>JAKWJA010002492.1:20893064-21275168 GCA_027704765.1 Solanum habrochaites | reverse complement strand
ATTTTTTTACTGCTGCCGATGTTTTTGAGGGTCACTTTTGCGAGACCTGAAAGGGTTTTTTTTGGCCTTCAAGGGTTTAAGACCTATTTCCAATTTTGAGCTTGATATGTCCGTGGTGGACATTATGGAAAGGTTTTGTTAAATCTCTTGGGAAAGCTTACATAATCGTATAACTTCATTTCGCTTCGATTATTTATGGGTTTTAACTTCAAAATATGAGATTTTTTGAATGGTGAATGATGACGTTTTCTTAAGAACTCAAGCTCTAAATTGAAATGGTCATTTTAAATTGATTTTAAGACCTTTTCGAAAGAGAAATTTCCCTAATAACTATTTCAAGCCTTGAATAATGTTTTGAAAGTATCAAATTTTGGTTTCAAACCTTAATTTTGAAATTGTGTTTTGTGTTGATTGACCAACTTTTCAAGAGAATTGACGTGGGAATTGTTGTTTTCGATGAGTTATTATGGACATGTGGTTTCAAGAAGGGTGTTAGGGTAGATCAAGCCAATATTGAGGTGGTTAGGGGTTGTACCTGACCTACATCGATTACGAAGATCAAAAGTTTTGTGGGCCTTGAAGGTTATTACTTGGAATTTTTTTAGAGCTTCTCAACTATTGCATATCCTTTGTATAGATTGACTACGTAGAGTGTGAGTTTCCAATGGTATAATGAGTTTGAGAAGATCTTTCAAAACCTCAAACCCTTCTTCATATTGACTCCTATTTTAACTTTACCCGAAGTTGTTGTTCACTTCACTATGGATTGTGATGTTTTTGGAGTCACGTGATGGAGTTTTGATATAGAAGGATAAGGTGATTGGTTGTGCTTCTTAGAAGTTGAAGACCCACTAGACAAACTACCGTACCAATTATCTGGAGTTGGCAGCCGTAGTGTGTGCTTAAGCTTTGACAGCATCAGTTGTATAGAGTTCATAGTAAGGTTTGCACACATTAGTTGTATGGAGTACATTACGCAACATATAAACTTTATCAATCTACCTCACAACATGAGGGCAATGATGTACTAAATAGAGCTAATTTATCTTATCCTTAGTTGATCTAAAATGAGTAGTGAAAATTTCTAACCCAACAAAAAACTTATATTCACTGTGAAATGTTTCTTTTCAAAAATACAAGTCAAGAAACAAACTATTGTAGACTTTAAATAAAAAATTAGTGTGTCCACTATTTATAAAATCACTACTTTCCATAAAATATTTTTGGAAAATGGGTCTCAAAAAATACTTCAAATTTGACCAAAATTATTGTTACGATACCAAACTTTATGGAGGACCTTTTATCCCCTGTACTATTTAATGGAGTGTTTTAAAGGTATATATGTGTCAATATGGACATATTACTATTTATAATTATGTAATATCTTTTATGTCCACGTGCGCACATATATACCTTTAAAATACCCTATTAAATAGTGCAACCCCTTTCCAAAATTTGGTATCGTTACAACAATTTCTGCCAAAGTTCGATATATTTCAGACTTTTTCCCGATGTTTTTTACTGAAAACAAGTTTTTTTGACATGTGTGTTGCACATGATTACCAATTACAAAAATATATGTTACAATAAACAATATTTCTTATTTAAGCAAAGATTTGAATAATTATAAGCTTAGCAGACTCTTTTGTGAATGTTCAACGTGGATCGCATTTATTTTTTATTCTACAAGCCTATGAAGACGGTCGATGCAATTTTTTTGTTTAAATACAATAATGTGGTGTGTGTTATATATATATATATATATATATATCTATATATAATATAGATATATATATATTATATATATATATATATATAATATATAAGATATATATATAGATATATATATATTATATAATATATATATATATATAGATATATAGAATATATATTGTATTTTTCTTGTCATCTAACCTGATGTGCTCTGAATGTGTATTTCCACTTAAATTATTTAGATAACTATTGAACATGAAAATAGAAAAAATACATTTTATATATTCATATATTTTCACAATGGTTGTGTAAAAAAGTGTAGAAGATCTTGTTAACTTGATAATACATTTGTGACATATATAATAATTTAATATAAATACAAATACCTATCCAAATATAAATATATATATTTGCATTAATGAAAATATTTATCTCATAACATTAACTATTAAATAAATAATAAAAAACAAAATAATACAATCTTCAACCGGCGTTATGACAAGTCATATAAACTTTTCTTCAACTAAAATATTGAAATATCATAAAATAGTAAATAAGTAAAACAAAAGGGCAATATTTATAGAGTAATTACTATTTTGAGGCAAACTTCATGAGAATCTAAATCACATAAGTAACATTGATAAATAAAGTCACCTTTTGTCTTGAGCATCAAAAACAAGTTGTGACAATTCTCTAAATTTTGAAAAATATTCAGAAGCATACATCTACATCAGAAGAGAAATTATCAACAAAAACAAATATATATAGAATAGATATTGTCTACTTCATATATTGGAACATTACATACTAATGTATATATTAAGCAAAAAATAATTATTATATCATCAAAATTATTTTTCTCAAGTACTAAAGGTTATGAAATTTACCATCTTAGGATAGAACAACTTACTTCATTAAAATAGTGGTACCTCATATTCGCTAAACTTCAAATTCTCCCCACAACAATAAGTCACACAAAAAATATTGAAATGCAAGAAGAAGAAAGACAGAATATTAAAAAAATTGTGGTTGAAAAAGGAGAGGAAAAACAACTTGATAATACATTTGTGATATATATAATAATTTGATTTAAATACAAATGCCTACCAAAATATAAATATATATTTGCATTAATGAAAATATTTATCTCATAATATTAACTATTAAATAAATAATAAAAATTAAAATAATACAATCATCAACTGGCGGTATTACAAGTCATAAAATTTTCTTTGTCTAAAATACTGAAATTTTAAGAACTAGTAAATATGTAAAACAAAAGGACAATGTTTATATAGTAACTACTATTTTGAAGCAAAATTCATGAGAGTCTAAATCACATAAGTAGCATTGATAAATAAAGTAATTCTTTTGTCTTGAGCATCATATATAAATTGTGAAAATTCTCTAAATATTGAAAAGATATTCAGAAGCATATATCTACATCATAAGATAAACTATTAACAAATATAAATGAATTTAGACTACATCATGTTAACTTCATATATTGGAAAATTACAAACTAATGTATATATTAAGAAAAAAAAATAATTTTTATATCATCAAAATTATTTTTTTCAAGTACCGAAGGTTATGAAATATACCCTCTTGGGATAGAACGACTTACTCATCAGAATAGTGGTACCTCATATTCTCTAAACTTCGAACTCGCTCAACGACTATAAATCACACACAAAAAAAACATAAAATGCAAGAAGAAAAAAGGTGGAAGATTTTTTAAAAAAGTGGTTGAAAAATTAGAGGAAGCCCCTATATTTATAGTCAAGAAAGGATTGTGTTACCAAATGCTTTTTGTGTCTTTCCTGACAAACCCTGTCCTTTTCGAGAAGTCAAACCCTTTGAAAAAATCGCAACTTATTAAAAAAATCACAACTCTTTGGGAAAGCCGCAACTTATTGAAAATGTCATAACTCTTGGGAAAAAGTCACAACTCATTGAAAAATCACAACCCTCAGAAAAGTCACAACATATAAAAAAAGTCACAACTCATGAAAAAGTAATAAATAAGTTGGGGATATTATAGTAATTTAACCTTCAAGTTAGGAGTTCATGCTTTTAAAGTAATATAGATAGATAGATATAGATTATTCCAAGGATATTTCCATAGAAGTTTTTATTGAAACACTGGAAAATTAAAATTGCACACAAAAAAATTAGAAAGATTACCAATATTTTAGTTATAATATTTTTTACAACGTAAATTTTTTTAGTGAGTTGTTTATAGAGGAAATTTTGTCAATAAATCATATTTCATAACACAATTTTTCTGACTTGATTTTGGTGGGAAATCTTTTGATTTTAGTAAAGGTCTCTCTTTAAACTAATTAACAAAACAAAGGTATCTAAGGAATGTTGACTCAATTTAGGGAGACTTGGCATAAATGATAAAGTTTTTTCCATGTAATCATAAGGTCACAACTTCGAGGTGTGAAATAAGTCTCTTCCAAAATAAAACAAGATGAAATTTACCTAACATAAATTCTAAGATCCACTCTTCTTCGGACCCAATGCACAACATATGCTTAGCCCTTTTGATGAGGTTGTTCAATAATTAAACATGACGGAGAAATCAAATATTTTATTGAAATTTAAACACCTACTATTATACCAAACACTTCTACATTAGGTTCATGAAAAAATTTACTTTTCAATAAGATATTTGGAATCAATAAACAATTAGAAATCAATAGAGTTAAATAACAGAAGTTGCACCAAAACTAGAACAAATGAAATAACAACCAACTAATAACTATATTAGTTATTGAACTAGATTACAACATCTATTGATTACATAGAAATTGCAAGGAAATAAGAAGAAACAGAGAAGAGAGGAGATGTAAGAAAGTAGAGATAAGAAATAGAAGTACGATGTAACAACAATATAATGGCCTAACCTAACTACGAAATACATAGCCCAAATAAGTGGCAGACTGACCTTCTAATTGCTTTTGGATATCAAGCATTTTGTCTTGTAATTGATTGAGAGATTTCAGTTCCTTCTCAAGCTCATAATTGCAAGAAGAAATAACCAGTAAGACAATGTAAGAGGGACGAGAAAGGGCATTAGTAATTGATTTGATTTCCCTTGGAGATAGATAATTTGAAATTTGAACCCCACCAACTTTCTAAGCCATTTCTGTTGTTCCGGCGTTTGTATAGCCTGGTTTGTCAGATTTCTTAGTAATTGTTGAGCAGTGAATATTATAAACTTGTGTCCCAATAAGTATTGACGCCATTTACTCACAGCCTGGATAATTGCAAACATCTCCCTGTGATAAGTGAAAGCTCCCTGCATGCGTGTGCTTAACTTTTGGCTAAAATAAGCTATTGGGTTTCCTTTTTGAGACAAAACAGCCCCTATAATACCTCTCCCAAATGCATCATTTTCCATTTGAAACTCTTGGTAAGAATCCGATAGTGCTAGTACAGGAGTTGGGCTAAGTTTAGCTTTAATGTTCAAAGGAATCCTGTGTAGAAGTATTCCTCTAAACGGTTCCTTGCACAAAAAATCAGTGAGGGGTCATGCAATAGATGAATTATGATGAATGAAGCAAGACCTAGGAAACTGCAAACTTTCTTAACATTCTTGGGCTGAGGCCACTGTTAGATACTTGCGATTTTACTTGAATCCACATTTAGGCCTTGCTTAGATATTACATGTCCCAAAACTCTCCTGAATGTTGACCAAATAAACATTTCGATCTCTTGGCCATGAACTGATGTTGTCCAAGTAAATTTGAGCACTGATTGTAAGTGGATCAGGTGGTCCTTCCAATTGGGGCTATAGATCAACATATTATAAAAAAAACCCAGCACCAACATTTGGATATAAGGCCTCAATATTTCATTCATGTTGGCTTGGAATGTTGACAAAGCATTAGACAGCAAATGACATCATTAAAAATTCGTAGTGACCATCTTGTGTTCAAAATGCTGTTTTGGCGAACTCTTCTTTTCTGGACCTAGTTTGATGTTATCAAGATAGTAAGTGAATATTCGAAAAATTAATTTCACCATTTAAATCATCAAATAGCTCATCAATAGTGGGAATAGGAAACCTATCCCTCATAGTAATGGAATTGAGAGCCCTATAATCCACACAAAATCTCTCGATACAATTTTTTTTGAGCTAACAATACTAGAGAGGAGAACGGACTCCTTCTAGGCTTTATAAAACTCTCCCTAATCATGTACATAACCAATTGTTCCATAACCGGTTTTTGGAAGTAAGGATAATGATATGACTTAACATTAATTGGTTCAGCCCCAAGATTTAAATGAATTGTATGATCTTGTGATCTTGATGGTGCAAATCCTTTTGGTTAAGGAAAGCTTCAGAAAATTCATTTAAATAAAGACCAAATCTGGATAGTGACTTCCTCACCCAAGACGATATTTTGCGCTACTTGTAGGTAGTAAATGAAGAGACTGCGTCAATAGAGACGTACCTTCGAAGGCTATGCAATTGAACTAACATTGCGGTGTTTGGAATATCCCATTTTCAACATATAGTTTTCCCTTCTAAAGTGAATTCAAACAAACACTCAGCATAATCTTGCATCACCTTTCCAAGCGTACAGAGCCACGTATCCCCAAGAACAATGTTGGCACCATGCATAGGAAGAAAAGATAAATCAAGTGAGATATCACATCCATGAACCGCTAGACTAACCTGTCGTATAACACCTTCTCAACTAAGTTGTTGAATGCTACCAACAATCACAGAGAAATTTGTAGTGGAGTTCACTGGAAGTTGCAAAATATTTTCTACTCATGTTTGGACAAAATTATGGTCATTTCCTCCATCCAACAATACTTTGACCAGAGATCCATTTATGTGCCCGAGAAATCTTAATGTGGATGATGAATGTCCACCTTCCAAGGCATGATATGAAATTGCAGACTGCTCTTGGACCTCTAAAACTTGTAGCTCTTCAGATAATAGGTCATCACAGATAAATGGTTCTTGTAAGTCGGGTTGAACAGCCGAGCCCTCTGTTATAAGAAGTAACTGAGGCGGAGTCTTACACTTATGTGCTACAACATATTTTTCCTCACAATAATAACATAAGCCTTGCTCACGCCGACTCTGAATTTCGGAATGGGTAAGGAATTAGAGTGGTGGGTGGTTAAAAGTAGATGTCATCTTCCTTGTTGGAGATGGAACTGTCGAGTTTGTGGAATGTTGATTAGGGCTAGGCAAAAGTGCTGCCGCTCTGTTAGCAAATGTTGGTCGTTTCGTGACTTTTTCTGCCTGAATGCGACACTCATGTATATGTCCCATATAAGTGTGTCATCAGTAGTTTTAGGCTCGTGACTAAGAACTTAATTTTTTATGTCTTCTCTAAGCCCAGAAACAAAAAGCCTTACCATCAACCCATTTGAAATATCATCTGTCTCGTTAGGTATGGCTTCAAAATGACCTTGTAACTCTGATACTGTTTTTACTTGACTATGTTTCGCCAGACGACCTTCAGCGAATTCAAGACCTTTTGGCTTGAATTGAACCCTTGCTTTCTCTGAAAAATGCTCCCATCCGATCAATTGTTTGTTATGAAATAACCGTCGATATCACCCAAGTGCATCTCCATCAAGATAGAATGACGCCATTGTGAGTTTCTGTGAATCTTCAATTCCGTAAAAGTAAAAGGAACACACTGTTTGAAAAATCCAAGCATCGGTGTGATCTCTACGAAATCGTCCAAATTTTACAGCCGCTGGCCTATGTCGTAGAGTTAGTGCCGCTGGAGGGCTATCAATTGTGCTATTGCCATTGGTAGTTCATGTTTTTTTTACTCACTGCCTCAAATAACATTGAATGAATCTCCACTAATTCCTTCTCGAAGGAAGTGGTTGCTTCCCTAATAGATCTATCAACAAGAGCCTTGAGTCGTTGTTGGTCCTCCATTAAAAGAACTCTGGATAAAAGCACCACTAGAACAAATGCAATAACAATTAACTAATTACTATATCAGTTACTGAACCAGATTACATCATCTACTGATTACATAGAATTACAAAGAGATAAGAAGAAACAGAGAAGAGATGAGAAGTGAACTACAGAAGAAAGTAGAGATGATAATAATACGATGTAGAAACAATAGCCTAACCTAACTATGCCTAAAGATAATATATTTATATCATAACTTCCTACTTTACTTGCCACATATTTAGCGTTTACTTTGACCTCATGTTCTATTAGACAAAGTAAAGAAATATTTTAGATGGTATTATTACACGGTTACTCCTTCTAGGCTGAATAAAATATTAGCTTCCGATTTAGCTCTGTTGTTCTCCATGTCAGCACTATGATTCATAACAAAAACATAGAAAAATAACATAAAATATTGATTCATAATACATCATCATTTTCAATTGTAAAGAAAATGATTAATCAAAATTCTTCAATTCAATCAATTGTCAAAATAAATAACGTCACTACTTTTTTGATATGTTGGAAAGATTGACAGAGAAGTTTGGGAAATAGAAAATATTTTAAGGTAATAATAATACTAGTACTTTGCTGGAAGCTAATATCTAAAAAGTATTAATTAATACCCTTATTTCATATTGAAAAGACACCTTAACAAAAAGTGAAAAAATGACATTTTCCAATCGCTAAAGTTTATCAAAATGATTGATTTGATGACTCATACTGAAATCTAAGAAAGACTTCAAACTGAAAATGTACAACCATAGTTTATCATTTGAATGATTCTACTCCATCAATCAACAAGACACAAAATAATGTAATGTGTCAACGAAACCAATCAACTAAAATTAGGTCTGAGAAATTGATTGGTTAAGATGAGAACGAATAGTTTTATCTTATGAAGTCAAAGCAATCCTTCTGCAAATGGTACAAGAATTGTTTCTCTTCAGTCACCTTCTGATCCATTGATAATGAAATTCATGTTTGCAATTAAGCTTTCCTAGTTTAGTCCCATCATCATAAGAATCCTCTATATACAAAAAATAGAACATATAATTGAATAAGGTTGTAGACAATCTTAAAAGTAAAAGAGGAAGCAACCAAAGTTTTTTTTCTCCTTACCAAACATATGCAGAAAGATTCACTATAATTTTTCATCTTGGCTGATTGGTACTTGCTCTGCTTTCAGAAGTTGAGAAATAAGACTTTTCATCAATCTAGTTTCTACGCCACCTAGCTATATGTTCTTGGAGTGCCAACAACGCCTAAAATACAAATCACTAGTTATTTGAAAAAAGATCGATTACTCTACTCATATCGCATTTTCATGTACTATATCTTAGTTTATTACCTCATATGACATTTCCCCATCATAAAAAATGTCATCATGGTGAGCATCACCATATTCATCTTCTTCATCACCATGTGACTTTAAATTCTCAGTAGTAATAGACCGCTTTTTCTAACTAACATTACCATACATTTCATGAAAGGCATGTATGAAAAGAAATATCATATTCAACATATCAAAATTACTTTTGACAACTAAAGCTAAAGAACAACTAAGAGAATAGACATATCCTTATATAGTTTGACAAAATAATTTTAGTACTCATGCAAGTATAATATGAATTGGAAAAAAACAATGTATTATGTTTTCTTCATATAATATGAATATTAAATAACTCAATGAAAAAATAAAAAGAGGTAAACGAAAACTAAAACCACACTAGTTAATGAAGATTGCTGACCTCTATAACAATAGATTCATCTCTGTGACTTGGCTCCATGATAATGCAACCCTACATCTCCAAATAAATAGTTAATCAATAATAAAATACCAAGATAATGATTCAAATATGCAAAAGAAAAGATAAGTGAAGATGTTATCAACACAAACAACACTCATTTTAGGATAGAAAAATAACCGTGACCCTTTCACAAATTACAAGGAAAAGTGATTGAAATCAATTTTATTTCTCGAGAAATAAACATCTCATTCTGAGTCCCATAATCCATGTTCTCTTAAATATCTCACTTGATCGCCTAAAGTCTAGATAAAAGCATTAGATTGATGTGTTGAAGCAGATGAACTACCACCACGATAGTTTGTATGTTGCTCAAAGAATGTTGCATTTACTATAATAATCCATACTTAAGCTCGATGAAAGTGTGTATTATGAGAAAATGAAGTCGTTGGAGCATGCCATAAATTTTTTATTTGATGAGAGTTGCTAGCATTATCTGAAAGGTTTTCTGATGGTATGAAACTAGTATTTGTGTCACCATCTACAAAATCACTTACAGTACTAGAAGGTCCATGAAAGTTTGTATTATGGTAAAATAAAACTATTGGAGCATTTCTTAAATTTGTGTTTGAAGAGATCTTCTAGCATTATTTGAAGGAGTTTCAGATGGTATGAGGTCACTAATTATGACACCACTTGGAAAGTTACTCATATTGTGAGAAGGTCCATGAAAGTGTGTACTCTGAAAAAATAAAGTTGTTGGAGCATGTCATATGTTTTGAATATTAAAAGAACTTATAGTATTATTTGGATAACTTTGTGATGTGATGAGACTAGTATAATAACACCACTTACAAGGTCAATCACCATATGAAACGTTCCATGTGTAACGACCTGAGTCTACACCCTGGACATGGGCGACACTCGAGAACCATTTCTTGTCCCCAAGTGAACCCTCATCCGGTCTGACTACAAGTGAAATACTAAATTAAGCATACAAAGCTTAAAATATGAATAAAAATTCATGAAATTATAAGACAAAGCTTTAACTCAAATGAAAACTTTGAACAAAAATTAATTATTCATTTATTTATTTAGTAAAATAAATGAACAGACTTCTGAAACTGTACATCTATCTATGAAACCTTTAAATTACAAAGATGAAAGTCACGAAATGAACCACGAGCTCCCAATAACTGAGATTACTAAAAGTAAAAGTGCAACCTAATGTGTCGTGATTTCACGGTATTTCTAATGCATTTCACTTAAGAGTTGTGTGTGTCTAGAACCTTTTTTTAGTGGTTTTAACAAGTCTTGTGTCTTGTTTTGTAGGAAATATGTCCAGGTACAAAGAGAAGAAAACAACTGAAAATTAGGGATGGTGATCGTAGATGATCAGCTCTTGTGTCTTGTTCTGTCGTTCAATCGACGTACCGTAGATGGTGATCATAGATGATCAGCTCAAGAATTAGTGGAAAATTAGGAAAGTCTTACTAAGTGTGGAACCACGAGAGGAAATGATGGTCTGTCGATTGATCGACAGATCCTACTGGTGAACCGCCGTATTTTTCAGAGAAGGTTCCAATACCTTATTTTTTAAGATTCTAAGTATATAGCTATGAAGGAGCATCGGTGACCTGTGGATGGATAGACCTATCGTACTATTGGTTCATCGTTTGACTCAGAGAGGATGTCATCCAGTGGGCAAAATATTTTCTACATTGTGACTGAGGAAAGCAAACCACGAACCGTTGATTGTTGGTTCATCGATTGCAAACGCATACCTGAATAAAACTTTCCTTATTTCAATTCCTAATTCATTAAGAATTTTTTTTCCATATATAGGGTAGTAAAACCTCGTTTTGGAGGTTATCTACTATTACTTTTTTTGTACTTTGTGTATTGGAAATTGATTTTTGCAACTATTACAATTAATTGATTTTTGGATTTGGTTTGAATGATTTAGCTTGCAAGTTCAAGTGGGATTTTTGGGTTTATTCTTTGTACTAAGTAAGTTCATGATTTCTTCATCTAAAAATATATATTGTGGTCTTGTTAATATGGGTAACTAAATCCACAACTAGGATTGTGGGAACCACGGGTAATAAACAATGTATAACTAGAAATTAAGTGATTATAGAATATTTTTTTGCATGCATTGATAATTCTTTCATTTTGAAGTCTTTTTAATGGTGGGCAAGGTTAGAAATCACCTTATTTTTACTTGCCGGACGAAAGAGGTAGTTAATAGGAAGAGAATTATCAACATAGTTTTTGGTGTGATACTATCTAATAGGCTAGGGTCGATTGGTGTAAAGTAATAACTAAGTCATACTTCAATTATGATGTCTGATATGAGGTAATGGTAAGGGTTAGTAAATTATACACACGTATCCTGACCAAGGTGCGGGGTGAAATACTCTAGATGGTGGACCAAGAATTTAGAGATACCTAACTTATCACTTTGCATGTAAAACAATACGAAATGATTGCTATTGCCAGGAATACTACATTATGAAACTGTGGGGAACACATATGCCCTAGTTACTCTCTCATCTTGATAACAACCAAAGTCCACTTTTGTTCACTTGATAATCATATTATTTAAGGATTTTTTTTGACAACCCCCCCTTTTACTTGTTTCGGAAAGACACATATAATTATGGTTTAAAATTAGGTTTAAACCATTTTCTTCGTGAGATCGACCTTAATCATCTAGTTGGGTTCTTTGCTTGATAACGATTACTTATACTTCTTTAGGGATGTGTAATTTGAGCGTATCGAATTTTGGCACCGCTGCCGGGGAATTCGAGACATTAAAATTAATTTTAATTACATTATTGAACTTTAGTCAACTATTTCCTAATTTTACTTTGTCCTTTTATTTTGTTTCTATGTGGTCTAGCTCTAGTGTATGTAAAGTACACGCCGTCGAGGGGGACCACTCGTTCCATACAATCCGGAATAGAATTGAACTTTGTGAAGGATGGACAATAAAGGGGTCCTAGCTAACCCTAATAGAGGGAATATACGTGATGGAGAAGGATACCAGCCTCTCATACAAGTTAAGGAACACAACCAGGCACACATTGAGAATCACTTAGGTGATGCCTTGAGGGTTCAACCTCCATCATCCCCACGAACTCGTGATTACTATAGTGGCAATGTGAATATTTCACACTCTGCTGGACCTCTGGTCCAACCCCCTTTGCCCCTGGGGACATATTCATGGTGACGAGTAGCTTGATGCAGATGCTCATCTCGAGGGGCTTGTTTTCCGGACTGCCATTGGAAGACCCACATACACATAAAACAAAGTTGAGGTTGGTTTGGAAAATATGTATGGGTAGAACATACTTGGATATGAATGTCATTGGGCTGCGAGTGTTTCCTTTATCAATAAAGGAGATGCTTCTATATGGTTCACTAAGCTACCCTACAACTCAATCTATACCTGGGATCAATTGAGAGATGTGTTCTTATAAAGGTACTATCCAGTGTCAAAGAAACTCAACTACAAGGATAAGGTGAATACTTTTGTAGCATTACCTGGAGATTCGGTTAGTAGCTCTTGGCATAGGTTAACTGCGCTCGTGAGGGGTGTCCCGAATCATCACATTGATGATGAGTCATTGAAGGAGTAATTTTATAGAGGTCTAGATGAAAACAACAAAGCGATGCTTAATACTAATGTAGGTGGATCTTATGGGGAATGCACATATGCTGAGATTGTAGAGACGTTGGAAAAGATATCTCATAACAATAAAGTCTGGAGAACTATAAAGTCAGACATTGGGCGAATAACCTTTGCAGTACAAGCCACAAACAACTCAATAACATATGAGATTCACGAAGAGACGACGCAGATGAGAACTAAATTAGGGTTGGTCATGAATCATGTGAGCTGAGGTGCAGAGAAGGGAATGTGGTGAATTATTTGATGAAACACCACTTCTGGCAGATGAGTATTACTATAAGGAGGACACATATGCAGTTCTTAATCAGACGCAGGGATTCTGACCAAACGCCCAAGGTTCCAATTAGGATAAATTGGCACCAAGGTCAAGGAAACAAAGGTCGGAACTATGGAAATAACAACTGAGAGGGTTAATATGTATGAGATGGGAACTACAATCACGACAACAACTTCAACTGGAATAACTATGATAACAGGAATGGAAAGGTGGGCCATATGCTCCCTCTTAAAATTAGGAATATGCCCTAGGGATGGTGGAGGAGTATGGCACGAGTTGAGGATACATTGCATAATATGATGAGGAGGTTTGAGGTGACTGAAGAGAATGTCAAGGAAATGAGAAGTGACCTATTAGACATTGGATAAAAGGTGGATGCACACACTTTCTTGATAAAGCAACTTGAGCTACAGATGAATCAATTTTCTACTACTGTGAACCCACGCCAACCTAGCACTTTCCCAAGCAACACTATCTAGAACCCAAACAATGATAGCATTGCATGACACTCACTACCTGAGAAGGTAGTATATTATTGATCCACCTATGTCATTTATAGTAGAAGGTGATATGAGAAAAGAAGATGATGTGGCAGAATCTATTGGAGAGTTGGGTGATGAAACAACAAAAGAACCAGAGCTATCTCAGAAAGTGGTCCCTATCCCTGTACCTCTACCACCATTCCCATTAAGATTAGTGAAGATAATAGAAGAGGGTAAATATCGCCAATTTATCACTATGTTGAAACAAACTTTCCATTAATGTTTTCGTTGATAGAAGCTTTGGAGCAAATGCCCAGTTATGCTAAGTTTATGAAGGATATGGTGACAAAGAAGAGGTCGATGAGTTTTGAGGATGATGATAGAATTCAGCATTGTAGTGCTATTGCTACGATGTCTCTTGTGCAAAAGAAGGAGGATCAGAGTGCCTTCACTATTCCATGTACGATTGGGTTGCTACACTTTACTAAGACACTGTGTGATCTTGGTGCGAGCATAAACTTCATGCCACTGACAATTTCTAAGATGTTAGGCTTGGGTGACCCAAAAAACTACTACGATGTGGCTACTGATGGACGACCAAACTGCGAATAGGACCATAGGTATACTCCATGATGTGCTTGTGAAGGTGGATTCTCTCATACTTTTGGCCGGTTTTGTGGTTCTTGACTTTGAGGTTAATTTTGGGGTTCTTATTTTTCTTCAAGACCATTCCTTGCCACTAGGCGTGCACTGGTCGATATGAAAAAAGGGCAAATGAAATTCATATTGAACAATGACGAAGTTATTTTTAATATCTACAGGTCCATGAAGCAGAGTGGTGAGCTCCAAAAGATATTTGATATATCCTACAAAGTTGAGAATGTATCAGAAGTGCAAATTGAAGAGAGACTGAGTGTTGAGGCACTAAAAGAAGTCATCATGAATTTCTATAGTGATGGTATTGAAGAGTATGATGCTTTTGTGGCTACACTTGAACGAAACGAATATCGGTCAAAGCCAAAGAAATTAGAGTTAGATATGAAGCATCACGAGTCTCCACCTGCAAGACCATCTATTGTGGAGGTCCCAAAATTATAGTTTAAGGATCTACTACCTCATTTGAAGTATGTTTTTTGGGTATAAATTACACTTTGTTGGTGACTATTGCAACATATTTGAATGGGCAACAAGTAGAGGGCTTAATGGCACTGTTGAAGAGGTTCAAGCGAGCCATTGGTTGGACTATTGCAGATATTATTGGGATCCCTCCCGATATTTTTCCCACAAAATCCAACTCATGCCAGCTAGTAAACCATGCATTAAGCATCAAATAAGGTTGAACCCGCCTATGCAAGAAGTAGTAAAAATGGAGATCATCAAGTGGTTTGATGCTGGAGTCGTTTATCCTATTGCAGACAACAGTTGAGTGTGTCCTATTTAGTGCGTGCCTAAAAAGGGTGGTATAAATGTTGTACCTAATGAAAATAATGAGCTTGTTCCAATGAGGGCAGTGATCGGATGGAGAGTTCACATGCACTACCAGAAGTTGAATTCTTGGACCGAAAAAGATCATTTCACCATGCTCTTGATGGATCATATGTTAGATAGACTTGTAGGAAAGGGTTGGTATTATTTTTGGATAGGTATTTGAGATACAGCCAAATTTCTATCACCCCGAAAGATCAAGGAAAGACAACCTTCACTTATCTTTATGGGACTTCCGCATTCAAAAGGATGTCATTTGGGTTAGACTACCTTGAAACATTGTGTGATGACAATATTTTCTGGTATGGTGGAGGACACTATTGAGGTGTTCATGGATGATTTTATATGATTGGCAACTCCTTTGATAGGTGCTTGAATAATTTGGCTGAGGTGTTCAAGAGATGTGAGGATTGTAATTTGGTACTAAATTGGCAGAAATGTCACTTTATGTTGAAAGAAGGCACAGTGTTGGGACATCGATTCTTAGAGAAGGGAATAGAGGTCGACCAACCAAAGTTGAGGCGATATAGAAGATTCCTTTACCTATCTCTAACAAGGGTGTGAGAAGTTTTCTGAGGCATGCTGGCTTTTATTGGATGTTAATTAAGGATTTTTTTAAAATTGCACATACTTTGTGCAAATTTCTCGAAAATAATGTAAGTTCTAGTTTGATGAATCCTATTTGAAAGCATTTGGAGAATTTAAAGAGAAGTTTATGTCCGCGCCCATTATTATTTCACCAAATTTGTGTGATCCATTTGAGGTGATGCACAATGTGAGTGGGGTTGCACTGGGTGTGGTATTGGGATAGAGAAGGGATAAAATCATTTACCCTATCTACTATGCGAGTAAAGCCCTGAATGAAACCCAAAAGAACTACATAGTAACTTAATAGGAATTTTTTCCGGTGGTTTTTGCATTCAGGAAATTTCTCTCTTATTTGCTTAGCACCAGGATCATAGTACGTACCGATCATTATACTTCGAGGTATTGGATAGCGAAGAAGAATGTGAAGCCAAGGTTTACCAGATGGGTATTGTTGCTGCAGAAGTTTGATTTCGAGGTGAAATATAGAACGGGGACTTAGAATCAAGTGACTGACCACTTGTCTAGATTGGAGGATGAAGCTATGCATGAATTGGGGAAAAGGCCGAAATTGATGATGGGTTCCCAGATTAATATGTATTAATTATGTCTCAAGATCTGATCCCATGTTTAGGAGACTTTGCAAACTATCTGGAAAGTGATTTGGTCCCGTCAGATTTGACCTTCCACCAAACAAAGAAGTTCATGCATGATGTGAAAAAGTTCTTTTGGTATGAGCCTTACTTATATCAGAGTTGTGACAATGCGATTATTCGTCGCTGCGTACCTGAGGTTGCGATATTGAGTGTTCTAGAGGCGTGTCATTCTTTGCTTATGGGTGGGCACCATAGTGGTATTCGAACTGCACATAAGATTTTTCAGTGTGGGTACTATTGGTCCACCATCCACCAAGATGCTCATGATTTCTCCAAATCATGTGATCGGTGCCAGCGAGATGGAGAAATTTCATAGAGGCAAGAGGTTCCCTTAAATCCCATTCAGGTGCTTGAGCTATTCGATGTATGGGGAATTGCTTTCATGGTCCAGTTTATGATTTCTAATGGGTTGAAGTATATTCTTGTGGTGGTTGACTATGAGTCAAAATGGGTGGAAACAATTGCGCTCCCCAACAATGAAGAGAAGCGAGTCACCACATTCTTAAAGAAGAATATATTTTCCAGATTTTGTACACCTAGGGCAATTAGTAGGGATGGAAGATCGAAAATTTGTAATAAATTGTTCAAACAACTGCTGGAATAGTATGGTGTTCGACACAATGTTGCTACGACTTACCACCCACAGATGAGCGGGCAAGTTGAGGTGTCCAATCGAGAGATCAAGCAGATTCTGGCAAAAACTGTAAATATGAATAGAATGGATTGGTCAAGGAGGCAAGATAATGCTCGTTGGGCCTACTGCACTACATACAAGACCCCCATAGGTATGTCTCCATAACAACTTGTATATGGGAAAGTTTGTCACTTATCGGGCATGCCAGTGCACAAGGCTATGTGGGAGATCAAGAGATTGAATTTTGATTGGACCAGAACATCAAAACAGAGAGTAAATGAGCAAAATGTGCTTGATGAGTTTCGCCTAAAAGCATATGAAATTTCAGTCATCTACAAAGATAAAATGAAGTAGTATCACGACCAAGGAAATGAAAAGCGAGAATTTGCGGTTGGTAATTTGGTGCTTCTATTCAACTCTAGGTTGCACTTTTTTCTGCGCAAGTCCAAGTTGACAGGGCCATTCCTTATCACCAAAGTTTTCTCACATGGAGCGGTTGAGCTTGAGAACAAGGAAGGCTCAAAGATGTACCTGGGGTATGCAGAGAGTGTTTGCGAAATGGTTGAAGCCTACCGTATTGATGAAGTCTGAGTAATCAAGGGACCTGCATTGTGTTGCGACGTCAAATCAAGCACTACTTTGGAGGCAACCCAAGGTGTAGACTCTAGCCAACGATAGGTTTTATTTACCATGTCAAAATAGTCGTTGATATGTTTAACAATTTAAGGTGTTTCATTTTTTTTGTGTGTGTTAGTGTTGGCTAGATATTAGAATAGGGGCCGTGTCTAAATAATATCCACAAAAATGCAAAAAGAATAGCCTAATTAGTGTTACATGTTAAGGAGGGAAATAAAAAATCTGCATAAAATGGTCTGGTGCAGAGGTGCACTAACCCCATTGATGGGTCGTTGTTCAATCGACGGACCATCAATTGTGTCTGTAGATCCTATGTAAGTTTCGACATTTGTCTAATTTTAAGTCTGATCGTTAGTCCTAATCGACTGACCGTCAATCTCCATGGACCGTTGATGGTGTCTCGTGGATCCAGATGTCCAGTGAACCGACCTGACCCGGATGGTTATATTAAAAACCGAACCTTTCAAATCCTTTGCCTCTTTCCATTTTCTTTCAAGTTCCCTGCCATAACCGTTTCACCCCATATAATTCCTCCCTGTTTCACTCCCTAATTAATTCCCCATCTTCAAAATCATCTCTTCCATCATTTTACCCAAATTCCAAACATCTTCTCTCCCAAAGTCTCTCTTCTTCCATTCTCCAAAGTCCGGTGTTCGTGTTCGGAATGCGTTAGCTACTTCTTCGGGTTGCATATCACTATAGGCACAGAACTACAATACTCTTCACTTTTTGAAAGGTACTTCGATTTCCCTTTACTTTGAATTCTCCTTCATCGTTAAATATAGGTAGTCGAGACTGGGTCTTGACCTTGGGAATGAATTAATTTAATTTGCATGCTAAAAGTAGCATATTTATTTCCCTTGGGATGATATACAGTTGTTGTCTAGCAAATTTAACTATCTAAATCATTCTGTGTCTTATTTTTCCTGAACATTATGACATAGGGTTCCATTTTTTACTAAATTTGGTTAGATATATGTACGAAATAGGAAATCTAGGAATGAAGAACTAGCATATGGTTTGTCAAAAAACCTGTTTAAACTTGTTTGTGTTGAAATAGGTCACCAAGGAAACTTGTAAATTGAACTTCAAAAAGGCCTGAAATTTGCCATAGGCCCATAGTAGGAGGCCCCATATACAAATCGCTGATCATTCGATGGGCTGCCGATGGGGTCCGTTAATTGAAACATCTAGAAATAATCCTAAGTGTCAAACAACGAAAATGGACTACAGTTTGTCGATTCATTGATGGGTGGTTCTGCATGCCTGTCATTTCCATTAGAGAATCTATTAACACATCCAAACGAAAGACATGATCAATGTACCATAGATCACTCTATGGGCCGTCAACAAAACTCCTCGAAGTGAACCTGCAGTTTAGAATTACAGTTTTATTTTCATGTTTTCTTCTATCTATTGTTTTTCAAGTGTGTCATTAATATGCTATGATACTAAAAACTACTCCACAGGTACTAATGTCTCCAAAGAATATAAGTGTCTACACCAACAAGGGCAAATCCAAGTCGCTTAGCCTTACGTATCGACTGATTGATAAAGACACCGATACAAAGAAGGACCGACCTATGTTTCTCCGGGAAGAAAAACTCCACCAACATCATCCTGAGCCATTAGGGGCTCCCCTGGAAGGTAAACCCCAACATTGTCACTTCCTCCCAGTATGATGTGTAGCACACATTGAACGGATCACCACTGGGGGCTACTTCCGGTTCATAGGGACGCCCAGCATCCGACTCTGAGTCTGCCACAACTTCACGTTCAGGGCTCAAATGGGAAACTTCCACCGGTTCAAACTCTAAGTGAGCCATGATATCAGGGGATAAAAAAGAACATGCCTTGTATTATGAAGCCACTAGTTCGGAGTCCGCACCTACACCTCAAATAGATACCCCACTACGATTGTCGGTAAACCAAACAAGTGTTGCATGGAGGGGCATGGGCAGGCATATAGAGACGTTAAAATGCTCAATAGAAAGGGGTTATTGATCCAGCTGGTCACTAAGGAGCGTCGAGTCTTCACAGGGAGTTTGCACAAAGTTCGAGAGGTGCATAAACTCTTTAATATCCACAAATGAGACTAGATGGTTCGAGACCTGGACAATTATAACGAGGAGATTGTTCACGAGTTCTATGCCTCTTACGTTGCCACTCTTCGAGGGTCCATCAATAAGCAGATAAAACCCGTCAAACAAGACCCTCTAACCTCTACACTAGTCCGAGGGTGCCGAGTTGACATATTCGAAACTACTATCCACCGATTCCTATACGGCCCCACCACCGGTTCATAGTGGATCCGTAATAATTTGGAGTTTGATTATAAATGGTAAATTATCAAGAGTGGTGAGTTTCATAGGAGTGCAGAGAAGCGAGAGGCGGTAAAAAATGGTTGGCTCAATATATAGCGACAAATGGTGAGAGGGCGGATTGTGTTATAGATCCCCGAGGGTTTATCAAGAAGGATATCCTCACTTTTGCAGCCATGTTTTTTTGGTTGTTGGTCCAACACCAATTATCACCCACAAAGGCCGACAATGTACTTACATGGTATAGGGCGGTGATGGTTGCAACACTAGTAGTTGTGCTGGAGATAGACTTCGCACGGATGATTATAACTAGAGGTACACGAGAGGGAATTCAAGACCTCCACGACTTACCCATTTCCATGTCTTATATTCCATATGTAAGGGAGCTAGAATGCCAATTTGACACGGTGATACACTTCATAAGCCGACAGAGACTGTGGATGTAGGTCTCATCACGTTTGAGACTATTGCGGCAACACCCCACAACAGGCCCTGAATCAAGGTTCCCCCACTATGTGAGAATTTGGCAGACACGGTGGAGCTTGCCCAAAGGGATTACCTTGTCATATAAGAAGATGTTGACCCCACGCTGGCCTCCTTCTCACATGCAGACAGCAGGGGGCCCAACTCATCTAGATCCACGCCACCAGCTGTAGCCTTAGTTCCTCTAGCTCGAGTCCAGAAGTAAGAGGCACAGATGGACACCCTGCTCCATCACATTCAGCTGTGGATGCAGAAGTCCATAGCAGAGGCAGAAGAACTCATAGAGAAACGAGTGGTCAAACAAGTAGAGCAACAATTTCAGGCAGTCCACAAATGCCTTGATGCATTCGATCTGCGTGTTTTTATCACATCTAGCCCCCCAACTGACCCACTGCCATCTAGACTGAGTTGACCAGCCAGTGATCTGATGTTTAAGCCATCTTGGAGATGTGGGGGGCTGATAAAGAGATTGCTTCCACTGATCTAGCTCAGGACATTATGCTAGAGGCCTTGTTCAAGGTCCTTGCTAAGACACAACTCGAGCCTGGAGTTCATACCAAGAGGCACCACTCCATCTGCACCACTGAGACTGGTGATGAGGTACGTGCAACAAAGAGAGAGAAAACATAGCTGGAGCAGGTTAAGAGGGACTTGTTAGTAGATGAGGAGGTACATGAGAGGAGGGCGCAAAGATAGCAGCTAAGGCATCCAGTTCTAGGTCTGAGAGTAGAGTGAGGAGCACTATTTATGGTTCATATATAAAGGTGGATGACATTACTGATATGCCATCCACAGAGATGTGGGCATTAGTGATGTTGGCTCAATTGCTGATCCTGCGGGTTCTTGGAAACTGGACCACCCGCTTGATAAGAGTTCTTCAGCACTATGCGCTACATGTTTGCTTAACCTACCACCCAATATCTTTGATTTGTTATACAATGGGGAAATTTGCAAAATTTTAGTTGTGTTGGGTAAATGAAAAGTGAGTGGTAGGGTGAAGTATGCGTAGCCCAACTCACAATCCTCTCTCGTAGTTTTCTTGCCTGTGTTCTTTTTCCCTAAGAGATTGCCTAAATTTATGTTGAACTAGCATGTATTAGTGCGTACAAGTGTGGAAGCATGAAAAACAGAATCATGATGACTAATGAAAAAAATGGTATCCCATCCATTGTAGTGCTTGCATATATAGGTTAAGATAAGTTGAATATGTTGTCTTTAAACATGACATAAATAGGCATCCACTACATGACCTTCAACTAAAACTGAACTGGGAAATTTGATAATTTGATAGTGCAATGCTGTGAAGAGAGAGTGAGGATATTTGAGTGTTCAACTGTTAGCGCCTAACTATAACTTGCCCGGTTAGTTCTGCGAAAGGAATCTACTATGGAATCTAGAAAGTGATCATAGGACCTTGTTTGAAAAAGCGCATATCTAGCCTAAAAGAAGTTGAACAAATGAAATAACTCTCCCTTTTGATTCAAATATGTTAAGCCGGTATTAGACCAATTTTTTTAATTCACCAACTCACCTTCCCAGGGTCTAAAGTGTTGGCCGCAGTCCCTCCTTAAACATGTGCAACTCGACTTAGGCAAAAATCCTAAGTTGAGAGTGGCTAATATAGAAAGTGAGATCATCTTAGCTTGACCCAACTTCGGGTATTGTGTACCTCAACTCATGAAAATCCATGAGTTGAGGGTGTTTATTATAAGAGAAGACCCAAAAATTGGTAAGAAAAGAGTTAGATGTTGAAAACAAAGCTTTAGTAAGCAAAATATGTGACTTGTCGAACAATGAAAGAATAGTTGAATATAACAGAAAATAATTTATGAGAAAATGATGCAAGATAAAAGTGAAAGTCACATTTATAAAAGGGAATGAAGGCAAAGGAAAGAAGAGAAAAGAAATAGGGGGTCAAAATCAACAAAAAGAGGTAAAAAGCTTAGCGGTAATGTCAAGGAGGGAAGAAAGTCACTAAATGTACCACACATGACCCCGAGCCTATGTTACAACCCAAGAAAGTCCTACCATGATCCTATAGTCTAGTGTGGTGAACCTAAGCAACAAAAATTATGGAAACCTATGGCACAAAGCACTAACTCTATTTGAAATTATTCTGGAGTGCAAGTGTTAAAACAAAAATCCTTCTAGACAAAATTAATAATTACTGTGTGAAAAGGAAGTTCTTTTGAAGTGAGGGCACTAGTTGTATAATGAAACATTAGTACCTTGATGTAAGGAAAAACAATAGAAGTGTCTGTTGCATGATGAATTTGTGTCATGATGTGATCCGCATGACTAAGATTGTCGAGCCTTAGAGAGTAGGCCTTCACTCAATCAAGAAAGATTCGGGATTAATAGTCATGTTATTGCTAGTGCTTAAAAGTGAATACTTATGTGCGAGTATCATTTAGGGTCGTAGTGTATCGTTTGAGGACAAATAACAAATTTAAGCTGAGGGTGTTGATGTGCCGTGATTTCACGGTATTTCTAATGTATTTTACTTAAGAGTTGTGTGTGTTTTTAGACTTTTTGTAGTGTTTTTAACAAACTTTATGCCTTGTTTTGCAGGAAAGATGTTCAGGTAGAAAGAGAAGAAAACAACCAAAAAAATACCGAATCAAACCTACAGAGACAATTATTGGTCCGTCATTCAATCGACGGACCGTAGGTGATGATCGTGGATGAGCAACTCAGTTATTGAACAAAAATCAGGGAAGTCTTACTAAGTGTGGAACCATGAGAGGAAACATTGCTGAACCATCATTTTGTTCAGAGAAGGTTCCAATACCTGAATTTTTAAGATTCTAAGTATGGGTCTACGGAGGATCATCGACGATCCATAGGGCGATCGACAGATCGTACTATTGGTCCGTCGTTTGATTCAGAGAGGATGTCATCTAGTGGGAAAAATATTTTCAAGTCCTAAGAGAAGAAAACCATGGACCGTCGATTGATTGATGGTCCGTTAGTTAGTTCCTCGATTGCAGTTACGTGCCTGAACAAAACTTTACTTATTTGATTCTTTTTTTATTAAGACTTTATTTTCTATATATACGGTATTAAAACCTTGTTTTTTGGGGTTAGATACTAGTACTTTCGTTCTACTTTGTGTATTGGAGATTGATTTTTGCAACATTAGCAACTAATTGTTTTTCGGATTTGGTTTGAAAGATTACGCTTGCAATTTCAAGTGGGATTTCTGCGTTGATTCTTCATTCTAAGTAATTTCATGATTTATTTATCTAAAAATATGAATTGTGATCTTGCTAACATGGGTAACTAAATCCATAACTAGGGTTGTAGGATCCATAGGTAGTTAACAAAATATAACTAGCAATTAAGAGATTCTTGAATAGTGTTTTGCATTCATTGATAAATCTTTCGTTTAGAAGTCTTTTTAACGGTGACCAACTTTAGAAGTTGTTACTACTTGCCAGTCCAAGGAGATAGTAAATAGGAAAATAATTATGAATATAGATTTACTGTGATAGTTCTAATAGGCTAGTGGAGATTGGTGCGAAGTAATAACTAAGTCATACATCGATTATGATGTCTAATATAAGGTAATGGTAAGAGTTAGTAAATTATACACAAGTAGCCGAACCAAGGTGCAGGGTGAAAGTTTCTAGATGCCAGATCAAGGATTTAGAGATATCTAATTTATCACTTTGCATGCAATACACTAGGAAATGATTGCTATTGCTAGGAATACTAAGTTATGAACATGTGGGGAACATATATACCATAGTTACTTACTCTCTCATCTTGATAACAACCAAAGTCAACTTTTGTTCACTTGATAATCGTATTATTTAAGGCCATTTTTTCACAACCCTCCCCCCTTTATTTACTTGTTTTAGAAAGACTTTACTAAAAAGATATAATTGTGGGTTAAAGTTAAGTATAAGATATTTTTCTTGCGAAATCGACCACAACCTACTAATTGGGTTTTTTGCTTGATAACGATCACTTATGCTTCTTTAGGGAGGTGTAATTTGAGCGTATTTGAATCCTCTGGGAACAAGGAGGTTCACCATAGCTAACTCGAACTCCCGGATGTATCATTGAAGCTCCTGTTGAATAACCAAAATATAGTGTCTGCATCACGAAATAATAAAAGCCAAATGGCTCAAAATGTGAAATGTACTAGTATGTAAGAGGAATTCTAAAGCATAAACATAAGCTTGAACTTCATAAAACGAAATATACTTACCTCTTCTCAAATCACTCAACTCAACTCAAGAAAATAAGATAACTAAACTCAAATAGTAGATATTCAACTCAAAGATATGATACTCGACTTTGGGTACTCAACTCTAGATACTCAACTAATATGAAATAACAATACATATACAATATAATGAAATCTTTTAAAACACAGGAAACCAATGTAGTTATTTAAAGCAACAAACTCAACTTTACTTATAAAATAAAGTAATATAATTTTTGTGGGACATTCTCTGACCGGTTGATATACCGTGGTTTCACGGTATAATTAATACTTTTTCCTTAAGTTTAGTGTGTCCGAAAGCCTTTTTTGTGCTAACTTTGATATAAGTTTCTCTTTGTTTTGCAGGAAATCTGTCCAAAGCTGAATGCGGAGATTTTGAGTGAAAAATGCAGAAGAGACCACCTACGGAGCTTATGACGGTCCGTCGTGCCTGTGACGGTCCGTAGGTGGCAGCGTAGAGAAGCTGCTGAAGGAAGATGGGGAAGTCTGACCAAGTGTGGGATTACGAATCTTGTGACGGTCCGTCATGGCTATGACGGTCCGTCCTGCAGGTTCGTCGTGAAGATCAGAGAAGTGATCCAGTACCAAAATTCCAAGAGTTGAAGTATTTTGAAACGAGACCCTCGACGGACCGTTGTGCCTATGACGGTCCGTCATACTTACCATCGAGGGGAACGAAGAAAGCAGCAGAAGAAAGTGTACAAGTATGGGACGACGGAGTCCATGACGGTCCGTCATGACCACGACGGTCCGTCGCATGGTCCGTCGACCCAGCCGCGTTTTGGCAGATTTCCAGCAATTAGAATTCTTGTGTAATTAGGTTTTTATTTTTATATAAATAGTTCGAAAAACCTCATTTTTGAGGTTAGACTCTGCTAGATTAGAAATCATATTATTAGACTTTGTTTATTAGTGTTTGATTTTTTGGAGATTCTTACAAGTGATTTTTTGTGATTAATCAAGCAATTTTTCAGACTTTACTCTTTCTCATTGAAGTAAGTACATGAATTCTTATTTGATATATTTGAATATTGTGTTTATGGCTATGAGTAACTAAACTACATAACTAGGGTTGTGGGAACCATAGGCAAATAATGAGATAAACCCTAGCTAAAATACCAATTCTAGAAAAGTGTCTTGCATGTATTAATAATTCTTTCGCTCAGAAGTCTTTTTAACAGATGATCAACGTTAGAACTCGCCTTAATGCTACTTTCCGGACCAAGGAGGTAGATAATAGGAAAAGAATTATTAACATAGATTTAGTGTATACTATTTAATAGGCTAGTATTGATTGGTATGAGGTAATAACTTAGTCAAATATCGAATACGATGCTTAATATGAGGTAACGATAAGGGTTAGGAAAGCAACACACGTAGCCGGACCAAGGTGCGGAGTGAGATTTTCTAGATGCCGGACCAAGGATTTAGAAATACATAACTTATCACTTTGCATGCAAGATACTAGGAAAGAATTGTTATAGTTAGAATTATCAAGTTATGAACCTGTGGGGAACACGTAAACCCTAGTTACTTTGATTAATTGATTAAAACCCAACTTTCAAAACTGTTAAGTGTCTCTTTCAATTTCATTAGTTATTTTTACTCATTAGGAAATACAAACCCCCCATTTTTATGTTTTTACTTTCTAAGGAAGTTATCAACAGAACAATAGTAATAACAAGTTAAAGTTAAGTCTAGACTATTTTCCTCGTGGGAACGACCCCAACCTCATTAGTTGGGTTATTTACTTGACGCGACCACTTTACTTCTTATTTGAGAAGTATGTTTGAGCGTATCAAATTTTGGCGCCGCTGCCGGGGATTTTAGCTTTTAGATTAACTTGAACTTATTACTATAATTTAGTTGATATTTTCTTGATTTTACTTTGTTTAATTGTTTTTGATTTCTTTTCAGAACTATCCTCCCTGTATGCCAAATACACGGAGAGGAAGAGAACCGTTGTTTCCCTACGATCATGAGTTAGAGCGTACACTACGAAACATGAATCGTAATTTGGGAATCAATGATGAGGATCCAAACCAGAACATCCCAGCTCCGGTTGATGTTCATGGTCAGATGTTACCCGATGCTCCGGGTGAACATCAACAGAGGGGACAGAATCCCGCTCCACGGCCCCAAGCATACTACAGAGGCTATGATAACATAGCAGATTCGGATGGGCCACTGGTTTTGCCTCCTCTACCCACAGGCCACACTTTTGTGGTAACTAGTAGTCTGATGCAAATGCTCACTGCCAGAGGTTTGTTTTCAGGGCTACCTTCTGAGGATCCACATGCCCATATAGCTAAGGTAAGGGCAGTGTGTAAAAGTTGTGTGGGGAGGCCTGATTTGGATCTAGATGTAATAGGGCTCAGAGTGTTTCCTCTCTCTCACTGACGGGAGAGGCTGCTATTTGGTTCACTGAGCTCCCATACAACTCCATCTTTACTTGGAATCAACTGAGGGATGTCTTCTTAGCACGCTACTATCCGGTCTCCAAGAAACTAAACCACAAAGACAGAGTGAATAACTTTGTGGCACTACCAGGAGAGTCAGTTAGTAGTTCTTGGGATAGATTCACCTCATTCTTGAGAAGTGTTCCAAATCACCGTATAGATGATGAGTCACTGAAAGAATACTTCTATAGGGGACAAGATGATAACAACAAAGCGGTATTGGACACTATAGCAGGTGGATCTTATGGAGAATGTCCTTATGCGGAGATCGCTGAAAAATTAGAAAAAATCTCCCGAAATAACAAAGCTTGGAGTACTAGAAAATCTGATACAGGGAGAAACACCTTTGCAGTGCAGTCCACTCACAACCCAGCCACAGATGAGATTCGTGAAGAAATGGCTCAAATAAGAACTGAGCTTGGGTTGGTACTAAAACATGTCACTGGGGTGCAGAAAAGATTAATGCAGTCAACTATTTGGCTAAACCACCACCTCAAAACGATGAGTGTTATTATGAGGAGGATTCCTATGCAGTAAATGAACAGATGGTGGGTTTTCGACCAAGCGCCCAAGGCTCAAATACGGATAATTGGCGCCAAGGTCAAGGGAACCAAGGTCGGAACTATGGTAACTACAATCGTGAGGGTCATTATGTCCGAGATGGAAACTACAATCGCGACAACAACTTCAACAGGGGTAACTATGGTAATAGAAACGACAGGAATGGACCCTATGTTCCTCCTCAAAATCGGGAAGTTACTCCTAGGGATGGTGGAGGTAGTATGTCGCGAGTTGAGGATATGTTGCATAAAATGATGAGGAGGTTCGATGCTAGTGATGAGCACAATAAAGAGTTGAGAAATGATTTAGCGGGTATTGGGCAAAAAGTTGATACCCATGCAATATCAATTAAGCAACTTGAGTTACAATTGGCCCAATTATCTGCAACTGTGAACACACGGCAACCGGGCACTCTTCCTAGCAACACTGTCCAAAATCCGAAAAATGATGGACATTGTATGGCAATTACTACTCGCGGTGGTAAGCAAACCATTGACCCACCTATGCCATCTGATGAGAATAAGGTGACAACAGAATCTGATAAAGTGGTAGAAGTTGATGCTGAATTAGAGGATAACACTGCAAAAGATGCTGAAGTGCCTAAAAAGGTAACTCCTATGCCTAGGCCACCACCCCCATTTCCTCAAAGATTATTGAAAAAGACCGAGGATGGCAAATATCGGCGTTTTATAACAATGTTGAAGCAACTTTCTATCAATGTCCCTTTGGTAGAAGCTTTAGAACAAATGCCCGGTTACGCCAAATTTATGAAAGATCTGGTCACAAAGAAAAGATCGGTCACTTTTGAGGATGATGATAGAATGCAGCATTGTAGTGCTATTGCTACAAGATCTCTGGTCCAAAAGAAAGAAGATCCGGGTGCGTTCACTATTCCTTGTACAATCGGGCTATTACATTTTGCGAAAGCATTATGTGATCTGGGGGCAAGCATAAATCTCATGCCCCTCTCGATTTACAAGAAGTTGGGTTTGGGTGACCCAAAGCCCACTGCGATGCGGCTACTGATGGCTGATCGAACAGTAAAATGACCTATAGGGATACTCCACGATGTGCTAGTAAAAGTGGAGTCATTCATATTTCCAGCAGATTTTGTTATTCTTGATTGCGAGGTCGATTTTGAAGTGCCCATTATTCTTGGGAGGCCATTCCTTGCTACGGGAAGAGCCTTAGTAGACATGGAAAAGGGGCAAATGAAATTTCGATTGAACAATGAGGAAGTGACCTTTAATGTTTGTAGGTCCATGAGGCAGAGTGGTGAGCTCCAATCGGCATCTGCTATGTCCTACAACATGGGTGAGACATCACGTCTAGGCGTAGAAGCATTAGAGGCAGTAATAATGAACTTTGATAGTGATTGTATTGAAGAGTATGAGTCATTAGTCGCGGCTCTTGACCGTGGTGATGTTCGGTTTAAACCGAAGAAATTTGAGCTTGATATGAAAAATCGCGAGTCCCCACCCGCGAAACCATCGATAGAGGAGGCTCCAAAAGTTGAATTAAAAGCTCTCCCACCTCATCTTAGGTATGAATTCTTAGGAAATGGTGACACTTTACCGGTAATCATTGCATCAGACCTGGATGAACAACAGGTTCAGAGTTTGGTGAAGGTACTAAAAAGGTTCAAAAGAGCTATTGGGTGGACCATTGCGGACATTATTGGGATCCCTCCTGGTATTTGCTCTCATAAAATCCAACTCATGCCTGATCATAAGCCGAGTATTGAGCACCAGAGACGCTTGAATCCTCCTATGCAAGAGGTTGTGAAGAAGGAAATTATCAAGTGGTTGGATGCTGGAGTAATCTATCCAATCGCCGATAGTAGTTGGGTATGCCCGGTTCAGTGTGTACCTAAGAAAGGGGGAATGACTGTGGTCCCCAACGAAAAGAATGAACTTGTTCCAATGAGACCGGTTACTGGATGGAGGGTGTGTATGGATTACCGTAAACTGAACTCATGGACTGAAAAAGACCATTTTCCTATGCCCTTCATGGATCAGATGTTGGATAGACTTGCCGGAAAAGGGTGGTATTGTTTTGTTGATGGGTATTCGGGGTATAATCAGATTTCTATTGCACCAGAAGGTCAAGAGAAAACCACTTTCACTTGTCCATATGGGACTTTTGCGTTCAGAAGAATGCCGTTTGGGTTGTGCAATGCACCCGCAACCTTTCAGATGTATGATGTCAATATTTTCTGACATGGTGGAGGATACTATAGAGGTTTTTATGGATGATTTTTCTGTGGTTGGTGATTCATTGAGCGGTGCTTAACCAATTTATCTGAGGTTCTTAAGAGATGTGAAGACTGCAATTTGGTACTAAACTGGGAAAAGTGTCATTTCATGGTGAAAGAGGGTATTGTGTTGGGTCATCGCATTTCAGAAAAGGGCATAGAGGTTGATCGAGCTAAAGTTGAGGTAATAGAGAGACTGCCCCCACCAATCTCTGTGAAAGGTGTGAGAAGCTTTCTTGGGCATGCAGGTTTTACCGAAGATTCATCAAAGACTTTTCAAAGATTGCACACCCATTGTGCAAACTGCTGGAGAAAGATTGTAAATTTTGTTTTGATGAATCTTGTCTTAAGGCATTCGGTGAACTAAAAGAAAAATTGGTATCTGCGCCTATCATTATTTCCCCGGATTGGAGCAGTCCATTTGAGGTAATGTGCGATGCTAGTGGGGTAGCTCTTGGTGTAGTACTGGGACAGAGGAAAAACAAAATCCTTCACCCCATCTACTATGCTAGTAAAGCCCTAAATGAAGCTCAGAAGAACTACACAGTGACTGAGCAAGAACTCCTAGCAGTAGTGTTTGCTTTTGAGAAATTTCGCTCCTATTTGCTAGGTACTAGAGTTATAGTGCATACTGACCATTCAGCATTGAGATATTTGATGGCGAAAAAGGATGCAAAACCAAGGCTGATTCGTTGGGTATTACTGCTGCAAGAATTTGACTTTGAAGTGCTGGATAGAAAAGGGACTGAAAATCAAGTTGCTGATCATTTGTCTCGTCTAGAGGATGAAGCTATGAGAGAGTTAGGGGATAAGACTGACATTGATGATACTTTCCCCGATGAACATGTATTGGCTGCTTCACAAGACTTGATTCCATGTTTCGCAGATTTTGCGAACTATCTGGCTAGTGATATTGTTCCATCAGACTTGTCCTTTCATCAAAATAAAAGTTCATGTACGATGTGAAGAAGTTCTTTTGGGATGAACCATACTTGTATAGGAGTTGTGCCGACGGGCTTATTCGGCGTTGTGTGCCAGAATGTGAAATGTTGAGTGTGTTGGAGGCATGCCATTCTTCACCTTTTGGCGGACATCACAGTGGTATCCGAACCGCTCACAAGATATTGCAATGTGGTTACTATTGGCCAACTCTTCATCAAGATGCTCATGGGTTTGCTAAAGCATGTGACAAATGTCAACGTGATGGTGGTATTTCAAGAAAGCAAGAGCTCCCTCTAAACCCCATTCTTGTGATTGAGTTATTTGATGTGTGGGGTATTGACTTTATGGGCCCTTTCGTGAGTTCTCATGGGATGAAGTACATTCTTGTAGCAGTTGATTATGTATCTAAATGGGTCGAAGCCATAGCCCTCGCAAACAATGAAGGGAAGAGTGTCACTGCATTCTTGAAAAAGAATATATTCTCCCGTTTTGGCACCCCAAGGGCCATTATTAGTGATGGGGGCTCCCACTTCTGCAACAGATTGTTCAAGGGTTATTGGAGAAATACGGGTTCGCCATAATGTGGCCACTCCTTACCACCCTCAAACTAGTGGGCAAGTTGAAGTGTCGAATCGGGAGATCAAACAGATATTGTCCAAAACAGTGAATGCTAGTAGAACGGATTGGTCAAGGAGGCTTGATGATGCTCTTTGGGCCTACCGGACAGCATATAAGACTCCCATAGGTATGTCTCCATACCAACTTGTATATGGGAAAGCTTGTCATCTTCCGGTTGAGTTAGAGCATAAAGCCATGTGGGCTATGAAGAAGTTAAAATGGATTGGAGCGAAGCTGCAGAGCAACGGTTAAATGGGTTGAATGAACTTGATGAATTTCGCTTGAAAGCCTATGAAAGCTCAGCCCTATACAAAGAAAAGATGAAGAAGTACCATGACAACAAAATTGAAAAACGAGAGTTTATGGTCGGGGATTTGGTGCTTTTATTCAATTCCAGATTGCGCTTGTTTCCAGGCAAACTCAAGTCCAAATGGACTGGTCCTTACACGGTTACCCAACTATTCCCTCATGGAGCAGTTGAGTTGGAAACTAAGGAGGGTGTGCGGTTCAAGGTGAATGGACAGCGCATAAAAATCTATCTCGGGCATGCTGAATCGGCGAATGAAGTGATCGAGGCATACCATCTTGATGAAGTCTGAGTAATCAAGTGGCCCCAGTCGTGCCGCGACATTAAATCAGGCGCTTGTTGGGAGGCAACCCAATACTTATCGTCTTTTTAATAATGGTAGCATTTTTTCTATTAATGGGTTTTAAATTTGCAGGCACATCACCAGGAAATTCTGCAGAACACTACTCCGCAGTAGCCACTGACGGATACAACGACGGACCGTTGCACATGCAACGGACCGTCGTATGCATCCGTCACACCAGGTACGTATTTCTGTCATTTTGAATATTAGGGCACACACGACGGAACCTACGACGGCTCGTCACAAATGCGACGGACCGTCGTCGGGGAACCGTCGCGTGATTAATGAATTCTACCCGACCCGACCCGGCTGGACCCTTTTCAAAATCTGACCGTTTATACTCCCCACCCCTCCATATTTCACCCCATTACTTCCAAATTCCTCTCATCTCCCCTCTCTTTTCAACTTCCACATTTCCCCACTGATCATTGCCCCCCAAAATCCTCCCAAACCTTATAATTATTATCTACTAGTGGGTGCTGCTGCTATTGGTATCTACCTTGCCACCTGAATCATTCTCCACTTGTGTTTTCTCCATTTCCAAGGTATGTGTCTCTAAATTTATACTCATTTATCTTGCATTTTGGTTTAGTAGTTAGTATTAGCTTAGTTTTTAGTCGTATATTGTTTCCTTGATGTGATTATGTCTAAACCTAGGCTCAAAATGTTCGAATTTGCCATGTTGATAACCCTAGGCATAGGTGATTTTGCATTGGTAGTTTCCTAGGTAGTTGGGATAGACAAATATAGGTCCACAACACTACAAGACCATGTGGGTTCATCGGGGTTGCTTAGGGTACCTGTAGTTCTGCCACTGTCACTCAGAACGAGACCCCGATGACGGACCGTCGCACACACGACGGACCGTCGTAGGGTCCGTTCCAGCAGCCCTAGCACCCTGCCCCAACGACACGTGTGACGGACCGTCGTATTCACGACGGCCCATCCTGCACAACCGTGCTGGTTGTCAGAGACCCTGTTTCTAAGGGTCTCTCAATATTTTCTCAAGTGTCATACAACGGACCGTCATACCCACGACGGTCCGTCCTGCACGACCGTCATGATAGTCAGAGACCCCTCTGATAAGGGTCTCCCAACATTTTCTAAGTGTCCTACGACGGACTCTTACGATAGACCGTCGTACTAACGACGGTCCGTCCTGCTTGACCGTCATGATGGTCAGAGACCCCACTGATAAGGGTCTCCCAACATTTTCTAAGTGTCCTACGACGGACTCTTACGACGGACCGTCGTACTCACGAAGGTCCGTCCTGCTCGACGGTCATGATGGTCAGAGACCCCACTGATAAGGGTCTCCCAACATTTTCTAAGTGTCCTATGACGGACTCTTACGACGGACCGTCGTATTCACGACGGTCCGTCCTGCTCGACCGTCATGATGGTCAGAGACCCCTCCTTCAGGGTTCTTTATAGATACATAGACCAAGTACAACACGACGGACCTCATGACGGTCCGTCACAGCCACGACGAGCCGTCATCGGTCCCGTCGTGTGATACAGTTTCAATATTACTAACACACTATTTTCAAAGTTTAATGTCATATGAGCTTGCCTGTCTTGCTTGCTACTACTCATACTAATATTATTCCTTTACAGGTACTATCGACTATGGCACCCAAGCAAGACCGCACCTATGCACGCGGGCGATCTAAGTCTGTCGCCCCGTCTGCCCGCATGGTCATCGGCTCTGATGATGAGCGGGACCCTGAGTACATGCCCCCAGGCACCTCCGCCCCTTCCCGTGCTGCACGTGCCCCCAGAGCCACACCCAAGAAGGTGGCGTCCGGCGTAGTCACTGCCTCCCAGTCTGATGAGGAGCGCACACTGACCGGCACACCCTCTGGGTCAGCCACAAATGAGGAAGGAGCGTCTGGCTCCTTAGGAGTATCCTGGTCCGAGGAAGCTTCAGGCTCTGCTGAGGTTCCCGCACCCGCCACTGCTGCAGCGTCGGCCTCGTCTGATGAGGCTGACAGTTCAGACTCTACATCTGGCGCACCAGCCCAGGTCCCCACCCCAGCCTCTGACCAGCCAAACCGGTGGTGCGTCGAAGGCCAGTTTCAAGTTTACTCCGACGCCAAATTCCTGACTGATAAAGGAGTAATGACTCGGACACTCACCTTGGAGCGGCGGGTACTTACAGGGAGTCTCCCATCGATGCCGGAGATCCACAACCTATTCACCAGGCATCGCTTAGAGTGGACAGCCCGTCCGTTGGGACGATACAGCGAGGAAGTGGTCCGAGAGTTCTACGCATCCTACGTAGCGACTCTCCGATCACAGATCGATAGGCGGGCTGCTCCCGCTAAACAGGCCCCACTGGAGCAGGTTCGAGTCCGGGGCGTGCAGGTTGACATTTCCCTGCCAGCTATCCGCCGGTTCCTATACGGCGAGAGTACAGATGCTACGCGGACTCCCCACACTGCCGAGTTTGACTACCGCTGGCAGATAGTGAAGGATGGCCAGTTCTTGCGCGAGCAGGCACTGAGAGAGACCACCAAGAGGTGGATGGCCCTGCACCTATCAGTCGACGGAGAGGGTGCAGATTGGGTCACTGAGCCGAAGGGGCCATCAAGAAGGCCAACCTCACGTTCGTCGCGAAGTTCTTGTGGCTGCTCGTCCGTCACTCCCCTTTCCCCCACAGCTGCTGATAACATCGTCACTTGGGATCGAGCAGTGTTGATAGCGGCGATGATAGCCGATTCGAGGTCGACTTCGCATGGCTTCTCCAGGCAGTCATGCACGAGAGGGCATTCAAGGTCACTACTACCTACCCCTTCCCGTGTATGATTTTTCCCTTTGCAGGACCGCAGGTGTGCCCATATGGCACATAGATCAGTTGAAGACCCCGCAGGGCACCGTTGACGTCGGCCTCATCAGAGACGAGGCCAATGAGTTGGCCCCACGTCGAGGGCCCCGTCCAGAGCTGCCACCACTTACTGATGATCTTGCGGATACGGTGGCCCAGGCCCGCACCGCTACACAGGCGTCCACTGACACTACCCCGGTCGAGTCTATCCCGGGTAGTAGCCCAGCCCCGAGCTCCTCTCGCACACCCCTCTCGCCCCTCTACCGTTACCGGCCCCGCTTGCTAGGGTCCAAAAACTGGAGGCACAAATGGCCACTCTTCTGCATCATATCCAGCCGTGGATGCAGAAGTCTATTACTGAGTCTGAAGCGCGTATGGAGAGGAAGATGCAGCGGAAGATTGCTGAGGTTCACCAGCGCCTAGATGCATTTGAGTTGAGAGTGTTAGCCCGCCCAGCCCCTCCGGTAGATGTGTCGACTCTTCAGGCTGCAGTCGACAGTCTTCGTGCAGACATCGACACGATCCTAGAGGCGAGAGTGCCGGAGCCTGTCGAGCCTGTTGAGGACACTGTATTGGCGGCCCTGTTTGCTACTTCAGACATTCACCCACCTTCCCCTCGAGAGAGTGCCAAGAGGCGTAGGGGTCGATCAGAGGATGAGGCGCGAGCAAGGAAGAAGGAGCGCCGAGAGATGGAGGCCGCGAGGAGAGCCTCACTTGCTGAGGCGGAGGCACACCAAATCAGAGCATCGCAGATAGCGGCTGGGGCGTCTAGCTCCCGCACTGTAGAGACAGCAGGAGGCACTACTGATGGTGCGGTTGTTGCTGAGGACATCACTGAGGGTGTCCAGATTGCTGAGGACACCACTGAGGGTGTCCAGATTGCAGAGGATGTGGGTTCTGGGAAACCGGACCCACCAGCTTGCTGATCGACGGCGCTATGCGCCACAGGTTTGCTTCACCTACCCCTCTAATCTTTAGATTTTTTTTAATGCATTGGGGACAATTGCATGCTTTTTTGTTAGGGGTGGGGTAAATGGAAAGTGAGTGTTAGGGTGAAGTCTGAGTAGCCCAACTCACTATCCTCTTTTGGGGTTTTCTTGCCTGTGTTCTTTTTCCCAAAAGACTGATTACTTTTTCTGTTGAACCGGCACGTTATATCTTTTGTACATAGTTTAACTCTGAAGCATGATGGCTAAAATGATATCCCGACAAAACTGGAAAATGTTGCATGACTAGGCGTAGTAACTGATAATTGTGTGGCTCTAAACATGAAATAGAGTTACACCATTGCATTACCCTAAATCTTCAAGTCAAACTAGGTGTCTGATAATCTGGTATAGTGATGAGATGTCAAGTGAGTGTGAGGAAAGTTGAATAGTCCACTACTGGTACTGAGCTAGAACTTGCCTGGTTAGTCCTGCTAAAAGTAAGTTGTAACAGACAATTAGGAAAGGATCATAGGCCCTTATTCAATATAGCCCATTTCTAGCCTAAATAAAAGAAACCAAATGAAAGTTATCCTTCTTTGATCCAAATAATTTGAGCTTAAAATTAGACCTTTCTTTTTCACCCCAACTGATCTTTTCTGGGAACAATATGTTGGCCCTGGTCCCTCCTTGGACATGTGCACCTCAGCTTATGCCAAAAGCATAAGTTGAGGGTGGCTAATGTATAAACAACCTTCGTTATGGCCCTGACCCAACTTTGGGTATTGTGTACCTTGACTCATGGCAAAGCCATGAGTTGAGGGTGGCTGTTTTGAGGAATGCTCTGGAAAGTGGGGTTGAAAGAACAAAGAGAGAGAAAGAACAAAAGTAAACTGATTCAATAACTCGTTGAAAGAAAAGGAAAGAAAAAGAGAAATATTCAAGAATTACAAACAAGAAAAGAAAAGAGTTACTTACACAAATGAAGAAAGAAGGGAAACAACAAGGTAAAAGAATAGGAGAAACTGGGCGAGATAAAGTGATAGAAAGTGGAAGGTTTAGCCGATATGTCAAGGAGGGCAAAAAGTCACTAAAGTATACCTAAATATACCCTACCTGACTTTGAGCCTACGTTACAAGCTAAAAAAGTCCTATCGTGATCTTAAGGGTTGTATAGCGAACTTAAGGCAGTGAAAATAAGGGCAAGCTTATGGCAATAGGTATGAATAAGTGTGACTTTGTTCTGATAGCGAGTGTTGAAATGTAATCCTTATACTCAAACTGAAATCATTGTGTGAAAAATGAGGATTTTGTTCAAAAGTGAGGACACTAGTTGCAATACCGGAATTGTTAGCACCTCGGTGAGAAATTGAAGAGGATAGGTGTTAGTGCATGGTGAGTCTGTGACATGTTCGAATCCCACAAAATTCAAGCCTAATAGTGATAGCATGCATAGATTTGATGAGATTAATCGGGATTGATAGCCAAATGATTGCAAAGGATAAAACATGAATACTATGGTACAAAGATTGTGTAGTGAGTCATAGTGCGTCGCTTGAGGACAAACAACGAATTTAAGTTGAGGGTGTTGATATACCGTGGTTTCACGGTATAATTAATACTTTTTCCTTAAGTTTAGTGTGTCCGAAAGCCTTTTTTGTGCTAACTTTGATATAAGTTTCTCTTTGTTTTGCAGGAAATCTGTCCAAAGCTGAATGCGGAGATTTTGAGCGAAAAATGCAGAAGAGACCACCTACGGAGCTTATGACGGTCCGTCGTGCCTGTGACGGTCCGTAGGTGGCAGCGTAGAGAAGCTGCTGAAGGAAGATGGGGAAGTCTGACCAAGTGTGGGATTACGAAGCTTGTGACGGTCCGTCATGGCTATGACGGTCCATCCTGCAGGTTCGTCGTGAAGATCAGAGAAGTGATCAAGTACCCAGATTCCAAGAGTTGAAGTATTTTGAAACGAGACCCTCGACGGACCGTTGTGCCTATGACGGTCCGTCATACTTACCGTCGAGGGGAACGAAGAAAGCAGCAGAAGAAAGTGTACAAGTATGGGACGACGGAGTCCATGACGGTCCGTCATGACCACGACGGTCCGTCGACCCATCCACGTTTTGGCAGATTTCCAGCAATTAGAATTCTTGTGTAATTAGGTTTTTATTTTTATATAAATAGTTCGAAAAACCTCGTTTTTGAGGTTAGACTCTGCTAGATTAGAAATCATATTATTAGACTTTGTTTATTAGTGTTTGATTTTTCGGAGATTCTTACAAGTGATTTTTGGTGATTAATCAAGCAATTTTTCAGACTTTACTCTTTCTCATTGAAGTAAGTACATGAATTCTTATTTGATATATTTGAATATTGTGTTTATGGATATGAGTAACTAAACTCCATAACTAGGGTTGTGGGAACCATAGGAAAATAATGAGATAAACCCTAGCTAAAATAACAATTCTAGAAAAGTGTCTTGCATGTATTAATAATTCTTTCGCTTAGAAGTCTTTTTAACTGATGATCAACGTTAGAACTCGCCTTAATGCTACTTGCCGGACCAAGGAGGTAGATAATAGGAAAAGAATTATTAACATAGATTTAGTGTATACTATCTAATAGGCTAGTATTGATTGGTACGAGGTAATAACTTAGTCAAATATCGAATACGATGCTTAATATGAGGTAACGATAAGGGTTAGGAAAGCAACACACGTAGCCGGACCAAGGTGCGGAGTGAGATTTTCTAGATGCCGGACCAAGGATTTAGAAATACATAACTTATCACTTTGCATGCAAGATACTAGGAAAGAATTGTTATAGTTAGAATTATCAAGTTATGAACCTGTGGGGAACACGTAAACCCTAGTTACTTTGATTAATTGATTAAAACCCAACTTTCAAAACTGTTAAGTGTCTCTTTCAATTTCATTAGTTATTTTTACTCATTAGGAAATACAAACCCCCCATTTTATGTTTTTACTTTCTAAGGAAGTTATCAACCGAACAATAGTAATAACAAGTTAAAGTTAAGTCTAGACTATTTTCCTCGTGAGAACGATCCCAACCTCATTAGTTGGGTTATTTACTTGACGCGACCGCTTTACTTCTTATTTGAGAAGTAAGTTTGAGCGTATCACCGGTAACCAACACTATGAGGTTCAATGGTGATACAACATCTTTCCCATCGTACCAGAATTGTCTTATACTTTGCCGTTGTATAGAACACTTAACTAAGTGGATCCACTAGCTTATGCTAAAAGCATCTTAAGGAGTCATCTGAACAGTATGATCCTTAACTACCCATGATGGCTACATGGTTTATGGAGACTTGAGTTAATATGAACTTGCATCCCCATATCGGTGCTTAATACTACTCCTAAAATATACTTAGCTCATATATTTTTTTAAAACAAACTTCTTTCTTTGGTTTGAGATGATTACTCAAAACTTAGCTTAAAAGATTCTCTTGGAATCGATGTTCCCTTTCTTTCTCAAATGTAAAAATACTTTTAGACTCTTTGGGAATACGTAGTCCTCCTATACTTCTTTGAAGAAATGAACTTCAAATCTTTATTATTTACTCTTTACTCAACTTGAACTTTATGTCTTTAAATTAAAGTTAAGACGTTTGTTAAAGACTTATTAAACTATGGAATTCATGCCGAATTATGTACTTGAACGACTAAATGCAAGTTTTCAATAGCCATAAATAGAACTCAACACTTGGAACTCAAGAACATCAATGATACGACTCATTTAAAGAATTCTCAACTAGAAAGGTTCATGTGGAATTATGAGCATGAACTACTCAACTCAAGGACTCAAAGACATTTCTCATCGCAAGATTGTTCGACTTATAGGTTTTATGCGGAATTATGGTAAAGAACTACTCAACTCATGGACTTCATGGATAACATGTTATTATTGTCCATGAATATATATATATATATATATATATATATATATATATATATATATATATATACACATATATATATATATATATAAGATAACCCTAGGTCCACCTACGTGGCACCACACATAAGAATTTCCTTTCAATTTATTTATTTTCAAAATTAGCCTTTTCCTTTCATGAAAAATTGTGAACTCTATGAAAAGATGTGACTTATATTGAAAAGTTGTGACATTTATGAAAAATTATGACTTTTATGAAAAGTTGTGACTTTCATGTACAGTTGCGACTTTTATGAAAGATAGTGTCTTTTTTAAAAAGTTATGACTTTTCCAAAGAGTTGTGTCCTATCCAGTAAGGCATAATTAACATTTGTTCACACTAGTACTATTTTTTGTCCTTTCCAGTAAGGCACAATTAACATTTGTTCACACTAGTATTTTTTTTCTCCTTTCCAGTAAGGCACAATTAACATTTATTCACACTACTCTTTGTTGTTAATAAATAGAGGGGTTTCCTCTCATTTTGAAGTAACGAAAATTTTGAAATTCGACTTCTTCTTGAACTACTTTTTCTTCTCGAACTGCTCCTCCTCCTTTAAATATTTGATACAAAACTTTTAATTCTTCTGCAAAATTATATATTTGATTCAGAACTACTGCTTCTTCTACACAATTAAATATTTTCTTACTTTACTCGTGTTGAGTAGCTCACTAACAAGGAGACACCCTGCATTCAGTTGACTTGATTTTTCCTTTTGCTTTCATTCTATTATTACACATCATGGTATATTTTTTTTTACAGTTATTAATTTATGCATATAATATTAATTATTGTTTTTGAGTACATATTTTAAACATTGTAGTTTATGTTTCTGTAAAGTTACTGTGATAAATCTAACTATGCAGATTCACAAATAACTTTATATAGAATACAATTATTTATAACATTCTCCAAATAAATCTTTTCTTCTCCAATAAATTAAGCATAAAAATTTATATGATTTTTTGTTGTTGTCATAATAATATTAATATCAAAAGGAGCAAAAAAAAAAAAAGAAAATAAAATGATAGAATTAAAACTAGAAATTACTATAATTAAATGATACACAATGATTACTATTCTCTCACACAAAAGTAATTTTTTTGAACTTTTTTCCCATTGTCCCTTACTTCTCTTTCATCCTTTTGAAGGGTCCTCAATCTTTTGTTTGTGCACAACTTCAATTCCAAAACACCTCATAACTGTATTACATATCAAAATTGGATTTTGGAAGATTGCACTTTAATTTTAAAACACATAATGATTTATTACTTATTGGTACATCATATGATTAAGGAACATTTTCTCTTGATAAGCATATTATATATATATATATATATATATATATATATATATATATATATATATATATATATACGGTATATTATTCGTGCTTCGCGCGGTGGTGAATTACGTCAATAATCTACTTCTGAACATTTGATAATATGAGTGTTTTTGAGAGGGTAAAACCCTACGACAAATTGTCAAGAATATTTTATCCAAACAAGAAATGAAATTTTTTTTTAATCTCTAAATGAAAAAGATTTGATTTTTAAGTCTTTATAAATTTTGTTATTAATTGTTTATTTTACTGTAGTTGTTCATCAGTAAAGTCTTAAGAAAATATATTAATTGTTTCATTGTATATATATATATATATATATATATATATATATATATATATATTTTTAAAAGGTGGTACAAACATTTTATTCATCAATTGCAAGAGTTTTTCTCCTATTCAAGGCCTCTACAAACAAGATCTTAATATTATACATCTTATACAGTTAGTTGTATAGTAATTAAAATATTAAAACACATATCTTGGAGTTTAATGAAATAACGTATGTTGCTCAAATAATTTTGATTAAATGTATAAATGTAAAAGATAGTTTAAAACATGTACTAAAAAATAAAAATTAATCATAAATTAGTGATCGTAAAAAGCATAAGAGGATCTGTAATAACAAAAAATTAAACATAAAGGAAAATATCGAGCCCACTGAATGCACATTGTTCACTCAAAGAAATTATTTCATTCTAGTGCTCGAGGTTTAAAGGAATAAAATTTCTTATGACAGAATGACTCTATTAACCAGTGTGTTAATAGAAAAAAAATGACATTAGTTAGTTAAGAGCAAAGTACACAAATATTTAATTGTGTAGACGAAGAAGAAGTTCAAACTTTTCGTTGTTTTGAAATGAGAGGAAATCTCTCTATTTATAGACAACAAAGGGTAGTATGAATAAATATTTATTGTGGCTTATCGAAAAGGTCACAACTCTCTGGACAAGTCACGATCTTTCATAAAAGTCACAATCTTTCATAAAAGTCACACTTTTTCATAAATGTTGCAACTCTTCATAAAAGTCGCAACTCATCATAAAAGTCGCAACTCTTAGTAAAAATAGCAAATTTTCATAAAAAAAGCACAACATTTTGTAAAAGCCACAACTTTTCATAAAAACTCACAACTTTTCGTGAAAAAGAAGGCTAATTATGGAAATAAATAAGTTAAAAGAGAATACTGACTTGTAGTGACGCCACATAGGCGGTCTTACAGTTCTCTTTTGTATAAATAAATGATATATATATATATATATATATAAAAACTATTTTGAAAGTAACTGATAGTGTTATACTAACGAAATTTGCAAAGAAGAAAGTTGAGAAAATATTTATTTGACTCTATAATTAAAGACGCTATTTGACCATGGTAAAATAAAATTATGTAAACTAGGAGAAAATAATGTTACAATTTGTAATTTTGCCTTATTTTTAATATAAAAAATGACAAATTAGAATTGAATAACCTTTCCTGAAAAGTTGTGACTGTTATGAAAAAATGTGACTTTTATGAAAGGTAGTAACATTTTAAGAAACTCTGTTACTTTTCCAAAATTGTGACTTTTTCAATGAGTTGACCTTTCTAGTAAGACACAATTAACATTTGTTCGCACTACCCTTTGTTGCCTATAAATAGAGAAGTTTCTCATTTTAAAATAATGAAAATTTTCTGCATTGTTAATATTTGATTCAATACTTCTTTTTCTTATTCTTCTTCTGCAAAATTAAATATTTGTGTACTTTGCTCTTTTTGAGTGTCTCACTAACAAGGAGACACTCTGTATTTAGTATGCTCGATTTTCTTAATTCTTTTACAGTGATTGATTTTTGCTTATGATAATAATTGTTGTTTTTTCACTACATGTTTTAAATTTTTCTTTTATGTTTCTGTAAAGTTATTGTTATAAGTATTTGTTAGTACAGACTATATATCAATCCAACTATGTAGATTCACAAAAATATTTTTACAAAAAACATTTATTTACAACATTCTCCAAATAAATCTTTCCTTCTCCAAGAGATCAAGCCTAAAATTTTTATATGATTTTTTGTTGCTGTCATAATAATGTTAATATTAATAGGAGCAAGAAAAACAGAAGTCAAGCGATAGAATTAAAACTAGAAATTAATTATAATTCTATGATACACAATTATGACTATTCTCTCACACTAAAGTACTTTTGTTGAATTTTTTCCTTTATCCCTTAATTCTCTTTCATCATTTTCAAGGATCCTTAATGTTTGGTTTGTGCACAACTTAAATTCCAAAACACTATCATAACTATATTACAAATCAAATTTGGATTTTGGAAGATTGCATTTTCATTTTAAAACACATAAACTACACATTACTTATTGGTGTATCATATGATTATGAAACCTTTGCTCTTTATAAAGACATTAGTTATATATATATATATATATATATATATATATATATATATATATATGTATGTATAGTACTTTGAATGTAATTGATGGTGTTATGCTACAAGAATTTGCAAAGAAGAAAATTTAAATATTTATTTGACTCTCTAATTAAAGACACCATGTAACCGTGGTAAAATAAAATAATGTAAAGTAGGAGAAAATAGTGTTATGATTTTTAATATTTCCTTTTCTTTCAGTATAGAAAGTGGCAAACTAGAATTGAATAGCCTCAATACTCCTAAAAACAGATTTATATAAAAATACTATAACATCAAAATACAAGAAAATTTCAATTCTAGTAAATTTTAAAGAAGCATATTCTAACCTCGCGAAGCGCGGACCCATTTACTAGTTAGAAATATAAACTCAAATGTTTTAGAAACTTTTTATTCGAGACTTAGAACTTGAACATACTACTCTTCTCAAAGGTACTCAACTGATGGAGTTCATCGAAGCTATGAGCATGAACGACTTGACTAAAAGTGTCAAAACATCAATAAGGAAATCATGTATACGATTCTTATCATTCTCATACTTACTCAAAACATAACTCAAATCGATGATGGATCTCACAAGATTCACAATTGAACTCAAAGGATTCCTTGAATTCTGGTTTTAACTCTCTGTGGATTGTAAATTATGAAATCAAGAGTTATTGTTTATGAAATGAAGCATATCGTGATGATAATGTAGGCTCATTGAATATATTCCTCACTCTCATACCCACTTTCTCGAGTTTGGGAACAAATTATTTGGAAAATATTTAAGTTTTGCGAGTGGAATTGCCTATGTTCAAAATGATAAAAAAATCAAATATATCCTTTAGAGCATTAACAACACATATTTTCTGTCAAACCAAAAATATATATACATTTATTTTTCTCATCTAGGTTGGATACCCGTCACCCCAACCTGTTTCACCATAAAATCATAAAACTAAAAAAAAAAGTATTAAATTAAAAAGAAATAAAATGAAATGTCTATTATTTCAGTGGATGCGAACAAGATAATGATTATTTACTACATCAATATCCACTTTATACTATTTTTATAAAACACAATCTATGAAAATGTTCACCCGAAAATCATTTTCCAAATAAAGTGTAGAAGAATTTTATAGTGACTTTTTATTCAAAAACACCATACAGGGACACTAAAAGAAGGTTGCCCTGACAAATAAAACAAAATATTTCATAAAACGGGAACGATAGTATAACACCTCGAAAGTCCTATGAACCTAGACTAGAGCCTCACCTATCTAATAATGATTAAAATGATGTTTTCAGAACTATACTAACTTAATAAAGTTGATTTAGAAGTATTGGAACCTAAACGTCAAAGGATGACCTTGACATTCGGAAACTAGCGGTATTGAACTAGGAGACGTCCATGTTCTTTGTGAAGGTTTGGAAGTGTCTTATGAAGTATAAAACTTGTATAAAGACTTTAAATAGGTAAAATAATGTTTATAGGGTCAACACGTACAATCACGACTCCCAAAAAAACACCAGAAGGGTCCTTGAGGAGGATCCGAACATGGGCAAGCAGGCTGCCAAAGCAGCCTGCGTACAGCCAAGATGTGGAAGTCATTGCACGTCGCACATCCATCAATTGGCAGAAAAATGTCTCAGGACGCGGGAACTTCACGAGGCTCACTAAATCAACTCGTATTTCGGAAAAAAAATATTTGGAACTTCCCCCGCAACACATAGACACTTCCCTGGTTCGTTCTCGTCATTTTTGAAGTCAATTTGACTTCACAAATAGACCTAATTAAGTGAGGGATATTTTGGGTAATATAAGGGGTGATTATATATTGATTTAGTGTCAGTTTTAAGTCATTTTTACCCACTCAAATGAATTTCCCAAATCACTCTCACTTCTCTCTAAATTTTCTCTCTAATTCAGCCTCCATTGAAGAGCATTGGAAGCTTAGAGAAAAAGACCAAGCTCTAAACTTTTATTCTCAAATTCATGGAATTAGTATTCATTAAGGTATGTATTCTTCACTTTTGGGTTTCCTTTCCCCAAGAGGTCCATTCAAAGTTGATTTCTAAATCACCCAATTCAAAGGTCTTTCTCTACAAATGGATTTTCTTCTAAACTTGAAACTGATGATTAATTATGACGAATTGTTATTATCTATGGCTAATTAAGTATATATTGTTTATTAATTGATGTTTATCAATGGGAATTTTGTGTGATCCATGTCCTTTCCCCAAGTTCTGGATCTTGCTTATGAATCGATTGTTGGATTTATGTTAACTATGGTATTGGATCTCATTCTTGGTTGAATTGATGAATGAACCTTTTTTCATAACCCTAGATATGAATTGGACTTGTATGTGATTAGGGTTGTTGAATTTGATTATGTTATTATATAATTCACTATCTTATGATGATGATGAGTTGATCATTGGATAATTGTTATGAATTGAAGGTATGATCTTGAAGAAGGTTTTGGAGGCTAATTGATAAGACCTTTATGATTATGAGTTCTTTACTTCAATGATGATTGTTTATACTTGATGATGGTGTGAAATTGAAGTATGATTAGATTAAGAAGATAATGATATGATAAATGTGATAAATTGTCTTGACTATGTGAATTTTGAGATCATGTTTAGTGTATGTTGATACAAGGTTTAATGTGAATCACTTGTGTGACTTACAATGAAATTAATATGATGTGTTGATCTCACAATTGAAGGGTTGTTATGAAAGGACATTCTCATTCAATACCTATTGAGCTAATGATATTATATACAAGAGATTAGTCTCCTATGACCTATATTAATCTATGATGATTAAGAATTACTTAAAGACATTTTAAAAAGGGAATTTAGCTTAGCAGCGAGTGAACTTGACTATAAGAGGTGTTGAATCCCCATAGAAGGGAGATTCACCAAATGTTCTCATGAAATGAGGACTCCAGTTGCTAATGGGAATGTAGAGGGTTCAAGACATATCTCCTAGTTCCTTAACTATGTTGCCTCCATAAGAATACTAGTTAGTGTATCCACATAGAATGATATGTTCATGGTTTGGTCCTACCTTGGAAAGTAGACAACCTTCTTTTGGTGTACGGTTTCATGACAACGGATTCCATGTTTATCTCACATGATCTATTGTTGGTTAAGGAGATTGTTCGCGAAAATAAATGAAAGCAATGAAGTGAACACTAACTAGGGTGACTTAAGGGGTTATGTTTAGTGTAGGTAAGGTTATGGAACTCTACTTATAGATGGCACAAGTTGACCTTGAGGGAAGTCCTAGGAGGTTTTTCTTATGTACTTATTATATGAATGAATTATATATGGTAAATTTATATGTTGATGATCTTATGTAATTTTAGTTTCATCGATGAATATGTTATTGGTCTAAATTGATATATATTATGAAGTAAGTATACACATGATATGAAGATATTATGAAATGTTGACAATTGCTTATGATCCTTTACTTGGTTTACTTGACTATGTGGGGTTATGGGGCTTCACATAGGCATTGCACTTGTAGGCTTGGGAAGGGGTTGTGAGTAAGGGTCTTGTGTGATGGGATGTTATGAACTATTATACATGAATTGTTGTTATGACATTATGTTGGAGTTTTTATGCTTATATGATCTTGCTATAATGCCTTTCATGTTGATATGACCTTATGTTGATATTATACAGGTTGACTTGAATTTGTGATGGTATTGGTTTTGTGTTGACTATGGACTTTTCTTTAGTAACATTATGTCTATTGGCTTGTATATACTCTTAATTGTGCATAAAGGCTTTGGGAAAGTGACTTAGAATGGTTTTGAACTAAATGTCCTTTTAAGAAAGATTTCTAATGGTTTATGTGCATATATCCATACTTAGTACATGTGGTTGTACTAACCCATATTCGTTCCTTTTTCCCAAATAATGTAGGTTCGGGCCGTTGAGGTATCAAAGTCGCTTGCAAGAAGACTTGGAATTTTCCCTAAGTTTTGGTAGGTCCTCTGGTTCGAGGATAGTGCCACGTGTTCTACTCTAGTGGTATTGGTATTGTCTTAAAGACATTCATTTCTTTCCAATTCTTGAAGACATTTGTTGTAAGACCTATGTGTCAAATATGAATTTGTATAAGGGCGATGCCTGAATGTTCTATATCAGTTTAGATGGTTTAATGTGAGACTATGTTCCTAGACTAAATCTTAATATGTTGGTTATGTTGACTAAATTATAATCCTATGTAAACTTCATAAGTTAGGAGTCTAAGTAAACTCCATAAGTAGTATGTGAGAGATCTAAGTATACCTCAATATGTATTTTTTTAAATTTTTCTGCATTTTAAACTATGATATGTTATGACAAATGCTAAGAGTCTTGTCTAAGTCCTCTCCAAGGACGATGAATCCGGTTATGTCTAGGAGGTGATTCCCAATCGTGACAAATAGTTGAACAATTTTAATAAGATAAGACTTAACAAACCAAAAACCAATCAACAATTTTGATACTAAAGAACTTGAGAATATAGGAGTATTTCCAATATTACTGGTGTGCAAAAAGAACAATAATAAGAAACATTAGTCTACTTAATTAGTTATATAACTAGGTATCCATTCTATTTGAGATAACAAAACAAGGAAAGACACAATCTCAATTCTGAAGTAAATAATAAAAAAGACATGTTAAGAAAGAAAAAGGCAAATATTAGAAGTAATTTTTTTTCCTCATGTGAATTATGAATTTTCCTCTTGAGAGAAGATAAAATTATGTGAATTTAGAAGCATACGTTAAAACTTATTGTTTGAATGATATTAAAACAAATATGTTATCCCAACATTATAAGACCCCCAAAATGTGTTAGAGTGTCTAGAGCTTCACTTGTGTCCATAAGTTTGTTGACATGTTATTTAAGTATTTTAAAGTATGCATGGGTGATTTGAATTCATTTGGAAGTCAAACGTCAAGGGACGGCCAAGACATTCGACGACTAGTCACCTAAGGGCGATTCGCCGCTTTTTTATTGTGTTTTTAAGACGATTTTCCGCGTTTAAAGCTAATTCGGTGCTATTTTTACATTACTTACGTAATTTTTTCCTATATGTTTTTGCTTTTTCAGTCATGTTCGTCCCATTGTTTCTCTTCCCAAAAGCTTATTTGTTTTTATGTGCTTATGTGTTTTTCATGATCTAATGAGGTCTTTATATGATCAAAATGACGTTGTAGTCAGTATGGTGAGTATCATGAAGTTTAGTTAGACGTTCAAATTTTAGCCCTTGAGACATTCATGTGTGTCTTGAGTGTGTCTTGCATGTTTGGATGTGTTTTACATGTTCATTTTGGGTGAAACTTGCATGGAAGGTCTTAAAATTGTAAGGTTTTTATTCACGTTAGAAAATCTCGGGTACAACTTTCCAAGGGCCCCGCAAAAGGCCCTCAAGAAGGACCTAAATGTTGTCGAGGCATTACCTTGGCATTGTCAGTCGACATGCTCAATTGAAGCCTCGTTAGTCGATAGACGCCCCATCGATTTGGGGCGTAGGTTGACACTTAGCCTAAGGATTTGAAGCCACCAAGAAGGAGTTGCAGTCACCAACGATGGAGAAGCACGACACCCCATCGTCGAGTCGACGACCAGTCGATGCTGTCTATCGATGGTTACCTACAAATGCATACCTGTAATTGTTTTACTTAATGGGTGAATGGGAAATTCACCCCACATCCTAAACTGACACTACTAGGTTTAATTGGATATTGTTGGGTGTATTTTTGTGATCAAAACGTGATTCCCAAAAAGTATTCTCTCTAGAACATCCATTGAAGGTGAAAGTAAAGAACAACTTGGATTTTGGATTCCTAAGAGTTCTTCATCATGTTTAAGAGGTTTTCTTCTAAATAAAGGTATTGTGATCCTTCATATCTAGTTATCCTTCCATATAGAGAGTTAATCTCAAAGTTTTCAAAGAAAAAATATGATCAAATGTCGTCTTCTTCAATCTAGCCATGGGTTCTTTCTCATAACATTTTTAATGATTACCTTATGATGAATTGATGATAATGTATTGTTTTAAACATGGAATTTAATCTAATTACATGATAAACCCATGTCCCGTTCAACTCTTTTTTTCGCCTAGGAGTGGGCATTGTGATTGTGGTTTTGTATTGATTGAATTATGATTATATCATGTTAATAGGATTATATATACTGCCTAGTATGTGTATTTATAGTGAATTTTTGATGAGTTATTCATGAGTATGAAGGTTTGAATAAGGCTAGTCTATACTGTAGTATCTTGTGATCTTGATTATAGCTTGATTGTTATGTGATTCAATAATGTTAAATTGATGATTAGCTACTGCCTATGATATCATGTTATGATGAATTATTTAATATTGGATCCATGTACATTGATGCTTGAATACTTGATCTCTACATTCTATTGATTGTTAAGGTATGGACTTCACTATAACATCGATTTTATAGTACATGTAGGATTCGTTTATGTACAGTTAATTGTATCTACTGCCTTAATGGTATGTTATTGATAAATTGTGTGTATGAATCCTTAATGATCAAAATAAAGGAGTGTTGGTAATAATATATTTACATTCTCTTAGCCTATAGATTAACAATGCTATGGATATGATGTGATCTATGTTCTAGGGTAGGTGAAGTATGATTTAGACTTGAAAATGATGTCTTTATCTACTTCCCTAGATTGATACTATTTGTGAAATATGGTTGATGATCAATCCAAGTGAATTTGGTTAAAGATCTATGTCCTTCTACTTTACTAGTATGTAGGTGATGTATTGTACTAGTTTGTAGCATGGTCTTGTAGTGGCTTATGCATGGTTGAAAGAATAATTAGATACTACCTTAATATTAATTGTTGATAAAAAAGGAGTATTGGTCAAGGATGATCAAAGGGCAAGAAATTGGTAAGGATGACCTTTCCTCTCTGCTTTCTTATAGAATGGATAGTTGATGAAGCCTTGTATGACATTGTGTGGTATGGTCCACTTATAGGTGCGGTGTTTACTTTATTACCAATATATATATGTGATGTGAATGTACTTGAAGGCAATTATACTGTGAATGTGTGTTGATGATGAATCACCCTATGTGAAGCCTATGCCTAGTTTCCTATTCTAGTTGTGATCTAGGTTGTTTGGATATTGTATAATCATGTTTATATCTATGTTAGGATCATGTGTAGGTGCTTCAATTAATGAAGTGTTAAGGATTGGTGACCCCTACCCATGTACCCCTATGTGAATGTGTGAATAGCTAAGATAAGGAGTCTTGAATGTAATGTGAAAATTTTCTTGTCTCTTATGCTAAATTGTGTTGTGTGGTCTATGCTTGGTTGTGCATTGTGGTATTAAGAGGGTGACTACCTCAACGTGTTGTTGATATCCATTATGTGATCATGTTGACCAATGTACACACACTCACACATTATGCACGCTTACAATGTAGTAAAGGGTCATGGTGTCTAATGAAAGGTTGATCTCATATTAACTAGATATTTGCTACTATGCATGTAAGGTAAAGGTATGTGAAGTATGTTATGTATTCCTAACTAGGATGACTTGATAGGTGTACTAGTATTGTCAAGGTTATGGGACCTTGTTTATGCATTGCAGATGTGCACCTTGATAGGATAGTTCCTAGGTTTGGTTTCTATGTACATGAAAGTGAATGTATGAACATGTTATGAATATGACTTATATGTTATGATGTTAAGTATATGATATGATGAAGTATGAATCTACATACTGTCTTGGTGTGTTTATATGAAAGGATTGCTCATATAGTTATGCCTATGGACTTGTGCATTGGTATATCAACATGTGTGACATTTATGTGTTATGTGAAATGTTTGCTCACATATAAGTACACACACACATGTATGAATATATAGTCAATAGAGGGGCCTTGAAAGGTGAGATCATGTATACCCTAAAACTAGATAGGTGCTTGAATATGCTATAAGCATATAAGGAATCAATATACTAAGCCTATGTTTTATGAAGTAAAGTAATACAGGCTTTTCAATAAAGGGAACTTAGCTTAGCACCGAGTGAACTTGACAATGAGAGGTGTTGTCTTTCCTTGGAGGAAGATTCACCATTGGTTTCTCATAGATTGTTGACTTCCCTTGGAGGAACATTCACCTACGGTTCCACTTGAGGTGTTGACTTTCCTTGAGGAAGATCCACCCATGGTTTCTCATGAGTTGAGGCTCCAATGCCAATGAGAATGTAGAGGATTATGTAAATTTCTTAGTTCCATAAACTATGCTTGCCACATAGGATCTAGCAATGTGATTTCACTTAGTATGCGAGCATATGTTAATGTTCTACCTTTGCTAGGTAAGAAAACCTTGCATTGGTGTAAGTCTTTACAACACCAAATTCCATGTAGCACCATGGTCTTAGTGTCAGTTAAGGCTATAGTTTCCCTAAAGTAAAATGGACAATGGAAGTAAATGACTAGGACCTTAGCTAAGATGACTTAATGAGGTTAGTTAGAATAGGTGGAAGTAATGAACCCACCTAGATATTGCATAAGTGTCTCCTTAGGGAGTTATAAGAAGGTGATCTAAGGTGTATGATTATTGTTATGTCTTTATGCATGGCATAGTAGTATTTGTCTACTTGTTATGAATATGTGCATTGTATGAGTCTATATGATGTGGTCTTACTCTTATATGCACTATATTGGTCTTAATGACTATATGATGAAGGTTGTTGACATGAATGGAGTTGTCTTCACTTACTTGTTGATGTATGAAGAAGAGTGTTAAGGCTTGTGGTTGTATGATAGGTTTACTAAGTATGTGTGAGGTTATGGAGGTTCACATATACATTGAACTAGTAGACTTAGAGTAGGATTGTGAGTAAGGTCTTATAATGCATTGATATGAAGTGAAGTTAGTATATGTGCAAGTTGATGTAGCTTACTGTAATATTCTGATGATATTGGCTTAAATGTTTCTTTGATGTATCACACTTCTATGATGGTATGTGTTGGCTTATATGAGTTGTAGGTATGCTTTTCATTGTGTCCTTAAGGTAATGCATTGCACCAAGTATCACTCGAGGGTTACTTGGGAGGTTAATGAGTTAAAATAAGAAGTTCACTATTAAGGAAAAAATGTTCAGTGTAAAGCATGAGGATCTTACTGTAAAGTGACCCCAAATATGGATTAAATTCAATATGTGATTTTATATGATGTTTGACTTTTGAATATGCCTATATGAAGTACGTGATGCTATTGTATAAAGGTTTTATGAAGATTTCACAAAAAGGCATGAAGTGTGATTTTAAGAATGTCTCTTTTAAATGCATGTTTTTACATGGTTGTCATACTTAGTGCATTCTTGTACTGACTCTATTATTCTCTACTTTTTACACAAAGTGTAGGTTTTGGATTCTAAAGAAGGTCTCTAAGGTTAAGGTCTTGATATGTGATTCTCAAGCTCAAGGAAAGGAGTCCTTAAGTCCAAGGATTTCTAAGTCATGTCTTTACTGTAAATTTATGTATAAGTTTACTAATGTATTATGTTATAAGGGTCAAGTCCCTAAGTACTCTTATGATGTTGTGTCTAGGATGTCAAAGAAGAGACTAGAGTACAATCTATGATGTTATATATATATATATATATATATATATATATATATATATATATATATATTTATATATATATATATATATAATTTACCATTTTATCACTTCTAATATCGGCCCCAAGTCTTTTATGATTGAGTTTGAAAAGTTGGTTTTCAACTTTGAGTTAAACGTTGAGAATTTGAAAGGCTTATATTATTAAGAAAGTAGTTTTTGGGGCCTTTTGGAGTTTTGAGTGTGGGAATAAATTCCCGTCAATTCCTTAATAGGGAATCTAGTCTTTGAGAGTTTTGGTTTCAATTTCTGATTCTTTCTGAAGATTTGAGGTCCTAAGTTGTGAATTAGTAGAAAAAGTAGCTTTTGGGTTGACATTGGTCGACATTCAAGGTTCGGATGCTCAGATCAAAATTTTGATAGTTCCATTAGATTAGGAGGATTATTTTAGGCCTAGGTGAGGAGGTCTTAATTAATATTTGAGATGTCGCAAGCTTTTATTAGTGTTTTTAGGCGCTAGTTAGTTTCTTGTAGTTTTCACACATATTGGGAAAAGGAGACCAAGAATTCGTGTTTAGATGGTTCCATTTAGTTTTGAATATCGAGTAGAAATCATTTTCATGTATGGTTTGTGTGTACGAGAACTGAATTCTGAAGATCTTTTTTATGTTTTGAGAGTTTGTTGAGTTGTTGGTGTCTTGAGTCTTTGCTTATGTGAATGTCCTGTTGCTTGAGCAAAGGTTCTGCCGCTTAACTTGATAATGTAAATTAACTATGTGATGAACATGATGATGTATATTTACCTATTGTGCTTTTATTGATTGATGAATGAAATTCTTGAAAACGTTAATGTGGAATTGAATTGCGTAACTTGTTGTTTCTTTTATATGGAGTGATATTCTTGTGTGCATTAATCTTTGAACACCGTGGTGAGATATTTGAGGATTATGATGCTGAGGTCTTTGCCGAAACGTTTTGTTAGGACGGTTATGCTATTGACTTGGAACCAAGAATCAAGCCCTTCTCTATTTCTCCTTATCATATGGCTCCACGTGAGTAGAAGGAATTGAAGAATGAGTTTCTGAATTATTTGTGCTTACATCAAAACATGAGATTTTGATTGATAAATGGTAAGATATTAGAAGAATTCAAGTTCTAAACTAAAATGGAGATTTTGAACTTATTTTGTGCCCATTTTCAAAATAGCTTCACCGTTGAGTTTCCAAAGACTTGAAGATCTTTTTCCAAATATGAAATTGCGAATTCAAACCTTCTATTAAAAATATTCTTTTGAGTTGATCGATCAATTTCAAGGAAATTGATGTGGTATTAAAAAAATATTATGAATACTTGCTTGCATATAGATTGTGTGGCTTCAGAAGTTATTCTAAAGGGGAAAACTCAACTCTTGTAATAATTAATTTATCGGCTTAAGGCAAGTGATCTCTTAAGCTTTGTAATCTAGTAGAATTTTCTACATCTCTTAATTTTATGTGTGTTGGGAGTAACTAGGAATGAGGCGAGCAATGTTATTGATCCACTTGATTAATGTTAATAAATAAATAACGGGTAAATGAAAAGGGTTAGTAATGATAATGACAACTTTTTGTTGACTTATTGTGATCTTATTGTATTGATTAGAGGAAATTTCTCGATGGCTCAAATATGGGGTTGAATTACATGGCTTATAGTCTCTTCTTGTAGTGTGCTGCTGCTTGTGTACATTAATTGTTGAACACATGATTCCACATGTGATGATCATTGATGTCGAGGCATTTTTCGACAAATGCTTGTAATGCGATGTCATTTTCGGCGATTGTAATTGATATAAAGTCAACGGGAAATGGTTCCAACTATAGATTTTGTTTAAAGTTGATGATAAATGGTTTTGACTAGTTATTTCATGTCAAGACAAAGACAATTAGAAATGGTTACGTCTAATGTTTTGATACAAAGATAATAGAAAATGGTTCAATCTATCCATATGACATAAGCCAACGGGAAATGGTTCCGGGGAGAGTTGATTCTTGTGTTTTGATGCATTTTGATACTTCTGATTGACTTATTGGTTAATTTTGATTGATTTATTTGATACTTGTGATTCGACTATGTGGTACGTGTTTGTCATTGGCTTGTGACTTTGGACCATCAATTTTGAGGCCTTGTTAACTATACATTGTAGAATTGTTAGTTTTGGCTGATTTTTGTGCATTATTTACTTTGGACCATCAATTTTGAGGCCTTGTTAACCATGTTGTTGGTACTTACTCCTTTCTTCTATACCTATGTAGGTTCCTAGACCAAACACATGCCTTCTCCTCCCTCACCTTCTCCTTCTCCTCCTTTTTTTTTCTCGTCCTCCTACTCCTCCACATGCCTTCTCCTCCCTCACGTTCTCCTTCTCCTCCTTTTTTTTCTCGTCCTCCTCCTCTTCTTCTTCTTCTTCTTCTTCTTATTCTTCTTCTTCTTCTTCTTCTTCTTCTTTTTCTTCTTCTTCTTCTTCTTCTTCATCATCATCATCATCATCATCATCATCATCTTCTTCTTCTTCTTCTTCTTCTTCTACTTCTTCTTCTTCTTCTTCTTCTTCTCTTCTTCTTCTTCTTCTTCTTCTTCTCTTCTTCTTCTTCTTCTTCTTCTTCTTCTTCTTCTTCTTTTTCTTATTTTTATTCTTCTTCTTCTTCTTCTCCTTCTTCTTCTTCTTTTGAGGATTGTTAAGGATTTTTTGAGATAGTAGTTGCTCGTCATTCTGGAGGGCTCTCTTTTTTCCTTACCTTATGTTGTGTTCTACTTGAAAACAAAAAAATATTGAAAGTTGTTTTTCGGATTTTGTTTTTATCTTACAAGCTTATACAAAAGACAACAATGTTTTGGGGTGTTAGTCGAAATAATACGTTTGCCGCTTTTATCTTATTCTTTCTCCATCTTTATGTATTCCTTTAATTTTGTTGGATTGAGGCTAAGTTGTTTTGGTGGAAATCATCATATCATTTTTTGGACCGTGACACATTTTACCCAATGATTTCTTTAACTTACCTAGAAAAATATACCCAATGCATTATCATCAATATGATATATAGTTTTAGCTTTCAATGCTATGCTCAAAGCAATCGATTAGTTAAATGAAGTAAAGACACAATCTCAGTCATGCAATAAATAAAAAAATTGACAAGTTAAAAACAACAATGAAAAAATGTAAAGCATAAAGTTTGATGTCATGTCAATCATGAATTTTCCTCTTGAGAAAAGATAGAATTTTGTAAATTTAGAAGCATACACATAACTTGTGGATCTAGTGATATAAAAACTAACATGTTGTCCCAACATAATAATGTGGGTTCGAATGAGCAAGCTCAAAATTATAAGAAAAATAATCAAATCGACCACTAATTCTATCAAAAATAAAAACATGTATATGCGATATTATTTATGGATCAAACGACATGAATTGATTAGCATGATTTCTCGAAAAACATGGTGGCACAAGTACACAAAATTGAAGATTTTTTTATTTAGTGAAAATGAATGGTCAAATGATGTGAATTATGAACATATCCTGATAAAAGAGAAATATTTATTGTTCAATCAAATGAAAAGTTGAAGGGGGTAGTGTTTAATTAATTAGGTGACTGTAGCATTAATTGACACATTATAACATGATTTAATATTTTCAAATAGATTCCAAGCGTATTAATATATATTATAGTATGAAAATGAAGACTTAAAGTAGGAAAATGTTAAATCTATACAAATATTAGTGATTGAAGTTAATTAAGTTTTTAAATTAATTTTCAAACAGTGAACTCTTAACTATGCAATGAAAATGAACAATGGAAGGAGTGATACTTAATGTCTATTGAATGAACCGGTCGGTCATTGTTTCAAAGTTGTATGAATTTATCATTTTGTAACTCCCGATATCGATCACGAGTTTTTTATGATTGAGTTCAAAAAGTTGGTTTTCAAATTTGTGTCAAAAGTTGAGAATTTTGTTAATACTGAATTTGGAAGGCTTATATTATTAATAAATTAGTTTGGAGCCTTTTTGAGTTTCGTGTATCGGAATGGAATTCTATTGATTCCATCAGCTTTGTAATATGGAATCTAGTGTTTGATAGTTTTCGATTCAGTTTCATAATCTTTTTGAAGATATGAGGTCCTAAGTAGTGATTTTGTGGAAAATATAACATTAAGGTTGACTTTGGTCAACTTTCGAGGTTCGACTACTTGGATTGGAATTCTGAGAGTTCCATAGGTTATGAGGACCATTTTAGGCCTAGGCGATGTCTTAATTAATTATTGAGAGGTCACAGGATTGCCTTAGCCTTTTTAGGCGCAAGTTAGTTTCTTGTATTTTTCGGGCATATCTGGACAAGGAGACTTCAAATTTGTGTTTTGACGATTCAATTGAGTCTGAAACATCAAGTGGAGTTCATTATATTTTATGTTTTCTTTGTACGAGGACCGAATACCAAGGGTACTTTTGATGTTTTGAGAGTTTTTTGAGTTGGTTCTGTCTTTAGGTATTGCATTTCTGAGTGTCCAATTTCTTAAGCGACCTCCGCTTAAGCAAAGGATTTATCAGTTATGTAACCTTCACTATAGCGAAGGATACTTCACTTTTTTGATTCCTGAGGCTTTTGAGGGTCACTTTTGCGACACTAAAAAGGTTTTTTGGCTTGAAAATTTTGGTGTTTAAACAGTATTTCCAATTTTGAGCTTGAGAAATCCTTGGTGACCATTATAAAAAGGTTTCGTTAAATCGTCTATATAAGCTTAAATAAATGTATAACTTCATTTCGCTTTGATTATTTATGGGTTTTAATATCAAGTATGAGATTCGATTTGTGAATGATGATGTTTTTTAAAGAACTCGCGCTCTAAACTAAAATGGACATTTTGAATTTTTTAAAGTCCTTTTTCAAAACAATTTTCCCTAATAATTTTTTAAAATTGTAACATTTGGAAAATCAAAGACGTGTGTTAAGCCTAACATAAGTGTCATAAGGTCTAGACATTATTTGCCATGCCTATTATAATGTATCTAAGTTATTTAGGAAGTCTAGAAACCAAAACGTCCAAGAACGTCCATGATGTTCGAAAAACCAGCTCATGGGGGTACTAACATGCTTTAGACTATTTGACTAGCTTTTAGGAGTAAAAAATCCATAAAAATTAGTGGAAGTGTGTATAACATGTGCTTAAGTCAATTAATGGTTGAAAAGTCCGGGTACAACTGCCCATGGAACAAGTAAGGGCCCTTGAGGAGGACTCTTTCACATTGGAGTCAACACTGCCTGGGTAGTGTGTAACCACGAGATGCAATCGATGATCCGTGTGTGGATCGACGGGGCCTCATTGACAATAGTTAATTAACACTTAGAAATTTTTTTGGATCCCTTGCCTACACAATTCTCTTACAAGAACTATGGATGTGAAGCACAGAGGGGGGCTGGTCCGTTGACAGACCAATGATCTGCCGATCGTGGTCTCGTCAATGGGGCCCGTATTAATTCCTGCATATTATTAAGTTGGTCTTAACTAATTAATTAAAGGGTTTGGTGGTTATTTAGGGGTAAAGGGAAAATTAATTAACTTAATTAACCCCCCATATAATGACCCCAACCCCATAAGTCTAATTACAACTCTCAAAACAAAACTCTTTTCATTCTCTCTCCATTGGAAGAAACCATTAAAGACAATCTAGGGGAGGTCACAATCTTGAAAATTATGTTATGAATTGGTATGTTTTTGTTTTATATTGGATAATATGAATTTATTAACATGTATTCTAACCTAATTATGATATATCTTTATGGTTTGGCTAGTTTGTAGAAGATGACCCTTAAACCTTAACCCTAGGTTTGATCTTGATATGAATTAGGTTGTATTTGTTTGAACTAACTATGTTATCGATTTAATTACTAATAAGTGATGTTGTTACATTAATCATGACCAAATTAGAGTGACTTTTAGTCGTTCATGCTAGTTCTTGAGAAGATGATCAAGGTTAGGAAGTGAATTGACCTAAGTATATTGTCTTAAGCTATAATCTAGTATTGAATTGTCATGTAGTGATTCCTCTGTTATTATTATCATGTTGATTATTGACTTATGATGATGTATACCCAAATTGGGTTGAATTGAGGGTTTATGGTAAGACCTTGATGATGAACTATGAAGGAGACTTGGTAAGTCTTATGATCTCTATCCTTTACTTAAAATTATGGTTAATTGTGATTAAGTCATGATGTTGTGTTGGAGTACGCCTTGTATTAGGATTGATAAGGTGGTACGATGTTGAATTGAAATGTCTTGATTTTTATTGTGAGGTTGATTAAGATGTAAATGTTATAAGTATGTTTATGATTACCAATGTGCCTTATTATGAATGAAAATCAAAATGTGCTAAACTCACTTCATTAATTGTGATGAAAGGAATATACTCTTACAATTATTATTGAGCTATGATGATGATGATGATTATACAAGGGTTAGACCCTATGACCTACAATAAGCTATGATGATTAATAAAGACACTAAATACATTTTAAAAAAAGGCACTTAGCTTAGCACCGAGTGAACTTGACAATGGGAGGTGATAACTTCCCATAGAGAAAGATTTATCATATAGTTGTACATGTGGTGTTGACTCCCCAAAAAGGGATACTCATCCAATGGAGTACCATGAAAGGAGGCCCCAATTTCCAAGCGGTATGCATAGGGAGAATACCTATCTCTTAGTTCTTAAAATATGTTGCCCCCATAGGAAGACTAGATAGTGGGTCCACCTAGAAGCTATGTTTATGTTTGATTTTACTTTGGCTGGTAGACCACCTTCCATCAGTGTAAGCTTTTACAACACATGATTCCACACTTACCTCTTGTGGTCTATGTTAGTTAAGGCAAGTGTTCCCAAAATTAAAATGAACAAATGAAGGATAAACTAACTAAGGTGACTTGAGAGGTTTGACTAGCCTATGTAGGGGTATGGGACTCTACCTATTCCTTGCACTAGTTTTCTTTGATAGAATCTTTAGAAGGTTGATATTATGTATTGACATGATAATGAATGTAAAAGATGATAGTATGATGACTTACATGTTAATGATATTATATGGTGATTGATACTGTTATGAACATGTAATTGGTTTATGTTGTTAAAAGTCTGAGGTTGTATATCCTTAAAAGGTTATGTTATGTGAAGACAAATATTATTCATGATTCTTGTTGGGTCACTTGATTGAGTAAAGTTATGGGGCTTTGCTTGGTTATTGCACTTGTTGGCTTTATGAGGATTCATGGGTAGTAGTCTTGCTTTATTATGATATGATGAACTCTTATCCATGCTTGTGATGTAATTACTTGATGGTAGGGTTATATTAGATTATGGGTTAATGTATGTTGAGAAGTATGCTATTTGCTTTGACTTGATGAATATGCCTTCTTGAGTTTTATGTTTTCCTTGATGATGCATAAGGCTTTTCAAAGAATGAAGTAGCATGTTTTAATAAAATGTCCCTTTTAACATGATTTGATCTTATATGTGCATATGACCTCATACTTAGTAAAAGTGGCGCACTAAATCCATTTCTTCCTTTATACCTAACATTTTAGGTTCCGTTCACTGAAATGTTTTGGAAGGCGACTTGAAGAAGAGTTGGATGTCTTATTCACCAAGTAGGGTAGGTCCTTAACTTCCGAGGGTGATGCCACTATGTAGCTTATGGAGTTGTTTTGATTTTTAAGACTATTTCGTTTCATTCCTTTCAATTAGGTACGATACATTTGTATGACCTATATGTGGTCTCATTGGATTGGTATATGGTCTAGGCCCAAATTTGATATACTCTTATTAGATGGTTATGAGTTGAGACGACTATTATGACTAAGATTTTTTTATAGATATTTATGTGCAATAAATTTAAAGACTAAGCAATCTTTCAATACGAAGGGTCTATGTATACTCGATATATATATATGTTATGTTTATGTATAGGTCTATGTAAACCTCCAATTAGAAGTAATGAAAAGTTTTATATTTTCCGCTAAATTTGACCTATGAATGTAATGATGTAAACTAAGAGGCTAGTCTTAGTTCTCAAAAAGGACGACGATGTCGGTTACACCTAGGGGGTAAACCCGAATGTGACAAACTTTGTATCAGAGCACGAGGTTGAATTATCTTTGAGTCAATGCCTCTCTCAACTACGTCTATGTGAGTTTGTATTTATAATTGTAAAGTGCGCCACACTTATGGATAGGAACCTACGTGATGTTTAGGAAACATTCATTTTCTTGAAAATCTACATCGTGCCATTATAGTTTACTTATTGTGTGATTTTAAATATAATCCTATTATTGTGATGATAGGAAATGAACACTCAAAAAAATGTGGCACGAAGGCTTGAAAAGGAGATTATCTCTTCCCCGTGGTGATCAAGTTCCTCCTCTTGAGGAAGGTGGGAATGATGACCAAGATCTGGTGAATCCTCCATCTTTCACAGATGGTGACATAAGAACTGCCCTTATCTAGTTGGCCCAAGCTGCCACTGCTCAAGCCCATGCTATGATGGCCCAAGCTAACCAGGAGGTTGTACCCCGTCCTCATCAATAAGTTGCTACTATGGCCTACCGTCTATCGTATTTCGATCAAATGAATCCTCCTACTTTCTACGGGTCCAAGGTTGAAGAAAACCCCAAGAGTTCATCGTTGAAGTCTACAAGATACTCTTGGTTATGGGGTTCTCTATTAGTGAGAAGGCCGAGTTAGACACTTATCAACTCATGGTTGTGGCTCAAGTATGGTATGTCCAATGGAGGGATAATAGGCAATTAACGGGTGGTCCGGTGACTTGGTAGATCTTCAAGAAGGCCTTTCTTGATCAGTTCTTTCAGATGGAAATAAGGGAAGCTAAAGTGGTGGAGTTCACCAACCTTCTCCAAGGACGTATGAGTGTTCATAAGTATTCCTTGAAATTCACTAAATTGTCAAATATATGCTCCTTCCTTGGTTTCTGATCCTAGAGATAAAATGAGCCTCTTTGTGATGGGGGTGTCAGATGATTTGCAAGAGGAGTGTCATTCTCCTATGCTACATGAAAACATGAACATTTCTTGCCTTATGGTGCATGCCAAACATGTGTAAGAGGCAAGGGCTCAGAGGAAGAGTAGAGATGCTAAGAGGGCAAGATCTTTTGATGGACATCCTTCAAAGAATAGGTCTGAGATACAAGACAAACCTAGATCTGATTTCTAATCAAGTTCCATAAGGCTCATGATGAGACTAAACCGAGAGCCATTAAGGGAAGGAGTGGAAACTCACCGAATGAGAAGCCTATATGTGCCAAGTGTGGAAAGGGTCATTTTGGTGAATGCTTGTTTGGAACGGGCATTGTTTTGGTTGTGGCAAGAGTAGACACAAGGTTAGGGATTGCCCTAATATGAAGGGTCAAGAAAAGGGTGGTCAAGATCAAGCAAGTGGTTCTAGGGAAGCTCCAAATAAGAACCACTTCTATTCTCTCTCCTCTAGGGGTGAGCAAGAGACTTCTCCCGAAGTGGTGGCCGGTATGTTGAAAGTCTTCTCTATTGATGTATATGCCTTACTTGATTCCGGTGCTACTTTATCATTTGTTACCCCTATAGTATCTAAAAAGTTTGACATTTTCCCTGATATTTTGCATGAACATTTTATAGTATCTACTCTAGTGGGTGAGTCGGTTGTTACTAAAAGGGTGTATATAAATTGTCCAATAACGTTGCCTAATAGAGTTTCTTATGTTGAACTAGTAGTGCTTGATATGTTTGATTTTTGATGTCATTTTGGGTATGGATTGGTTGCATGATTGATGTGCCTCTATAGATTGTAGAACTAGGGTGGTGAAGTTTAATTTTCCAAATGAGCCCATTGTAGAGTGGAAGGGGGGAAACTCTATTCCTACAGATCGTATCATCTCTTGTCTAAAAACATGCAAAATGATTTCTAAAGTTTATATATACCATATGTGAGAGTCCAAGATCTAGACTCTGAAATTCCTCCCATTGAGTCAGTCCCTGTAGTGAGTGAATCTCCGGAGGTCTTTCCTAATGATCTTCCCGGTATTCCAACCGAATAGGAAACTTATTTTTGTATCGATTTTCTACCGGATACAAATCCCATTTCAATTCCTCCTTATCGGATGGCTCCAACCGAATTGAAAGAGTTGAAGACTCAACTCAAAGTTTTACTAGATAAAGGCTTCATTCGACCAAGTATTTCTCCATGGGGTGCTCTGGTTTTGTTTGTGAAAAAGAAGGATGGGTCCTTAAGAATGTGTATTGATTATCGTCAACTCAATAAAGTTACAATCAATAAAAAGTATCCTCTTCCCTGGATTAACGACCTGTTTGAGCAACTCCAAGGGGAAAACTACTTTTGTAAGATTGACTTGAGATCAGGGTATCACCAACTTAGGGTGAGAGGTGAAGATATACCAAAGACGACATTTCGTATTAGATATGATCACTATGAATAATTAGTACTGTCCTTTGGTCTCACGAATGCTACGGTGGCATTTATGGACCTATAGAATAGGGTGTTTCAAAATTACCCAGATTCATTTGTCATTGTCTTGATTGGCGACATCTTAGTATATTTGAAAATAAAGAGTGATTACATGAACCATTTGAGGGTGGTGCTGCAAGTACTTAAAGAACATCAATTGTTTGCCAAGTATAGAAAATATGAGTTTTGGTTGTGGTCGGTGACATTTCTTGGTTATATCATCTCTTGTTTCCCAAGTATAAAATAAGCTATGATGATTAATAAAGATATTAAAGACATTTCAATAAAGGGACTTAGCGTAGAACCGAGTGAACTTGACAATGAGAGGTCATGGCTTCCAATAGAGGAAGATTCACCCTATAGTACTACATATGGTGTTGAATCTCCAGAGAGGGATACACATCCAATGGATTCTAATGAGAGGAGGCCCCAATTGCCAAGTGGCATGTATAGGGAGAATACCTATCTCTTAGTTCTTGTTCTATGTTGACTCTATAGGAAGACTAGCTAGTGGATCCACCAAGAAAGCTATGTTTATGTATGGTTTTACTTTGGCCAGTAGACCACCATCCACCGGTGTAATGTTTTACAGCACAGGATTCCAAACTTTGCTTTTGTGATCTATATCGATTAAGTCAAGTGTTCCCTAAATTAAAATCAACAAATGAAGGATAAACTAACTAAGGTGACTTGAGAGGTTTCCCTTAGCCTAGGTAGGGGTATGTGACTCTACCTATGCCTTGCACTAGTTTTCCTTTATAGAAGCTTTAGAAGGCTGATAGTATGTATGTATATGATAAAGAATGCAGAATATGATAGTATGATCACTTTACATGTAATGATATTATATGGTGATTGATACTCTTATGAAAATGTAATTGGTCAATGTTGTTAAAAAGTATGAGGTAGTGTATACTTAAAAGGTTATGTTATGTGAAATTGAATATTAGTCATGATTCTTGTTGGTTCAATTGACTGAGTAAATTTATGAGATTTTTCTTGGTTATTGCATTTGTTGGCTTTATGAGGATTCATGGGTACTAGTCTTGCTTTATTATGATATGTTGAACTCTTATCAATGCTTGTGATTTAATTACTTGATGGTAGGGTTATATTAGATTATGGGTTAAAGTATGTTCAGAAGTATGCTATTTTCTTTGACTTCAAGAATATGCCTTCTTGAGTTGTATGTTTTCCTTGATGATGCATAAGGATTTTCAAAGAATAAAGTAGCATGTTTTAATAAAATGTCCCTTTTAACATGATTTGATCTTATATGTGCATATGGCCTCATACTTAGTACAAGTGTCATACTAACTCCATTTCTAAGGTTTCGGTCGTTGAAGTGTTTTGGAAGGAGACTTGAAGAAGACTTAAATCTCTTATTCATCCAAGTAGGGTAGGTCCTCAACTTCTGAGGGCGATGCCACTATCTAGCTTATGGAGTTATTATGAGTTTTAAGACTTTTTTGTTTCTTTCCTTTCAATTGAGTACTATACATTTGTATGAACTATATGTGGTCTTATTTAATTGATGTATGGTCTAGACCCAAATTTGATATATTATTACATGGTTATGAGATGTGGCGACTATTATGACTGATATTCTCTATATACATTTATGTGCAAAAAAAGTAGAAAACTAAGTAATCTTCCTATACGAAGGGTCTATTTATACTCGCTATAGATATGTTATGTGTATGTAGAGGTTTATGTAAACCTCCAATTAGAAGAAATGAAAAGTTTTAAGTTTTCCGCTAAATTTGACCTATGAATGTAATGAATTAAACTAAGATGTTAGTCTTAGTTCTCAAAGAGGACGCGACATCGGTTACATCTAGGGGTTAAACCCAGATGTGACAAAAACCTTGAGTAATGTTTTGAATTATTAAGTTTTTGTTCCAAACCTTAATTTTTCAATTTTTTTTGTTTTGATTGACCAACTTTTCAAGAAAATTGATATGAAAATTGTTGTTTCCAATGAGTGATTATAGAAATGTTGTGCGAATAAGGGTATCAGGGTAGATCATGTCAAGATTGAGGCGATTAGGGGTTGTACCAGCCCTAAATTAATTACGAATATAACAACATTTGTAGGCCTTGAAGGTTATTACCAGCGATTTTTTTAGAGCTTCTTCATTGTAGCATCTACTTTGTATATATTGACTAAGTAGATTGTTGATTTCCAATGGTATGATGAGTTTGAGAAGATCCTTCAAAACCACAAGACCTTGTTGATGTTGACTCTCATTTTAACGTTACCCGAGGGTGTTGTTTACTTCACTATGTATTGTGATGTGTCTAGAGTAGCATAAGTGGAATCCCGAAAGAGAACTTCAAAAATGGTGGACTTAGACTAAAGAGAACTCCATGGAATCCCGAAAGATGCGCCTTACTATTGAATTATATGAGAAAATATCTAGTCTCCTAGGCGAGGTCTGTCAATATCCGCTTGAAGATGTCCTATACTCGACAAAAATAAGAGAAATTGCAGAATCAGTACATAACCAGAATGTACTGGTAGGATCATGCGTCTATCCCACTAATGCATCATAAACAAGTCAAATAACAGTATAATCACATCCATCTATATATAAACATATTCAATAGCATCATAATAAGGAACCAACAACACATTTCACATTTTTCATCACATCATTGGTCTTCTCACAAAACTTAAACCCAAGCAGTTAGCTTTCCAGAACATGGCAATCTGATCCCATAGTTGTGCCGAACGTAGCAACCAAATCAAATATTTGTGGCTTAATGAGGCAACACAATCCAATATTTGTGCCAGAATGTGGAAACCCGATCCAAGTTAGTTTGCTGGAACATTGCAATCTAATCCCCAATCACACACCACTATTACAATCACAAGTACATAATCAAGATCATACATTTAAGTCATGATTTCAGGGTATTGATAGTTCATATATCTTATTTTCAACAAGTGTGATCAACAGTGCATCATGCATATACATACACTTATTGTAATGAAGCAAGAACGAGCATACATCACACAATCATAGAATCACAATCATTACCTACCTCGAAATAAATTTGAACACTAAAAGACTTGATACTTTCTCTTTCCAGATTCGTTCCACTTTTTCGTGGTCTACAAATAACCGATAGTAAATGGGAATCAATATATAATAGCTAATTACCGAGAGTAGTAACAATTTCATGTAAGGCACCAAACCCATGATCCCTACTAGCAAAAATAGGGTTGTTCCACCATGAAATCTATCAAGAAATCTTTTCCCATCAACATTGACCCATTCTATTATGTTTTATGGGTTAAAAAGTGTGTTTGAGTGAGTGAAAAACTTACCTTTAGCCTTAATAATAGTGGAAAATTAGTTGAAATCACTTAGGGGTTGTTATATAGCTCAAAAAGTAAAAAAGTGTCAAATAAAGTCGTTTAGTGGTTTATTTAACGACCTAACTTGCACTCATCCCGATAAATCGACACCCGTCGCGCTGTAGCGGCGTCGCTACATCGGTAGAAAGTCCAGCTGTAGTGTCACTTTCAAACTAGTGAACCTCATTGAAAACTGTGATTGTTAAGTCCCGTATCATCCCGCTACATCGGCATATATAGGATAAAACCTTCTTAGGGGAATTTCAATTCCCCCTCTTTACAACACACTTATAACCCACTACGCTAAGAAAATTCCCTTAATGCTAAAACAAATTCTTAGAGATGTACTTATCCTAATTAAATTACGTAAATTTGTATTGATTCTATGATGAGTTATCTATCCATTCATGCAATTGAATTCATATTTACTACACCGATTCCTATCAGATTTCCCTACACCTTGGTGACTCTAATTTGCTCCAAATATGGACAAGGTTAGGAAAATTCTAATACTATGAAAAAAAATTATCAGCCTAATTTTGCCCTCGTTGACATTTCTATAATGACAGAATCATGTTGTTACAATAGATACAAATTTACCTATCACTCGTCCCCGAGTGAAAAAAGTTAGAAAAAGTAGACTAATGAAAGAGTAAAGTAGCACCTGAATCAGTTAATGATTGTGAATACTTGTATCACATGTCCTTTTCTGTCTCCCAAGTAGCTTCCTCGACTGGAAAATGCTTTCATTGAGTATTCAAGAACTTAATATCTTTAGTTCTCAACTTACAAATATCATAATCAAGAATAAAAATCGGTTTCTCCTTAGATTGGAGGTCTTTATCTGACAGATTGAGTCCCACTCAATGATATAGTATTCATCACCATGATATCTCTTCAATATGGACACATGAAATACAATATGGACACTAGATCAATTAGGAGGTATATCCAATCTATATGCCACCAGTCCTATACATTTGAGAACCTTAAAGGAAACAATATATCGCAAACTCAACTTTACCCTCATTACCCCCTTCATTGGTGACACCTTAAGAAAAAAAATTTCGCTCGTCTCAAATTCTATGTCTCTCACGTTATGATCTGCATAGTCTTTTGTCTACTCTGATAGGCTAGAAGTTTAGCCTGAATGTTCCACACCTTATCTTTACCGTCCTTTACTTAGTCAACCCCAAAGATTTCAAATCTCCGGCCTCAAATGGTACCATATCAATTTTTGATTGATAACAAATATTATTAGAGATTCACATAATGGTAAGAACTTATCCCAATGCTGTCCAAAATCAATCACACAAGCTCTCAATATGTCTTCCAACACATGAATAGTCCTTTCCAATTGACCATTCGTATTGGGATGAAAAGTTATACTAAAAGTGAGCGTCATGCGTAATTAATCATGTAGCTTCCTCCAAAACTTGGACGTGAAAAGGACACCACGATTTGAGATGATGGAAAGGGGCATCCCATGTAACCTCACTATCTCCTTCACATAGATTTAAGCTAGTTGTTCCGCATTGTAATCTACCTTTACTGGAATAAAATGGGTTGACTTTGTCAATATGTCACTAACTACTGAAATAAAATCAAACTTCCGCAAAGTCTTCGGAAGATAATCTACAAAATCCATGGCTATTCTCTCCTAGTTGAATTACAGAATTGACATTTTTTGAAGTAAGCCAGCAGGCCTTTGATGTTCATACTTCACTTGTTGAAAATTCTGACACTTTTCCACAAGCTTGTCCATGTATTTGTTCGTACCCGACTACCAATAAATTTGCTTTTGATCTTTATACATCGTGGTCACACCTAGATGAATAGAATATCGTGAACCGTGAGATTTTCACCAACAATTTTTTTATTAAGTCATCAACTCGAGGTACACATATTCTATCCTTATAGTTGAGTACAATATTTGAATCAAGAGTAGTCTCTTGAGACTTACCTATCACCATCTCCTTTTTAAGCTCCTCCAAATTTCCATCTTCAAACTATTTGACCTGATCTCCTCAATGAATGTGGACTTATCTTCAAAACTAGCTAAAAGCGCACCTCTTTCAGAGATGCTCAACTGGAAAAACATAGACTATAAAGTATAAATGTTCTTGGGCAAAGGTCGCTTGGTTATACTCAAGTAAGCTAAGATAGCCATGCTTACCGTATTTAGGCTCAACACATCTGTGACAAGATTAACCTTACATGGATGGTATTGAATAGTCACATAATAACCCTTGAGTAATTCCGTCCATATTAATAGTCTCAAATTAAGATTCCTTTGCGTGAGCACATGCTGCAAATTATGTTGACCAATGAAAAATACTTCGATCTTAATCATATAAATATAACGCTGCCAAAATTTTAGAGCAAATACCACTGTTACAAACTCCAAATCATGAGTTGGAAAATTCCTCTCATGCATATTTAATTGATGCGAGGCATAAGATATATAACATTCTTATCCTGTATTAAACAACACTCAAACCAGAATGTGATGTATCACAGTAAATAATCAAAATCCTTACCTTCCATCGGTAAAGCTAGAATATATGCGGTAGTCAAAAAAGTCTTGAGCTTTTGGAAGCTTTCCTCAGATTTTTCAGTCCATTCGAATGGTATCTCCTTCTTGGTCAAATTACTGAAGTTAATAGAAATTGAAGAAATTTTTTTAACAAATCGACAATAATAGCTAGGGAGTCCCACAAAACTCCTAATTTTCATCACAAAACTAGGTCGCACCCAATTATCAACTGTTTCAATCTTTTGAGGATCTACCACTACCCCTTCCATTGAAACTACATGCCCAAAAAACTCCAACAATTCAACCAAAATTCACACTTGAAAATCTTAGAATATAACTTTTGCTTCTCAAAAACACCCAAAACTGAACGAAGATGGTTGGCATGCTCTTCTTCACTTTTCAAGAAAAAAAATATAATAAGTAAAGACTATTACAAAGGAATCACGAAATGGATTAACAACCCATTTATCAATCTCATGAAGTCTACAAGCGCATTGGTCAGCCCAAAAGACATAAAAAAAATGCATCATACCCATAGCGACTTCTAAATGTTTTCTTGGACACATTTTTTGGCCTAATTTTCAAATGATGATATCAGGATCTTAGATCAATTTTAAAGAATATTGCTACCCATTGCAATTGGTCAAAGAGATCATCTATTCGCGGGATAGATACTTTTTTTCCAAATAAAGACTCCATTTAATTATTGGGAGTTAAGATGCATTCTAATACTATCATCTATATTCTTAACAAACAACACCAGAGTACCCCAAGGTGAAGCGCTAGGATGAATGAATCCCTTATCCAGAAGTTCTTGGATTCGAGCCTTAAGCTCTCTGAATTCTGCTAGATCCATGCGATATAGAGGGTTAGGAATGGGACGAGTATCAAGCTGTAAGTCAAAAAAATATATTTGTATCTATCCAGAGTTATGCAAGGCAAGTCATTTAGAAACACTTCACTAAACTCACACACCACAGAAATAGACCAAATGGATGGAGTCTCAATATTGACATGCCTAACATGACCCAAGTAAGCTAAGAACCCTTCTTTACTAGATTAATAGCCCGAATTGAGGATATAATATTAGCTTTTTTAGGGTTGTACACCTCTTCCCACTCTGATCTTTCCCTTTTCGGAATTTCTAGAGTCATAGAATTAGTACAAAAATTAAGCATAACATAATAGGGGATAAAAAATTCATGCATAAGATTATGTCAAAGCCAATCATATACGAGATCAACCCAATTGTGAAATCCCATAACCAATATAGGGCAAGCACGATACACATGGGTTTCTATGACTCACTCTCAAACAGGGATGGAAACACAAATAGGGGCATCAAGGACATCACACGTTATCTCAAAATCAGAGGCAAATCTCACACACACGTAACAGTAAGTGGAACTTGAATCAAATAACACATTGGTCATCTTGTCACACACAAGAATAATACCCCTTATCATCGCATCAGATGACTCTGCCTCATTTTTTCAAGAAAATGCATAACACTGATTCCCATAATCAACACGATCCACCTTCATGCATTTATGTATGTTACCTCTACGTCTGTTACTATTTCCTCTAACTCCACGGCCTCGCAGATTGCCTTCTTGCGCATCTTGTAGATGTCTTCTTCCATTATTACAATTTCCCACATGTACATTTGCTTGAGAAGGATGTTATATGGACTGAAACACATGTGATTGTGGAAAATCTCTCCTCATTTGTCCAATTTCCATACATTATAGAAAGTATGACCATTGGTTGCTCTGCTGCTTGTCTCATGCATAAGACTTTGGTTATCCTGAATTTTTTTTAGATAGAGTTCCATAATATTTACCTGTAGAGGAGGGAATAGCATACTGAATTGACTTGGCGGCGACTAGATCCTCTAGCATAGGACCCTTGAAAATATCAGAATTTTTGGCCCTCTTAGCCAACACCTTAACTTGATTGTCTCGCCTCACCTCTTTTACTTCCTTGATATAGTCTTTCTCCTCGTTCAAACTCTTCCCTGCATAAGTCATATCGACAGATAATACTTGCACTCAGAATTCAAACCTCTAATAAACAATCGGATCATCTTCTCCTCAGTAGTAACCAACTGCATAGCATATCTAGATAGAGCATGAAACTTGGCCTCAAAACTAGCCACATATATACCACCTTGCTCTATTTCAATAAAGTAATCCCTCTTGTGATATCTGAAGGTCCTAGGCACATACTTCTCTAGAAACAAGGCATGAAATTGGGTTCAAGTAATTTGAGGTAATGTAGAAAATATGCACTCCATATTAGCTCTCCATCAATGCTCGGTCTAACCTTGAAGTTGCAAAGACACGAACTCAACCCTATATTGGTGAACAATACCCAATTAATGCAGCTTCTCACAACAATCTAAGTTGAACTCATAAGCATCTTCAGCCTCAAAACTCAAAAATACCAAAGTACATAAGTTTCTAAAACATAGTCAACACATCATTCTCATTCCTTGTCACCCGTCTTAGGCACAGTGTTAGCAATGGAAAGACTAGTAGGGGCTTGAGGGGGTGCAAGCATTCTCTGACCAGCCAACCTTTTGAAGAACAACATGATATGTTGAGCTAACACTATATCGATGGGAGGGATTACTGTAGCTTTAGCTTGCACTCCTTCCTCATATTTAATCTCCTCAATATCCTATATCTCATTTTCCTCTTATATCTTTTCGTTACATACCGGAGGGTTCTTAGTCACAGGGACATTGTTAATCGGTACCTCATTCACGGTCGGCTCTACTCTCCCACAGCCTCTACCCCTAGATCATCCTCTACCCATGCATTAACTACGACCTCTCATTATCGGTTCCTCAAAAGGAGCATTGATGGGAGTTGTGGGATGAACACCGTTGAATCTAGTATTAACCATCTGCGGACAAAAGAGTGAAAGAGGTTAGATATCAATTCGACTCAACAAATACCAATTGAAATCACTTTTTAGAAAGAAGGAGTCAAGGAAAAAATTTAGTGATTTCTCAAAGTCCTGTAGCCTCCTCAAGAAAAGTAAAGGAGCCCCAGTACCATTTTGCGTAACTCTATTTTACTCATTATGGTACATTAATATCAACGAACCTAGGCTCTGATTTAAACTTGTCACGATCAAAATTGATGTGATTGGCACCCCAACTCACAATCCAGTGGGAGAATCACTACTATCATCCAAACTAAAGCAATAATCCAAACTAAGGAATTTAAGTTACAAAAGTAATTTAAATGAGTAAGTACAAAGTTTATTTATAACTAAACAAAGATATAACAACTAATATTGGGGAATACAACCTCTAATATGAATTTAAATATTCCAAAACATCTAACAATTGATCCAAGTCTAAACAAGATTTACTAATATACTAATAATTTAACAAAAATGAATGTGTAAGTTTGAAATGGTGGAATTGGACGAACGAGAACTCCATGTCAACTCAGAATATGTGTCTCACCCTTGAAGTGAATGCGATAATCTGTAGTGTTCTACGCGAGTTCTGTCAATAGACATTTGAAGATGCCATGTGTCACACCTGAGCCTACACTCTAGGCACGACTAGCACTCGAAGACAATTTCTTGCCTCGAGCGGACCTTTGGCCTAGCTTACTTACTCAATGGAAGACGTAAACACAAGAGATAACTTAAAAGTAATTATTAGCCAAAATGGCCACACAAGTCTGAAATCATTTTACAAGTGAAAAGAAAAGACTAAAGAAACTAATATTGTCTATCTATGAGGCCTCTAAAATAAAAAGGGATATAAGGACATGACCCCTAATAATCCTAGCAACTGAAAACTAAAAATAGTAAATGAATGATAAAGATTTCCTCCGAAATGAAGGGAGGCTCATCAATAGACTCTGAGCTTCTTACTGGATCAATGGTACACCAGACACTGATCCGAGTTACCTGCGTCTGCATTATAAGACAATGCAGGCCAAATGGTATCAGTACATTTAATATACGAGTATGCGAGTTGGAATGCTAAAAAACATAAGCTTGAAAAGTGTAATAAGGAACACTTACCTTGGCTTAACTCAACTCATTAATAACATGACTTATTATACCTAACTCATTTCAATTTAAAACAATTTAAAAATAAGTGCAACATAAAGAAAAACTGTTTGAAAACATGTTGTAAACTCTAAAAGTATACAAGAATACAATTAACTCTGAGATGTAAATAGAAATACAAATAAATTGATGTATATATAAAAATATTTAACTTCTGTGAGAGTTTGTCTTAACCGAAAAACACCACTTAAGAACTATAGTGATGATACAATGATCTACCTAATGCTGCCAACACATTCTATACCCGGCCAAATGTATAAGACATGAACAGCCTAATGGATCCAATAGTCTACTGTGAAAAGGATTCATCTTAAAGTATGACCATTTTCCACCCATGGTGACTACATGGTTTTTAAGGAGATATGAGCTATCTGAACTAATGTTTATCCCCAATTCGTTGCTCAATACTACTCCCAAAATATACTGGCTCTTATGTTTTTAAAACATACTTCTTCTATGATTTGAGATTAGTGCTCAAAAGCTTATGTATAAGGCTATCTTGAAAATTTAAATTTCCCTGCTTTCTTCATTTTATAAAGGTATAACTCTTTTATGAAAACTAGCCTGAAAGTTCTTTGGAAAACTTATTTCTGTTCTTGTTCGAAAGTGAGAAACGTTTCTTTTAAACTTCTTTGGGAATACATAGTACCCAAATATTTATTTGAAGAAAGAACTTCAAATATTTACTCGTTATTTATATTGAAACTTGAATCTTATAACAAAGTTAGAAACATTGCTAAGGACTCTTGAAAACTTGAGAACTTTGTTTTGACTGGCTTCTTGACTTTTAAACTTGACTCTTAACTCATTTGACTTTGATCTTAACTTTCATTGAATTAGATTATTAATTCAAGATTCATGATCACATGTTTATGGATGATTTCATGAATTTTAGATGTACTTTAGAGTGTTCAAATCAACTAAGAAACATGGATACATCGCTTAGGAACTAGTACACAAAGATGGGGAAAGAATAGGGACAATTGGCGTCCCTGGCGCTCTGAGCAGCGCGGGGAGACAACCCTCAAAGATCAGAGAAAATTTTGTGGCGCTGTAGCTGGCGCAATGCGGCAGAGGCCAAAGTTCTGAAGAACTTTTGTGTCTCTCTGGCAGGCGCAGCGCCGCAGCCCTTGCATAGAAAATCTCTGGCTTTTCTCCTTCATTTTTCATCACTAAACCCTATAAAATTCCATGTATATTTTCCCAAACACTTAGGATCATTACTACCATCAATATCCAATAGATTTAACTCAAAAAACAACCCAACACACGAATCAAATCAACACTAAGCATTAAATAACTCAACCAACAAGAATTTGACAATGTTCTTCAAGAACTTCACATACTAACATGTAGTAACTCACCAATCACTTAATTGACACAAGTTTGTGTGTGGATAAACTGAAACCAACATTTCATGATTTCATATACCTTGATAGGGATCACCCCCAACGAATTCCACTCGCAAAGCTTTTCGTTCTTAGCGAATTCTTGACTTCTCTCCCTTTCTTTCTTATTTTCTCTCTTCTGCAAGCCTTAAGTGTAATGCTACTTTTCCAAACTGAACTAGTTTATTTTTTTAAACTCAATAAATCCCTAAAAATTAATTACAAAATTATTTAGAGAAAGTTCTAGTTTTCCCTTCCTTAAATCAAGATTTGGACTTTCCTTAATCCAACAATTCATCTTCCGAAAGTCATAACTCATACGATATCGAAATTGCACAAACTTAATGGCGTTGGAAGGATGTTTCCAAAGGCTTTCCAGGCATTTCAAGAACTACCTATAACTCATCATGAGTTATAATTTATATCCTTTTTAAAATTATAAAAACTCACTTTCTTAACCTAGACAAATTTTCCAGATTTTCTTTTATTTCCAAAAACGATTATTTTATTTTTTATCTTATTCTTAGCTATGTCAAGTTGCGATATGTTACAATATCTCCCCCATGGGAACCGTTTTCCTCGAATGAGATTTGCTCAACTAAGCTAAGGGTAGACACATCAAGTTCAACACCCAACAAAGAAAAGCAAGTAATAACATGCTTACTCATAATTTAGATAGTACTAAAAAGAAAATTAGTACCTTCATCTTCATCCTCTCCAGATTCAAAAAGATGTGGATATCTCTTCTTCATATCATCTTCAACTTCCCAGGATGCTTCTTCAACAAATTGGTTCCTCCAAAAGACCTTGACTCATGCGACCTCTTTTGTTCTAAACTAGCAAACTTGGCGATAAAAAATTTGAACCAAAATCTCTTCATAAGATAAGTTATCCTTAATCCCAACATTTTCAGTTGGTAAAATCAATGAAAGATCATACCATTAATTTCTTCAACATAGAAATGTGAAACACCTGATGAACTGTTGCTAATTCTTGTGGTATCTCTAAGTCATAAAAGCTACATTATCGATCTTCTTGGTTATGTGACAAGGTACAATATACCGGGAAATAAGTTTCCCCTTCTTACCAAACCTTAGAACACCCTTCATTGGTGAAAATTTTCGATATACCCAATCATCTACTTTGAATTATAACGGCCTTCTCCTAACATCATTGTAGGATTTTTTATGACTCTGGACTTTTTTCAACCTCTCTTGAATCACCTTCACCTTCTCCATAGCTTGGTGAAATAAATCTGGTTCTTTCCGACCTACTTCACCAACCTAAAACCAACCAATCAGAAATCTTCATTTCTCCCGTAAAAAGCTTTGTATGGAGCCATTTGGATGCTCGAACGATAACTGTTGTTGTAAGAAAACTCAATGAGAGGTAGGTGATCAACTTAATTTTCTTGAAATCAATCACGCAATCCCTCAACATATCTTCTAAGGTTTGAATTGTGCAGTCTGCTTGCCCATGAGTTTGAGGATGAAAAGTAGTACGTAAGTTCACTTTTGAACCAAAACCTTTCTTGAAAGATTTCCATAGATGTGCAGTAAGTCATGCATCTTTATCTGAAATTATCAAAATTAGGAATCCATGAACTCTCACGACCTCCTGAATGTATAACTTTCCATAATCCTATGCCGAATAAGTAGTCTTTACCGACAAAAAATGGGTTGATTTTGTCATTCTATCAACAATCACCAAAATTGAATCATACTGCCTGTGAGACCTTGGTAACACTGTGATAAAGTCCATATTAATCATCTTCCACTTCCATTCTAGAAGTTTGATATCTTACGACAAACCACAAGGCCTTTGGTGTTCTACTTTTGCTTGTTGGAAATTTTAACGCTTGACAAAAAATTTAGCAATACCCTTCTTCGTACCATTCAACCAATATATCTCTCTCAAATCGCGGTACATCTTTATCGAACCCGGATGAATGTAATATCTGGAACTATGATCTTCCTCCATGATACACTCTAGTAGCCCATCCACTACTAGTACACACAACCTACCCTGATACTTCAACACTCAATCTCCTTCTTGTTAAAAAACTAATACTCTTTTTATGAACATTTTCCTTCAAATCAAGCAAAATGAGGTCTTGGTTTTCTTTCACCTATGACACTAGTGATGATTTACTCCCGTTTATCACCATTATTACTCTTTCTGTGGAATCCATAAGTCTGACTCCCAGTCGTGCTGTTTTGTGCACGTCTTTGGATAACTCCCCATTTCTTCCTAATAAGATTGGACTTGTAGTACCACAAACCTGTCAACACCTTTGATATTGAAGAACCTTAGAATGAAGGAGTATTCTCAATATTACTGGTGTGCAGCAAGAATAAAAATAAGAAACATTAGTCTCTAGTTCATCATATATTTATATAAAAGAGAACCCTAGGCCCGCCTATGTGGCACCACCACAAGCAAGAATTTCCTTTTAAATTTATTTATTTTCAAAATTAGCGTTCTTCTTTCATGAAAAAAGGTGAATTTTATGAAAAGGTGTGATATTAATAAAGAGTTGTGACTTTAATCAAAATTTGTGACATTTATGAAAAACTATGACTTTAATGAAGAGTTGCGACTTTTATGAAAAGTTGTATCTGTTAGGATATACTATTAACCATGCGTTTTGATATAGTATTAATATTGAACATTTGTTTATTAATTTATTCAATTAAATAAAGTATTACATTAAATAGATCATCTGTCATATATGTTTCCTTAACTTATATAGTAGATGATTTGGTGTATAGATTTTAAGCTTATACACAGAAGATTAAATCATCGGTTCTTATAAGTTAAAATTTATAGTTCACAATCATAGATGGAAATTTGGACAAAACCATCAGAAAGATTGTAGCACGATATTAAAAGTAGTTTATCTTGATTATGAGAATGACATAGTTCTAACTTCTCGTGCTAGTGCATTTGGTATGCATTGAACGGGATCAAGCAGAGATAGTTGTTTTAGACTGACTGATAAAAACATATTCTCTAAACTATTAAATGTACTTATATTCTTAATCTTGATATAACGATTATGATCTGTATACATTAATTATCATTTTGATTTATTAAAAGGTGAGGTTCTGAGATGGGTCAATATATCTTGTAGATTGGATGATAATAATATATATTTGTGAAATAATTAGTTAGTTAATTGAATCCATGTATCAGTATAGAGATTGATGATACACCTTTTATGAGAAGCTTATAAGTTTTCATGTGTAAAGTCGGCTGGTAGATTTATAACTCTGACACATGAAATAAGTTAAGTATTGCTCTAAAAGAAGTTAATCATTGAATTAAATTCGTCAGTAATTTAATTTATTTATTAGTATTGGTAATCTTAACATGGGGAATCAAAAAAGTTTTTAGTGTTGAATTTCGAAATAAATAGAGAGGAGTTCAATTATGAATTTTTAGTGGAATGATTTGTAATATATTATGGTAAGAATAATTTAAATTAATTATTTAGAAATATATCCATAATAGAAAGCCTCAGTAATAAATTTTGTTGTCCCTCCAGTGCCCAATTTAACTAGAGCTAAGAATCCTATTTTCTAGAAAAAGGGAAAGAAACGTGTTCTTCTCCAAAAAGAAAAGAAACATGTGTTTCCTGTTTTTCTTGAAAGAAAAAGAATCCTCTTTGGAATAGGAAGACATCTCTATAAATAGGGAGTATTCTAACCTAAAAAAAGATATTGAATTTAATATTCTATACAATATTTGTCCACCCAAGTATTGAGAGAGTTCAATTGTTGATTGGGATCACTGTAGAAGACTATAGAGCTGGAGTTGGATTTACTTCAAGTTATCTGCACACGCTTCAATAGGTAATCTTGAGTTAATTTTCAGCATACTTTGCATGTCATGACTATTTGTGATTGTTGTTTATATTCATGCAAGATGTATGATTCTGAAATGCTTCCGCTGTGTATGCTATTTTCTAACAATTGGCATCAAGAGCCACACTTGCATCTTTATAAACAATATAAAAATATACATATATGCAACTTATTCGTGTTAATATTTTTTTTAAAAGAACTAACGGTTGCATCTAAGTCATGTGTGAGATGATATCAAGGAATGAATTTTTGTTTGTGCTTTTTTTCACGTTCCGTACTTTGATTATTTTAAGAGGTGCTCCTTAGTTTTTGAACTATTAAAAAAATATAATAATAATTTTGGGATACATGTGGCGGCTAAGCCATAGATCAACAAGCCTATACTTTTTGTTTTATCTGAAAAATATACCAATGTTGAGCATATTTTTTTAAAACTTATGATTAAAATAAAAATTAATAATAATAATAATTGGAACTTATTTCTCAAAGTAAGTTGCTGGCTGTTTTGTGTTAATGGAAATCAAGTGAATTATAATTAATACAAGTAATATATATATGCTTAGTGGAGCTTAAAAGTTGAGTGAATTATTTGTGTTAAGGCGGCAGTGAACAAGATGCACTGGAATATTGTTTATGCAATATGAATTGAATGGAATATTGCATGAATTGAACTACTCATGTCTATGTTTTATTTTTCTGGATTTTTTTTGTATAAATCGAAAATATAGATATCTATAAATAGTGATGAAAGTTTTTTCAATAATTTACCAAGAAAATAAAATGGTGATGAGTATATTTTTTAAATTACCAAGATTAAATAGTAATGAAGTATTTAGTTTATGTGTTGGCTTAGACCTTCCTCCCCATCAGATGAATTTAATACAAGTCATTATGTATTTAATCGCTAGTTTGATAAATGTATTAACTCTCCTAAACTGAGTAATATATGATTGGATCAATGCAACTAGATGATTTTCACTTGACTTAAACTAACAGTAGACTCTCCAACTGTGTTAGGTCTGTATAAGTTTATGAAGTGAATAATCGGTCATTATATATGTATATTATACAAATAGTTCTCTAATCCCAATGATTGACTATTTAAGATGCATGAATGTATATGTATATCATGAGTTTGAATGTAAATATTCTATGTTATATGACTATGTTATTGATCTATTGTAACTATTTATTCAATCTCAGATTCAACACGTCTCCTTTAAATCCCATTAGTACTATTTTAGGTCAAAATAAACTAGAGGGTTCTAACTATTTTTACTGGAGGAGAAATCTTGAAATTTTGTTAACTGCTGAAGAATATAAGTTTGTGCTTCATGAGGAATGTCCGTTGAAACTAAATGATCAGTCTAGTAATGAGGATGAAATAGCTTATCAGAAATGGCGCAAAGATGATGAGATGGCGCGATGTTACATTATGGCTTCAATGTCAAATGTTTTGCAACATCAACATTAAGCTATGTCGTTTGCTTTTGAAATTATGTAGAATCTCAAACAAATGTTTGGAGACCAGGGTCGATCAGCTAAGCATAATACCATGAGAACTCTCATGGACACTAAGATGGTTGAAGGCAACCCTGTAAGAGACCATTTTCTGAAGATGATAGGTCTTTTGAATGAACTAGAGGTTTTGGGGGCTGAAATTGACAATGACTCCGTAGTTGAGATGATATTGCAGTCTGTGCCTGACAGTTTTCAACAATTCTGCCTAAATTATAATATGAATAAGATGAGTCTATCTTTGGCACAATTGTTGAATGAGCTACAGGCGGCGGAGACCCTTGTCAGAAAACATGCACCGTCAATGGCACTTAATGTTGAGAAAGGTTCTACTTCTAAGCTGCAAGGTGGACAGAAGAAGAAAAAGGCTCACAAAGCTAAGGCAACTGCACCTCCAACTGGGGGAGTGAAAAAGTCTAAGGGTTAGTGTTTTCATTGCAAGATGTCAGGTCATTGGAAGGAACGTAGTCCATATTTCTTAGCCAAAAATAAAAACAAACCAGATAACTCACTTTCACTTGTCGTTGAAATATTTTTAGCGGCTGTTTCTACCACTTCATGGTGTGTAGATTCAGGAGCCACTGATCATATGTGCACTACTATGCAGGGGTTTCAAGAAATGCACAAGCTGATTAGAGGTGAAGTTAGCATTTTTCAAGTAGATGGCTCTGCAGCTCCTGTTTTAGCATTAGGAAATATTACTTTTTCGTTTGATAGTGGTAGAGTTTTAATTTTAAAGACGTTCTATATGCACCTGCTGTTAAAAGAAATTTGATTTCAATTTCTAAAGTTTTGAGAGATGGTTATAATGTTAGTTTTTCTAATAACGGTTGTGTTATTAGTTATAATAAACATCTTGTCCGTTATGGTACATTGATTGATGGTATTTTTATTATTAATGTATCTCCAGAACGGCAACAAATTTTAGAATTGAATAATGTTAACCTTTTCAAGTAAAAGAAAATGTTCTTCTGATTTTAATGAGACTTATCTATGGAACTTGCGTCTATATCATATAAATCTAGATAGGATTTGAAGGTTGGTTTGAGATGGACCTTTAGGTTCATTAAAAGTGGAGACACTACCAACATGTGAATCTTGTTTAGAAGGAAAATTGACTAAGAGACCTTTTCCCTAAAAAAGAAATAGAGTCAATGATAAACTAGAGTTAATTAATTCTGATTTGTGTGGCCCAATGACCATTCAAGCAAGAGGTGGTATGAATACTTCGTGACTTTCATTGATGACTACTAAAAATATGGATATATATATATTTGTTGCGTCGTAAGTCTGAATGCTTTGAGAAATTCAAAGAGTTTAAGACTGAAATAGAGAAACGACATGGAATATATATTAAGTCATTGCGATGTGATCATGGTGGAGAATACATCTCTAATGAGTTTATTAGTTACTTATCAGAAGAAGGAATTACCTCTTAAATGTCTGCAACTAGAATGCCACAACAAAATGGTGTAGCAGAAAGAAGAAATAGAACTCTTTTAGAAATGGTAAGATCAATGATGAGTTACTCTGATTTGCCGTATTCGTTTTTGGGATATGCCTTAGAAACTGCAAATTACATTCTGAACTTAGTTCCTTCTAAATTTGTTCCTTTGACACCCATTAAACTGTGGACTGGGCACAAACCTAGTTTGAAACATGTTCGGGTTTCGGGATGTCCAACACATGTATTAAAAGGGAAGGCAGAAAAATTGAAACCTAAAACAGAAGTATGTGTTTTTATTGGATACCCTAAAGGAATAAAAGGTGGTATGTTTTATAATCCTAAAGAAAAGAAGGTCATTGTGACTACTAATGCTAAGTTTCTGGAAACAGATTTTTTAACAAACCATATTCCGAGAAGTAAACTAGTTTTACAGGAATTGAGCAAAGAGATAACAAATCAATCTACTGAAACTAATGAAAACCGAATTCAGACCCCACATGTTAGAGTTAACATACCATTGCATTATAATAGTGGGAGAGATGTTAAAAAAATTATACAAGTACAAGATCTTGAAAATTCATTGCATCAAGGTAGTGGGAGTAATAATGAGCAGATTGTATTAGAGAAAGAAGTTGTTCATATCTCTGCACCGCAAGATACTAAAGATAACATGGAAACTCAAGATCATAAAAATGATGTGGTTCCACCACAAGATCATAATAATGCAAATCTCTCTGAACCTGCCCCTACACATGTAGTGTCTCAACGTAGTGGGAGAGTGATAATAAAACCACTTCGGTATGTACTCTTGGGAGAATCTTTTGACAAAATCCCTGAAGATTCGAATACTGAACCTGTGAATTACGATGAAGCACTACAAGATAAAGATGTAGAAAATGGATTGTTGCTATGAAATCAGAAATGGAGTTTATGTACTCTAACAAAGTCTGGAATCTTGTAGAACCACCTGTAGATGGAGTCAAACCCATTGGATGCAAGTGGATATATAAGAAAAAGATAGGAGTAGATGGACAAGTGCAAACTTATAACGCTAGACTTGTTGCAAAAGGGTTTACTCAGAAAGAAAAGATCCACTATGAGGAAACTTTTTCGCCAGTATTCATGCTTAAGTCTATTAGAATTCTCTTATCCATTGCATCTCATTATGATTATGAAATTTGGCAAATGGATGTCAATACAACCTTCATTAATGTAAGTATTGATGAAAGCATTTTTATGCGACAACCAGATGGTTTCATAGAAAAAGAAAAAGAACACATGTTCTGCAAGCTTAAAAGATCTATTTATGGATTAAAGCAAGCTTCTAGGGCATGGAATACTTGCTTCGACAATGCAGTCAAGTCTTTTGGTTTTGAGCAATGTCTTAATGAGTCTTGTGTGTACAAAAAGTGGAATGGGGATAAAGTGGTGTTTTTGGTATTATATGTAAATGATATATTGCTCATAAGAAATAATGTGGGCTTGATGAATTCAGTTAAGAAATGGTTGTCCACAAACTTTGATATGAAGGATTTCGGAGGAGCTTCTCACATCCTTGAGATCAAGGTTCTACGTGATCGCAATAAAAAGATGTTAGGTTTATCTCAAGCTCTTTATGTTGATACAATTCTTACCGGGTTTAGCATGCACGATCCCAATAAAGGTTTTCTTCCTTTTAGACATGAAATTTCTTTATCTAAGGATCAATGTCCTAAGACAGATGAGGAAACAGAGAGCATGAAGACAGTCCCTTATGTATCAGTGGTAGGAAGTCTCATGTATGCCATGTTATGCACTGGACCTGATATTTGTTTTGTCGTAGGCATGGTTTGCAGATATCAGTCTAATCCCGGACGATAACATTGGATAGGAGTTAAGCATATAATCAAGTACCTGAAAAGGACTAGGGATTATATGCTAGTCTATCATTTAGATGAGTTGGTGCCCATAGGGTACACAGACTCAAATTTCTAGTCTGATATGGACTCTAGAAAGTCAAACTCAGGAAATGTGTTTACTTTGGGAGGTGGAGCCATTGTTTGGAGAAGCATCAAGCAAACCTGTGGTGATGATTCTACCATGGAAGACGAATATGTAGCATCTTCTGAAGCAGCTAAGGAGGCAGTGCGGCTCAGAAACTTTTTGAATGACTTGGGCGTTGTTCCTGCAATAGAAATGTCACTTACAATGTTTTGTGATAATAGTGGAGCTATTGCAAATTCAAAGGAACCACGAAGTCATGAGAAGGCCAAACACATTGAGCAAAAATACCATTTGATTTGAGACATAATACAGAGAGGGGATGTGATGATGGCGAAGATTGCATCATAGTACAACTTTGCAGACCCTTTCACAAAAGCTTTACCGCAAAAGTCTTTTGATAGACATGTTGAAGGAATGGGTGTTAGAGTTGTAGGTGCATGGTTATGAGTCTAAGTGGGAGATTGTTAGGATATACTATTAACCATGCGTTTTGATATAGTATTAATATTAAACAATTATTTATTCATTCATTCAATTCAATAAAGTGTTACATTAAATAGATCATTTGTTCATATATGTGTCCTTAACTTACTGAGTAGATTTGGTGTATAGAGTTTAAGCTTATACACATAAGATTAAATCATCGGTTCTTATAAGTTAAAATTTATAGTTCACAATCATAGATGGAAATTTGGACAAAACCATCAGAAAGATTGTAGCACGATATTAAATATAATTTATCTTGATTATGAGAATGGCATAGTTCTAAATTCTCGTGCTAGTGCATTTGGTATGTATTGAACGGGACCAAGCAGAGATAGTTATTTTAGACTGACTGATAAAAACATATTCTCTAAACTATTAAATGTAATTATATTCTTAATCTTGATATAACGATTATGATCTGTATATATTAATTATCATTTTAATTTATTAAAAGGTGAGATTCTGATATGGGTCAATATGCCTGGTAGATTGGATGATAATAATATATATTTGTGAAATAATTAGTTAGTTAATTGAATCCATGTCTCAGTATAGAGATTGATGATATACCTTTTATGAGAAGCTTATAAGTTTTCATGTGTAAAGCCGGCTGGTAGATTTATGAATCTGACACATGAAATAAGTTAAGTATTGCTCTTAAAGAAGTTAATCATTGAATTAAATTTGTCATCAATTTAATTTATTGATTAGTATCGGTAATCTTAACATGAGGAATCAAATAAGTGTTTAGTGGTGAATTTCAAAATAAATAGAGTTCAATTACGAATTTTTAGTGGAATGATTTGTAATTTATTGTGGTAAGAGTAATTCAAATAATTATTTAGAATTATTTCCATAATAGGAAGCGTCAGTATTAAATTATGTGGTCCCTCCAATTCCAAATTTAACTAGAACTAAGTATCCTATTTTCTAGAAAAAGGGAAAAAGGAACGTGTTCTTCTCCAAATAGAAAAAAACCATGTGTTTCCTATTTTTCTGAAAAGAAAAAGAATCCTCATTGGACTAGAAAGACATATCTATAAATAGGGATTATTCTAACCTAAAAAAAGATATTCAATTTAGTATTCTATACAATACTTGCCCACCCAAGTATTGAGAGAGTTCAATTGTAGATTGGGATCACTGTAGATGACTATAAAACTGGAGATGGATTTACTTCAAGATATCTGCACACGCTTCAAGAGGTAATCCTGAGTTAATTTTCTTCATACTTTGTATGTGATGACTATTTGTTATTGTTGTTATATTCATGCAAGATCTATGATTCTGGAATGCTTCCGTTGTGTATGCTATTTTCTAACAGTAACTTCTATAAAAATTTGCAACTTTAAGGAAGAGTTGCAATCAAATGAAAAGTTGTGACTTTTATAAAAGGTTGTCAATTTTCCGAAGGGTTGCAAATTTTCCAAATAGATGTAAAGTTTCTGGTAAGGCATAATAATAAGTTGTTCACAATATCCTTTTTTTTTAATAAACAGATGGATTTCCTATTATTTTAAAATAACAAAAAGTTTGATGTTATTCTTCTACTTTCACAAAATCAAAAATTTGTGTACTTTGCTCCTGTTGAGTGACTTACTAATATCATTATTTTTGTATCAATAAGTTGGTGAGTAAAATTCTTCCATCATGAGAGGATGTAATTCTTTAAAGCTATTGTATTGGAGGGGAATAATTTTCTTAAAGGGACATTTTGGATTCAATGTATTTGATTCTTCATTCTATTTTAACATATTCTAGTATATTCTTTTGCACACTTTGATTTATGCTTATGATACTAATTGTTGTTTTTGAGTACACGTTTTATGCTCTGATTATATTGAACATATACACATATAGTACGTAGATTAATTATAAAGAAAATACTTCTTGTACTCAGTTAAAACAATTTATTTTTTGATATTCTATATTAAATTTTATAACTTAAAAGTACTATATACAAGATTGCATATTGTCTATTTTTATATGATATAAATTTTCTCACTTATCAATTAAAGCAATCCCTTATGAATGTTCAAAAGCTACAATTTCTTTCATGTTGAAGCATTTTTTTAATATGTTAACGATTTTTGGAATTTCTCCTAAGACATATATCACAACTGTAGAATCTATGCAACTTAAATATTTCTTTATATTAGTAAATGCATTTGTGTACATACATACATACATACATACATACATACATACATACATACATACATATATATATATATATATATATATATATATATATATATATATATATATATATATATTATTTTCTTCATTATTTTCATTTTAATGTTTATTAACGAACCAATTATTTATTATATCGTGTATAATTCATTTAGTAGAGGTTCTTGAGTTATGTGATAATGACAAATAATCAAATTCATGTTGGATATTTCTAATATTTTTTAAGAACCTATTTTCCCATTATTTTTAATATAATAGTAAAGAAAAATAATCGCAAATTCAATGCAACTTTTATTTTTAACCGCGCGAAGCGCGGGCAAATTGCCTAGTTAGTTATATAACTCGATCTCCATTCTATATGAGATAACAAAATGAAGGAAAGTGACAATCTCAATTCTGAAGTAAATAATAAATATGATGAATTAAGATAGAACAAGGCAAAAATTAGAAACATAAAATTTGGTGTCATCTCAATTATGAATTTGCCTCGTGAGAGAAGATAAAATCACTTTGAATTTAAAAGCATACATTAAAACATACTGTTTGAGTGATATTAAAACTAACATGTTGTCCCAACATAATAATCTAAATTCAAATAATCAAGTAAAAAATTAGAGGAAATGATTAAATGAGCCCCCAACTTATTACCGGATTTTCAACCACACAGTTATCCTTCACGGGGTCCTATTATCCCCCTAAACTATTTTAAAATGAAACTATTACCTCCTTAAAAAGTAACAACCACAGTTATGTTGATCAATGGAATCCACATATTTGACACGTGTAATTTTTTACTTTTTTTATCCAGTTACCTTTTTGACTGACATTTCTTTCCTTTCTTTCTTTTCTCTACCTCCTTTTTTTAAAATCCCTGAACACATTAATCCCATTTTTTCTTTTTTGTTTCTTCCCTTTTTTAATTTTTTTTATTAAATATAAAATTATTGTTAAATTTATGGTCATGAAATAGGTACATAAATGATAAGATTTAATGTCAATTGAATTGACCTAGAAAAGTATATTTTTTGTCAAAATCTTTTCCGATGAGGAAATTTTGAGTAAATATTTCCATCAATATTAAGTTTTTTGAATGAATTCTGTTATTTAAATTATTGTTTTTACAATATCTTCAAAATGGTATTTCAGTGAAATTTTAATGACTATTAGTTGATTTTGAAATTGGGGTTAATAGTTGTTGATTGTGAAGAGTGAGAACGAGATTTCTATCTATGATTTATTGTGGTGATTTCCAGATTGTGATGGTGAAATTTAATGGCTGACATGAATGCTCTACTAAGTGCTAAGAAGAAGAAAATAAATTAGAGATTAGATAGTTGCCTTGGATGAAAACTATCCAAGTTTTTTGTGTAATTTCCATGGCAAATCTATGATGATTGGAGTTACATAGTTAGCAATTTCATAGGAGTTCCAATTTTGGTGTGATAGAGTTTGTCTTCCACTGTGTACCTCGATTTTTTGGCATCAATGCGACGGTGTTGGACCATCTTTCGGAGCCCTGGGGAAGAAAGGAGCTTAGTTTACGAAATTTTCTATAGACTTTTTTTCTTTTTATTTGTTTGTTTTGATTTTTCAATTACTTTGGGTGTTCCAATTTGAATTATTTTTTGATTTTTTATTTTAAAAAATCAAATTAAGGGAAAAATTGTAAAGAATATTAAAAAGTAATGTTTTAATAATTATTTTTAGTCTTCACTCTCTCGAAAAGAGTGAAATACACCCACTTTTCCACGTACGCATTTAGGGAGGTAATAATTTCAATTTAAAATAATATAGAGGGGTAATAGGTTGGGTGCTCATTTAGCCATTTTCTCTATAAAATTATAAGTAAATGAAAAAATTGACCAATGATGCACTCAAATATCAAAACATATAAATGCAAAAACTTTAATGAATCAAACGATTTGAACTATCGACATGATTTCTCGAAAAAACTTGGTTGTATAAATAGTTCAACCTTAAGAAGTACTATTTATATATAAACAAATCTCTAGTCTAAAACGCTTATTCTTATTTCTACAGTGAAAAAGAGAGAGAATAAAACTCATCAATTTCGCTAGAATGCAAAATTAAAAAAAATTTATGCAGTGAAAACGAATGGTCAAAAGAGTTGAATGATGAATATATCCTAAGAAAAAATAGGTATTTATTATTCAATGATATGAACAACTGGTGGGAGGGGGTAGCGTTTATTAATTAGGTGATTGTAACATTAATTGCATAATTAAAGACATGATTTAATTTCTCAAATAGATTATATATATATATATATATATATATATATATATATATGTTATTCTATGAAAATAAAGAACTAAATCGGGTAAATGTTGACTTTATAATAATATTACTGATTGCAGTTAATTCAGTTTAAAAATAACTTTTAAAATAGAGAACCCTTGACATTGGAATGAAAATGAGTAATCGAAGGAGTGATAATCAATATATATGTAACGACCCGGTTGGTCATTGCTGTAAAGTTCCATAAGTTTTCCATTTTATCCATCCCGATATCGGCCCGACTCTTTTATGATTGAGTTCGAAAAGTTGGTTTTCAACTTTGAGTTAAATGTAAATAATTTGGAAGGCTTACATTATTAGGAGTGTGGTTTTTGGAGCATTTTGGAGTTTCGAGTATGAGAATAAAATTTTGTCAATTCCGTAATGTGGAATCTAGTATTTGAGAATTTGTGTTTGAGTTTTTGATTCATTTTGAAGATTTGAGGTCCTAAGTTGTTAATAAGTAGAATATATAGCTTTTGGGTTGACTTTGGTCAATATTCCAGGTATGGATGCTGAGATCAACATTTTGAGAGTTTCATTAGATTAGGGGGAGGATTTTAGGCCTAGATGAGGAGGTCTTAATTAATTTTTGAGACGTCCCAAGCTTGTTTTAATATTTTTAGGTGCTAGTTAGTTTCTTGTAATTTTCACGGATATTCCAACGTAATTTAACAAAAAAAAAGAATAGCCTATTCCTCTCTCTCTCATATGGATTTCATAATTATAGAAATTAGTTCTCTAACCGATACTGGACTAAATGGAACCCTTTTACAAATAATCTGTGTGCCTCGTATTTCGCCCTCTGCCTCAGGCTGTCTCGCGATACCCTCTACAGCTTGACCCGCAGCAGTCCCTTGACCAACTCCAGGTCCAATAGAAGCAAGCCCTACGGCCAATCCAGCAGCAATAACGGAAGCGGCAGAAATCAGTGGATTCATGATAAGTTCCTCGTACCAAAAAAAGAAATGGTTAATGATACAATCAACCAATGAATTATGACTTAATTATTCCCTCACTAGGACTCATCCAGTCGAAGTAACTAAGAACTTCGGATTGAAGTAATAAGATTCTTGAATCATCAAAACAACTTCGATATATCTTTTTTACTTTTTAGCCACAGAGTCTTTGTGAACCCATACGACTTTCATTCTTCCATTTCTTGTTCTTGGTTCGAACTGTTAGTTGAATTATTTCTTGATTTCATCCGTTTATTCATTCAATTCACAGTCACAAGGGGCCGGAAGGACTTCTAGTCTATTAGAATCCCCTAGAAAAATATATCTTTAGTAGTTCATTTCATATATAACTCGGGACAAGGAGATTGCAGATTCATGTTTAGATGGTTCCATTTAGTTTGGATCGTTGAATATAATTAATTTTCATGTATGGTTTATGTGTACGAGAACTGAATCTTGATTATCCTTTTGATGTTTGGAGAGATTGTTGAGTTGTTGGTGTCTTGTGACTTTGCTTATGTGAATGTCCAATCGCTTAAGCAACCTCCCCTTAAGCAAAGGTTCTGTCGCTCAAGAGACCTTCACTTTAGTGAAGGAGGCTTCACTTTTTTGATGTCCGAGCTTTTTGGGGTCACTTTTGTGGTACCTGGGAAGGGTTTTTTAGCCTGCAAACTTCGGGGTTTAAGCCCCATTTTTTAATTTTGAGCTTGAGAAACCATTGTGACAATTTTGATAAGGTTTTGTGAAATCACTTGGGTAAGGTTATATAATTCTAAACCTTTAACTCCCTTTGATCATTTATGGGTTTTTACATCAAATATGAGATTTTGATTGTGAATGATGACCTTTTTTCAAGAACTCAAGTTGTTAACTAAAATTGATATTTTAAATTGGTTTAACTAAATTTGATATTTTAAATTGTTTTAAGTCTCTTTTCAAAATGGTTTTCCATAATAACTTCCGGAAATCTTGAATATTGCTTTTAAGTATTAAATTTCAGTTTCAAACCTTAGTATTGGAATTGAGTTTTCCATTGATTGATTCACTTTTCAAGAGACTTGATGTGAGAATTGTTGTTTCTGATGAGTGTTTATGGATATTTGGTTATTATTGATTGTGTGGTTTTGGAAGTGATTATGAAGGAGAAGACTCAACTATGGAGTGATATTGATTGTTTTAAGTCAAGTGATATCCTAAACGTTGTATTCCAATATGATTTGTGTACTTTCTTCGTTGTTTGCGTGTGTGGAGTAATGAGAATGTGGTTAAGGTCTTAATTGTCCACTTGATGTATCTAAATGAATAAAAAATTGTTGAAATAAAAAAGTTTACGTGATGAACATGATGATGTAAATTTACCTATTGTACTCTTATTGATTGATTGATGAAATTTTTGAAAACGTGAATGTGGAATGAAATTGTGTAAAATTCTGTTTCTTTTATGTGGAGTGAAGTTCTTGTGTGCATTAATCTTCGAACACCGTGGAGAGATATTTGATGATTATGATGCTGAGGTTTTTGCCGAAAATTTTTATTGGGATGATTATGGTATAAACTCGGAACTAAGCATCAAGCCCTTCTCTATTTCCCCTTATCATATGCCTCGAAGTGCGTAGAAGTAATTGAAGGATGAGTTACATGATTTGTTGTGTTTAACATCAAAATATGATATTTGATTGATAAATGATAAGGTATTTGAAGAATTTAAGTTCTAAAATAAAATTTAGATTGTGAACTGATTTTTATCCCATTTTAAAAATGGTCTTCACCATTGAATTTTCAAAGACTTGAAAATCTTTTCGAAATATTAAATTTCAGATTCAAACCTTTGTTTTAAAATTGTCTTTTGAGTTGATTGATCAATTTCAAGGAAATTGATGGGGGTATCATTGTTTCAAAAAAAATATTATGAATAATTGCTTGTATAAAGATTGTGTGCCTTTAAAGGTGATCCAGAAGGGGAATACTCAACTCTTGGAATAATTAATTTATTGGCTTAAGGCAAGTGATTTCTTAAACTTTGTAATCTAGTAGAATTGTCTAAATCTCATAATTTTATGTATATTGGGAGTAATTGGGAATGAGGCGAGCAATCTTATTTCTCCACTTGATTAATGCTAAATAAAGAAAGGGTAAATGAAAAGGGTTCGTGATGATAATGGCAACTTTTGGCTTCCTTATTATGACCCTATTCGATTGATTAGACGAAATTCCTTAATGGCTTGAATGTGGGGTTGAATTGCATGAATTATTGTCTCTTCATGTAGGGTGATATTGCTTGTGTGCATTAATTGTTTGACACGTGATTGATGTCAAGGTCTTTTTGACAAATGCTTATAATGTGAGGTCATTTTCGGCGATTGTAATTGATATAAAATCAATGGGAAATGGTTCAAGCTAGAGATTTTTAATCAAGTTGATTTTAAATGGTTCCGACTAGTGATTTGATATGAACACGATTAGAAATGGTTTCGGCTAGTGATTTCATACAAAGTCAATAGAAAATGGTTGAATCTAGCGATATGACATAAAACTAATGGGAAATGGTTTCGTGGGGAGTTGATTCTTGTGTTTAGATGCATTTTCATGTATATGATTGATTAATTGGTTAATTTTTATTGATTCATTTGATACTTAAGATTTGACTATGTGGTACGTGTTTGTTGTTGGCTTGTGAGTTTGGACCATCATTTTTGAGGCCTTGTTAACTGTATATTGTAGAAGTGTTTGGTTTGGTTGATTTTTGTGCAGTATGTAGTTTGAGGAGGTTTGGTTGGTATTAAAAAGAGTATTTGAATTTTAGCTAAAGTTACCTTTTCTATTAAGTTTATTGCTGGGTACCATGTTTCTAGTACTCACTCCTTGCTTCTACACCTATGTAGGTTCCTAGACCGGACCCATTCCTTCTCCTCCCTCTCCTTATCCTTCTCTCCTCCTTATTCTTCTTTTTATTCTTCTTCTCCTCCTCCTCCTCCTTTTCGTTCTCCTTCTCCTTCTCATAGTCCTTCTTCTTCTTCTTCTTGTCAAGGATTTTGTGAGATAGTTGCTCGTCATTCTGGAGGGCCCTCTTGTACCCTTACCTTATTTTTTGTTCTACTTGAAAAACAAAAAAAATATTGAGACCTCTATTTCATATTTTGTTTTTATATTACTGTCTTATACACATGACAACATGTTTTGGGGTGTTAATAGAAATAATAAGTTTGCCTCTTTTATCTTATTCTTTCTCTATCTTTATGCATGCCTTTCATTTTGTTGGATTGAGGCTAAGTTGTCTTGGTAGAAATAGAAAATTGTCATCATTTCATTTTTTGGACTGTGACACATTTTACACAATTATTTCTTTAATTTACCTAGAAAATATACCCCATGCCTTACCATCAATATACTATATAGTTTTAGCTTTCAATGGTATGCTCTAATTAATTAATTTGGTGATTATAACATTAATTGTAACATTGATGACATGATTTAATATTTTCAAATAGATTCCAAGTGAAATAATATATATTACTCTGTGAAAATGAAGAGTTAAAGTGGATGAATGTTAAATATATACAAATATTAGTCATTGCAGTTAATTAAGTTATCATAAAGTTTTCAAACTGAGAACTCTTAACTATGCAATGAAAATGGACAATTGAAGTAGTGATGCTTAAAATATATGTAATGTCCTAGTTGGTCATTGTTTCAAAGTTATGTGAATTTATCATTTTTTCACCCCCCGATATCGGCCATGAGACTTTTATGATTGAATTTAAAAAGTTGATTTTCAAATTTGTTTCAAGAGTTGAGAATAATGTAAGTTCTAAGTAGGAAGGCATATATTATTAATAAAGTGGGGTTTTGAGACTTTTTGAGTTTCGAGTTTCAAAATTGAATTATGTTGATTCCATCAACTTTGTAATGTGGAATCTAGTCTTTGATAGTTTTTGATTTCTGTTTTTGAGTCTTTTGAATATTTTAGGTCCTAAGTGATGAATTTGTGGAAAACATACCATTTAGGTTGACATTGGTCAACATTCGAGATTCAGATGCTCGGATCGGAATTTTGAAAGTTCCATAGATTAAGAGGATGATTTTATGCCTAGGCGATGTCTTGGTTAATTTTTGAGAGGTCACAAGCTTGTTTTAGAATGTTTAGGTGCAAGTTAGTTTCTTGTAGTTTTTAGGCATATGGGGACAAGGAGACCTCAAATTTGTGTTTTGACGGTTCCATTGAACCTCAAACATCGAGTAGAATTCACTTTCTTATATGGTTTGATTGTTCGAGGACTGAATACCGAGGGTCCTTTTGATGTTTTGAGAGATTGCTGAGTTGTTGGTGTCTGTAGACTTTGCATTTCCGAGTTTCCAGTTTCTTAAGCGACCTACGCTTAAGCAAATGATCTATTTGTTAAGAAACCTTCAAATTAGTGAAGGATAATTCTCTTTTCCGATGCCCACGGTTTTCGGAGATCACTTTTGCGAAACATGAAATGTTTTTTGTCCTGCAAATTTCGGGGTTTAAACCCTATTTTCTAATTTTGATCTTGAGAAATCCTTGGTGACCATTATGGAAAGGTTCTACTATGTCAGTTGGGTAAGCTTATATAATCGTATTAATTCATTTTTCTCCATTATTTATGGATTTTAACATCAAAATGTGAGATTTAGATTTGTGAATGATGACGTTTTTCAAGACCTCACACTCTAAACAAAAATGGACATTTTGAATTGTTTTAAGTCCTTTTTCAAAACAATTTTTCCTTATAACTTCTCAAACCGTAATTTTTCAATTCCTTTGTTGATTAACTAAATTATAAAGAGAATTGATATGGGAAATGTTGTTTGCGATGAGTGATTATAGACATGTGGTGTAAAGAAGGGTAATTGGGCAGATCATGTTAAGATTGAGGCGGTTAGGCGTTGTACAAGACGTACATCAATTAGGAAAATCCAAACTTTAGTAGGCCTTGAAGGTTATTAGTGGGATTTTTTAAAGCTTCTCCACTGTTGCATATCCTTTATATAGATTGACTCGGCAGAGTGTGAGTCTCCAATGGTCATATGAGTTTGAGCAGATCCTTGAAAACCACAAGACCTTGTTGATGTTGACTCCTATTTAAACTTTACCCGAGGATTTTGTTCTTTTCACTATGTATTGTGATGTTTCTGGAGTGGCATAAGTGGAATTCTGATGTAGAAAGATAAGGTCATTGCATATGCTTCTAGGAAGTTTAAGACACATTGTGAGGTTTGCTGACATTAGCTGTATGTAATACATTATGACAACATATTAACTTTATCAATCGTGAATCTACCTTACAATATGAGGTCCATTGTCATGACCCAAACCATCGTGATTCAGGCCTACACTAATAATCATGTGGGAGAACCACTACCATACAAACTAAAGATATAATCTAAAATAAGACATTTAAGTTACGAAAGCAAGTTAAATGACTAAGTACGAAGTTTATCCATAACTAAACAAAGTTCTATTAACTAGTGTTGAGGAAGACAACCTAAAATTTGAAAGTCAATATACCAAAATATCTAACAATTGATCCAAGTCTAAACAAGATTTACTAATAAACTAATCATCGAACTAAAACTCTTAAGTCCAAAAATGTTGGACTTAGACTAAAGAGAACTCCATGGGAGCCCGAAAGATGTGTCTTACCCTTGAAGTAGATCAAATAATATCTAGTCTTCTAGGCGAGTCTCTCAATAGTCGCTTGAAGATATCGTGTACTCAACAATAACAAGAGCAAGTGTAAAATCAGTACACAACCATAATGTACTGGTAGGATGACACGACTATCCCACTAATGCATCATAAAGAAGTCAAACAACATATCATCATATGCCTTTATATAAACATATTCAATATATTCATCATAAGGAATCAACAACACATTTAACATGTTTCATCGCATCACTGGTCCTCTCACAGAACCTAAACCCAAACAGTTAGCTTTCCAGAATGTGGCAATCCGATCCCATAGGTGTGCCGGAATGTGCCAAGCTGATCTAATATTTGTGTCTGAATCTGGCAACCTGATCCAATATTTATGCTAGAACATGAAAACCCAATCCAAGTTAGCTTGTTGCAACATGACAATCTTATCCCCAATCACACACCATAATAATAATTAGAAAAACATAATCAACATCATACATCTAAGTCATGATTTCAGGGTATTGATAATTCATATATCTCATTTTTAACAGGTGTGATCAACATTGCAACATGCATACACATAAAAGTATCATAACGAAGCAAGAACGAGCTTATATTACACAATCATAGAATCATAATCATTACCTACCTTGAAATAAGGTTAAACCCTAAGAGACTTGATCTTTCCCTTTACGGATTCATTCCACTTTTTCTGTGTCCTACAAACAACCAATAATAAACGGTCAATAGATAATCACTAATTACTTTGAGTACTTACAATTCCATTAACCTTAGACAAAACACATGTTGCCATCTAGACAAATTAGGGTTGTTTCCACCATAAAAATCTATCAAAAACCCTTCCCCATCAACATGTACCTACTCTATTACGTTCTACGAATCAAAAAGTGTATTTGGTGAGTGAAATGCTTACCTTTAGACTTAAAAATAGTTGAAAACGATATGAAATTTCCCAGGTGTCGTTCTTTAGCTTAAAAAGTCAACAAATATCAATAAGGTCATTTAGGGGTTTAGCTAACGACCTAAGTCATGCTCATCTCTATACAATGGACCCATCAAGCTCTAGCTGCATTAAAAGAAAGTCCCGAAGTAGTGGCACTTTTGAACCAATGAGCCTCATTAAAAACTGCGATTGTTAAGTCCCATCTTGTCCGCCACAGTTGTGTCCATCCAGCTGTAGCAGCAGCACTACAATGGAACACTCCTAGTACATCTACACAAATAGGACAATATAATTCCCCCTTTTTACACCACACTAATAACCCATTACACTAAAAAAATGCCCTTAACTCTAAGATCAATTCTCGGAGATCTACTTATCCAAATTTAATTACATAAAGTCATATTCATTCCATAACGATGTATATATCCATTCATGATGAGTATATATCTGTTCATGCAATTGAATTCATATTTACTGCACCGACTTCGACAAGATTTACCTACACCTGCATGACTATAATTTCCTCTAGATTTGGACAAGGTTGGGAAAATACTAATACTATGAAAATGTTTTTTTGGCACCTATTTTCCCCTCGTTGACATTTCTATAACGACGGAATCTGGTTGTTACAATAGATACAAATTTACCGATCACTCATACCCGAATGACAAAAATTTGGAAAAGTAGGCAAAGGAAAGAGCAAAGTAGTACCCAAATCAGTGAATAACTATAGATACTTGCTCGCATGTCATTTTAGGTCTCCCAAGTATCTTCCTCGACTGAACGATACTTCCATTGAACATTAACGTACTCAATCTCTTTAGTCCTCAACTTACGAACATCTATATCAAGAATAGAAATCAGTTCCTTCTCATATTAGAGGTCTTTATCTAGCACGATTGAGTCCCACTTAATGATATAGTAACGGTCACCATGATATCTCTTCAACATAGATAGATGAAATACGAGATGTTTACCGGATAAATTAGGGGGTAGATCCAATCTATATGCCACTAATCCTAAACATTGGAGCACCTCAAAGGAACAAGTATATTGCGGACTCGAGTTTTCTCTTTTACCGAATCTCATGACCCCTTTCATTTGTTATACATTAAGCAGAAAATTTTCGCCCCTTTGAAACTCAATGTCTCTCATCTTATGATATTGATAGTTCTTTTGTCTACTCTGAGTGTTTAGATGTTTAGCTTGAGTACTCTTCACCTTATTTTTAGCATCCTTCACTAAGTCAACCCCCAAAAATATCAGATCTCCATCCTCGAATAAACCTATGATTGATCTACATCCCCTCTCATACAACTCCTCAAATGGTTCCATATCAATTCTTGAGTGATAACTATTATTAAAAGAGATTCACATAATGGTAAGAAATTATTCCAATGCCCTCCAAAATCAATCACACAAGCTCTCAACATATCTTCCAACACTTGAATAGTTCTTTATGATTGTCCATTCATTTGTGGATGAAAAGGTGTACTAAAGGTGAATTGTGTGCCTAATTTATCATGTATATTCCTCCAAAACATGGAAGTGAATAGAGCTCCACGATCTGATATAACAGAAAGAAGCACCCCATGCAACCTCACTATCTCCTTCACATAGATTTTACCTAGTTGTTCCGCATTGTAATCTACCTTTACTGGAATAAAATGGGTTGACTTAGTCAATTGATCAAACCACTACCCAAATAAAATCAAACATTCCCAAACTTATGAGAGGACCAACTATGGAATCCATGGCTATTCTCTCCCACTTCCATTCAGAAACTAACATTTGTTTGAAGTAATCCATTAAGCTTTTGATGTTCATACTTCACATGTTGACGATTCTTCCACTTTATCACAAACTCGACTATATCTTTCTTCATACCCGACCACCAATAAATTTGCTTCACATCTCTATACATTGTGGTCATACCCAGATGAATAGAATATCGCGAACCGTGAGATTTCACCAACAATTTTTGAATCAACTTATCAACTCGAGGGACACATATTATATCCTTATAGTTGAGTACACCATTTGCATCAAGAGTGGTATCTTGAGACTTATGTACCACCATCTTCGTACTAAGATACTCTAAATTTCCATCTTCAAACTGCTTGGCCTTGATCTCCTCAATGAATGTGCACTTAGCTTCAACACTACCTAAAACCTCGCCTCTTTCAGAAATACTCAAGTGGACAACAAGATTCTATGGTCTGAATTTCCTTAGACAAAGTTCACTTGGTTATACTTAAGTAATCTAAGCTACCAATGCCTAACATTTGTCGGCTCAACGCGTCTGCTACATTAACCTTCCCTGGATGGCATTGGATTCTCACATTATAACCCTTGAGTAATTCAATCCATATTCACAGCCTCAAATTCAGATCGTTTTGCATGAACACATGATTCAAACTAAATGATGAATAAATACTTCACACTTAACGATAAGACCGGGTTCACACGGATTGATGCGGGTAGAACCAGACCTCAGAACCCTTGCTACATTCAAGCCAACTAATGTGGGGAGTTAGTTGAGCTAGGAAAGGTTATTTCCAACCATGTAGGGTTCTCGAATACGATGATTTACTTGAAGGAGTCTTTATCGGGCTTAAAAAGGGAAAATCTTAGGTTTGGAAGGTCTAGGGGTAAAATGGTCTTTTTCCAGGCTAAGGGTAGTATCTTAATTACCCTAAATATATAATTAATTATTTCATTAATAAGTTTGAGGGTCATTTTGTGAGATAGGGAAGAAATTGGGCTCTTGAAGTGAAGTGTTGCTCTACCCGATTTTGAACCTAGGTGGAAGCAATAAAATAAATTGCTTTTAATTTCAGTTGGTAAATTAATGTAATTAATTTATATTGGTTATTTATTAGCTGATTTAAAATAAAAGGAAATCAGATGTTTAATAATTAAATAAAAATTTATTTGACTAATTCCTGAACTACACTCTTAAGCCTAAGAAAACTCTTCTCTCCCACGCTCATCTCTCTCTGTCACGTCTCCATCATACTCACTCACGTTTTTCTCTGCCAAATAATGTACAAACACATTAGGTAAACCAAATTTCTTCACACTTGAAGAACTTACGACGAAAATTTTAATCAAACAACTAATCAAACGCGCTAGGCAAATAGAGAGTTTTCCCGTCAAGTTGGTGTTGAAGCTCCTTGATTTGGACGTGTGTTTGGAGGGGTTTTTTGGGCAGAAAGTCAAGGTTTGAACGTCAAAAAGTATGGGTTCTCTTCTCTCTTAGTCCCTTTCCCAAGAGACCCCTTAAATTTAAGAATATTCATTCCGAAATCTAGGATTGTTCCCCGTTGCATATCCCTGTCACTAGCTCCGATTGAATCATAGGTTGGTTATGTTTGCTGGTAGAAAACTTATATACTGTGGTTTCACGGTATAATTAATACTTTTTCCTTAAGTTTAGTGTGTCCAAAAGCCTTTTTTGTGCTAATTTTTATATAAGTTTCTCTTTGTTTTCCAGGAAATTTGTCCAAAGCTGAATGCAGAGATTTTGAGCGAAGAAATACAGAAGAAACCACCTACGGAGCTTATGACAGTTTGTCGTGCTTGTGACGGTCCGTAGGTGGCAGCGTAGTGAAGCTGCTGAAGGAAGATGGGGAAGTCTGACCAAGTGTGGGGTTACGAAGCTTGTGACGGTCCGTCGTGGCTATGAAGGTCCATCCTGCAGGTTCGCTATGAAGTTCAGAGAAGTAATCCCGGTACCCAGATTCCAAGAGTTGAAGTGTTTTGAAACGAAGACCCTCGACAGACCGTTGTGCCTATGACGGTCCGTCATACTTGCCGTCGAGGGTGGTGAAGAGAGCAGCAGAATAAATTGCACAAGTATGGGACGACAAAGTCCATGACGGTCCGTCGTGACCACGATGATCCGTCGTGAGGTCCATCGACCCAGCCGTGTTTTGGCAGATTTCCAGCAAACAGAGTCCTTGTTTAATTATTTTTTTTTTTTTTTTTTTATAAATAGTTCGAAAAATCTCATTTTTTAGGTTAGACTCTGGACGGTTAGACTCTTAGATTGTTAAACTCAGTATTGGTAAACATTGTATTGTTCTTGCAAGTGATTTTTGGTGATTAATCAAGCAAACTTTTGGATTTTACTCTTTCTCATTGAAGTAAGTACATGAATTCTCATTTAATATATTTGAATATTGTGATTATGACTATAAGTAACTAAACTCTATAACTAGGGTTGTGGGAACCATAGGCAAATAATGAGATAAAACCTAACTAAAATAACAATTCAAGAATAGTGTCTTGCATGTATTACTAATTCTTTCGCTTAGAAGTCTATTTAACGATGGCCTACGTTAGAACTCTCCTTAATGCTACTTGCCTGACCAAGGAGGTAGATAATAGGAAAAGAATTATTAACGTAGATTTAGTGTATACTATCTAATATGCTAGTATTAATTGGTACGAGGTAATAACGTAGTCAAATATCGAATACGATGCTTAATATGAGGTAAAGATAAGGGTTAGGATAGCAACACACGTAGCCGAACCAAGGTGCGGAGTGAGATTTTCTAGATGTCGGACCAAGGATTTAGAAATACATAACTTATCACTTTACATGCAAGATACTAGGAAAGAATTGTTATAGTTAGAATTATCAAGTTATGAACCTGTGGGGAACACGTAAACCCTAGTTACGCCTTAACGCTACTTGCCGGATTGAGGAGGTAGATAATAGGAAAAGAATTATTAACGTAGATTTAGTGTATACTATCTAATATGCTAGTATTGATTGGTACGAGGTAATAAGTTAGTCAAATATCGAATACGATGCTTAATATGAGGTAAATATAAGGGTTGGGATAGCAACACACGTAGCCGGACCAAGGTGCGGAGTGAGATTTTCTAGATGTCGGACCAAGAATTTAGAAATACATAACTTATCACTTTACATGCAAGATACTAGGAAAGAATTGTTATAGTTAGAAATCAAGTTATGAACCTGTGGGGAAGACGTAAACCCTAGTTACTTTGATTCATTGATTAAAATCCAACTTTTAAAGATGTTAAGTGTCTCTTTCAGTTGCGTTAGTTATTTTAATTAATTTAGAAATAGAATCCCCCCTTTTATTGTTTTTACTTTCCAAGGAAGTCATTGACAAAACAATAGTAATAACAGGTTAAAGTTAAGTCTAGACTATTTTCCTCGCGGGAACTATCCCAACCTCACTAGTTGGGTAATTTACTTGACACGACCGCTTTATTTCTTATTTGAGAAGTAATTTTGAGCGTATCAAATTTTGGCACCGCTGCCGGGGATTATAGCTTTTAGATTAACTTGAACTTATTACTATAGTTTAGTTGATATTTTCTTGATTTTACTTTGTTTTATTGTTTTTGATTTTTTTTAGAACTATCCTCCTTGTATGCCAAATACACGGAGAGGAAGAGAACACTTGTTTCCCTACGATCACGAGCTAGAGTGCACACTGCGCAATATGAATCGAAACTTGGGAATAAATGATAATGATCCGAACCAGAACATCCCAGCTCCGGTTGATGTTCATGGTCAGATGTTACCTGATGCTCCGGGTGAACACCAACAGAGGGGAAAAAATCCCGCTCCACGGACACAAGCATAATATAGAGGGTATGATAACATAGCAGACTCGGATGGGCCACTTGTCTTGCCCCTTGTACCCACAGGCCACACCTTTGTGGTAACTAGTAGCCTGATGTAAATGCTCACTGCTAGAGGTTTGTTTTCAGGGCTACCTTCTGAGGATCCACATGCCCATATAGATAAGGTAAGGGTAGTGTGTAAAAGTTGTGTAGGGAGGCCTGATTTTGATCAAGATGTAATAGGGCTCAGAGTGTTTCCTCTCTCACTGACGGGAGAGGCTGCTATATGGTTCAGTGAGCTGCCATACAACTCAATCTTCACTTGGAACCAATTAAGGGATGTTTTCTTAGCGCGCTGCTATCCGGTCTCCAAGAAACTAAACCACAAAGACAGAGTGAACAACTTTGTGGCACTACCAGGAGAGTCAGTTAGTAGTTCTTGGGATAGATTCACCTTATTCTTGAGAAGTGTTCCAAATCACCGTATAGATTATGAGTCACTAAAGGAATACTTCTATCGGGGATATGATGATAAAAAAAAGTGGTGTTGGACACTATAGTAGGTGGATCTTATGGAGAATGCCCTTATGCTGAGATCGCTGAAAAATTAGAGAAAATCTCCCAGAATAACAAAGCTTGGAGTACTAGGAAGTCTGATACAGGGAGAAACACCTTTGCAGTGCAGTCCACTCACAACCCAGCCACAGATGAGATTTGTGAAGAAATGGCTCAGATTAGAACCGAGCTTGGGTTGGTACTAAAACATGTCACTGGGGTTGAAGAAAAGATAAAAGCAGTCAACTACTTGGCTAAACCACCACCTCCTAGTGATGAATGCTATTATGCGGAGGACACTTATGTAGTAAATGAGCAGACGAGGGGGTTTCCGACCAAGCTCCCAAGGCTCAAATCAGGAGAACTGGCGCCAAGGTCAAGGGAACCAAGGTCGGAACTATGGTAACTACAACCGTGAGGGTCATTATGTCTGAGATGGAAACTACAACCGCGACAACAACTTTAAAAGGGGTAACTATGCTAATAGAAACGACAGGAATGGACTCTATGTTCCTCCTCAAAATCGTAAAGTTACTCCTAGGGATGGTGGAGATAGTATGGCGCGAGTTCAGGATATGTTGCACAAAATGATGAGAAGGTTCGATGCTAGTGATGAGCACATTAAAGAGTTAAGGGGTGATTTAGCTAGTATTGGGCAAAAAGTTGATACACATGTAATTTCGATTAAACAGATTGAATTGCAAATGACCAAATTATCTGCGACAGTGAACACACGGCAATTGGGCACTCTTCTTAGCAACACTGTCCAAAATCCAAAGAATAATGCGCACTGTATGGAAATCCCTGCCCGGGGTGGTAAGCAAAACATTGACCCACCTATGCCGTCTACTGAGGAAAATGTGAGAAAGGATAATGATAATGTGGTAAAGGGTAGTGGTGAGGCAGAGGAATGTAATGGAAAAGTTGCAGAAGTACCTATGAAGGTAATTCCCATGCCTAGGTCACCACCACCTTTCCCTCAGAGATTAGTGAAAAAGACCGAGGATAATAAATACCGGCGTTTCATAACAATGTTGAAGCAGCTTTCTATCAATGTCCCTTTGGTAGAAGCTCTAGAACAAATGCTCGGTTATGCCAAATTTATGAAAGATCTGGTCACCAAGAAAAGATCGGTCACTTTTGAGGATGATGATAGACTGCAGCATTGTAGTGCAGTTGCTACAGGATCCCTCGTACAAAAGAAAGAAGATCCGGGTGCGTTCACTATTCCTTGTACAGTTGGGTCATTACATTTTGCGAAAGCATTATGTGATCTGGGGGCAAGCATAAATATCATTTCCCTCTCAATTTACAAGAAGTTTGGTTTGGGGGATCCAACACCCACTGCGATGAAGCTACTGATGGCTGATCGGACAGTGAAACAACCTATAGGGATACTTCATTATGTTCTAGTAAAAGTGGAGTCATTCATCTTTTCGGTTGATTTTGTTATTCTTGATTGTGAGGTCGATTTTTAAGTGCCTATTATCCTTGGGATGCCATTCCTTGCTACAGGTAGAGCCTTAGTTGATATGGAGAAGGGACATATGACATTTCGGTTGAATAATGAAGAAGCGACCTTCAACATTTGTAGGACCATGAGGCACAGTGGTTAGCTCCAATTGGGATCTTCCATATCCCACAAAGAAAAGATGAAGAAGGAGAATGAACAAAAAGATGCAAAACAAGAGTTTATGCTTGGAGAATTGGTGCTTGTAGACAGTTCTGGGTCGCCTTGTCTTCCGGGCAAGCTCAAGTCCAAATGGACTGGCCCTTACTTGATTACCCAAGTATTCCCTCATGGAGCAGTTGAGTTAAAAGCAAAAGGGGGAGTGCGGTTTAAGATGAATAGAGAACGAATAAAACTCTATTTTGGGCATAAAGAATCAGGGAATAAAGTAATAGAGGTAAACCATCTTGATGAAGGCTGAGTAATCAAGTGTCCCCAGTCGTGCCGCGTCATTAAATCAGGCGCTTGTTGAGAGGCAACCAAATACTTATAGTCTTTTTAGTAATGGTAGCATTTTTCTACTAATGGATTTTTAAATTTGCAGGAACATCACTAGGAAATTCTGCAGAAAATTACTCTGCAGCAGTCACTGACGGATACATCGACGGACCATTGCGCCTGCGACGGACCGTCGTATGCCTCCGTCGTACCAGGTACATCTTTCTGTTATTTTCAAATTAGGGCACACACAACAAAACCAACGATGGGCCATCACAACTGCGACGGACCGTCGTCGGGGAACCGTCGTGTGATTAATGAGTCGTACCCGACCCAACCCGGCTGGAGTCTTTTTTTAAAATTAGATCGTTTAAACCCTCCAACCCCTCATTTCACCCCATTCCTTCATTTTATCTCCCATTTCCCTATCTTTTCAACTTCCACATTCTCTCCCTCGATCATTGCTCCCCCAAAATTCTCCAAATCCCTAGAAGTTATCATCTACTAGTCGGAGCTACTGTTGTGGGTGTCTGCCTGACCACCGAGTACTTGGCCAGTTTTTTTCTCCAATTCTAAGGTATGTGTCTCTAATTTATACTCATTTATCTTGTATTTTTGTTTATTAGTTAGTATTAGCTTAGTTATTAGTCATATGCTGTTTCTTTTATACGATTCTGTCTAACCTAGGTTAAAAATGTTCGAAATTGCCATGTTTACAACCTTAGACATAGATGCTTTTGAATTGCTAGTTTCCTAAGTAGTTGGGTTAGACAAATGTAGGTCCAAAACATTACAAGTTCGATGTGGGTTCATCGGGGATGCATGGGGTACCCCCAGTCCTATCACTGATATACCGAGCAAGACCTCGATGACGGACCGTCGTACCCACGATGGACCGTCGTAGGGTCCGTTCCAAAATCCCTAGCAACCTGTCCTTCAACGGACACATGTGACGGACCGTCATACCCATGACGGTTTGTCCTGCACAATCGTTCTGGTTGTCAGAGACCCTGTTTCTAAGGGTCTCTCACATTTTCTAAGTGTCCTTCAACGGACACATGTGACGGACCATCATACCCATGACAGTCCATCCTGCATGACCGTCATGACGGTAAGAGACCCCTCTCCAATGGGTCTCCATATTTTTTCCCAGTGTCCTACGACGGATCGCCGTACCTGTGACGGTCTGTCCTGCACATACCGTCATACTAGTCAGAGATTCTCCTTCAGGGTTCTCCATATATACATAGTCTAAGCAATACACGATGGACCCCATGACGGTATGTCATAGTCACGACGAGCCGTCACCAGGCCCGTCGTGTGTCACTGTTTCTATAGTAATGACATACAATTTTCAATATTTTGTTTGGTATGGTTTTGCTTGTCTTGTTTGGCACTACATGTAACAATATTGATCCTTTACAAGTACTATCTACTATGGCACCCAAGAAAGACCACATCTACGCACGCGGGCGATCTAAGTCTGTCGCCCCGTCTGCCCGCATGGTCATTGGCTCTGATGATTAGAGTGACCCTAAGTATGTGCCCCCAGGCACTTCCACCCCTTTCCGTGCTGCACATTCTCCCAGAGCCACACCCAAAAAGGTGGCGTCCGGCGTAGTCACTGCCTCCGAGTCTGATGAGGAGCACACACTGACCGGCACACCCTCTGGGTCAGCCACAAATGAAGAAGGAGCGTCTGGCTCCTTAGGAGTATCATGGTCCGAGGAAGCCTCCGGCTCTGCTGAGATTCCCGCACCCGCCACTGCTGCAGCGTCGGCCTCGTCTGATGAGGATGACAGTTCAGAATCTACATTAGGCTCACCAGTTACGGTACCCACCCCAGCCACTGACCAGCCCAACTAGTGGTGTGTCGACGGGCAATTTCAAGTCTACTCCGACGCCAAGTTCCTGACTGATAAAGGAGTGATGACTCAAACACTCACCTTGGAGCGGCAGGTCCTTATAAGGAGTCTCCCGATGATGCCTGAGATCCACCGTCTCTTTACCAGGCATCACTTGGAGTGGACAGCACATCCGTTGGGACATTACATTGAAGAAATGGTCCGGGAGTTCTACGCATCCTACGTAGCGACTCTCCGATCACAGATAGATAGGCGGGCTGCCCCCGCTAAACAGCCCCCCCTGGAGTAGGTCCGAGTACGGGGCGTACAAGTTGACATCTCCCTGCCGGCCATCTGCCGGTGTCTATATGGTGAGGGTGTTGATTCTACTCAGACCCCTCTCACTGCCGAGTTTGACTACCGCTGGCAGATAGTTAAAGATGGCCAGTTCCTACGCGAGACATCACTGAGAGAGACCACCAAGAGGTGGATGGCCCTGCACCTGTCAGTTGATGGAGAGGGTTCCGACTGGGTGAATGAGACAAAGGTGGCCATCAAGATGGCCAACCTCACATTCACGGAGAAGTTCTTATGGCTGCTTGTCCGTCACTGCCTTTCCCCCACAACTGCTGATAATATCGTTACCTGGGATCGAGTAGTGTTGATGGCGGCGATGATATCCGGGTTCGAGGTGGACTTCGTGTGGCTTCTATAGGCAGTCATGCACGAGAGGCCATTCAAGGTCACTACTACTTACCCCTTCCCGTGCATGATCTTTGCTCTCTACAGGTCCGCAAGTGCGCCTATATGGCACGTAGATCATCTTAAGACCCCACAGGGCACTGTTGACGTTGGCCTCATCTGAGATGTAGCCAATAAGTTGGATCCATGCAAAGGGCCCCGTCCAGAGCTTCCCCCACTTGCTGATGATCTTGCTGATACGGTCGCCCAGGCCCGCACGGCTACATAGGCATCGTCCACTGACACTACCCCGATCGAGTCTATCCCGGGTAGTAGCACTGCCCCGAGTTCCTCTCGCATAACCCCTCTGCCAGCACTGGTCCCGCTTGCTAGGGTCCAAAAGTTGGAGGCACAAATGGCTACACTTCTGCATCATATCCAGCCGTGGATGCAGAAGTCGATTACTAAGTCAGAAGAGCGCCTAGAGTGGAAAATGTTACAATATACAGAGCGGAAGATCGCTGAGGTTAACCAGCGCTTGGACGCCTTCGAGTTGATGGTGCTAGCCGGACCAGCCCCTCCGGTGGATGTGTCGACTCTTCAGGCTGCAGTTCACAGTCTTCACGCAGATATCGACACGATCTTAGAGGCTAGGGTACCGGAGTCTGAAGCCCCTTCTATCGAGCCTACTGAGGACATAGTGCTAGCGGCGCTATTCGCCACCTCAGAGATTCCACCACCTCCCCCTTGAGAGAATTCCAAGAGGCGTAGGGGTTGAGTAGAGGATGAGGCGCGAGCACGGAAGAAGGAGCACCGAGAGATGGAGTCTGCGAGGAGAGCCTCACTTGTTGAGGAGGAGACGCACCAGATGAGAGCATCAGAGTTAGCGGCTGGGGCGTCTAACTCCCGTACTGTGGAGATAGAAGGAGGCACTACTGATAGTGCGGTTGTTGCTGCGGACACTACTGAGGGTGTCCAGATTTTAGAGGACATGGGTTTTGGGGAACTGGACCCACCAGCTTGCTGATCGACGAAGCTTTGCGCCACAGGTTTGCTTCACCTACCACTCTGTTATTTAAATTTTTATGCATTGTGGACAATTGCATGCTTTTTTGTTGGGGGTGGGTAAATGGAAAGTGAGTGTTAGGGTGAAGTCTGAGTAGCCCAATTCACTATCCCTTTTTGGGGTTTTCTTGCCAGTGTTCTTTTTCCCCAAAAGACTGTTTACTTTTTCTGTTGAGCCGACATGTTTATATATTTTGTACATAGTTTAATTGTGGAGCATGATGGCTAAAATGATATCCTGATAAACTAGAAAATGATGCATGACTAGGCATAGTAACTTATAATTGTGTGGCTCTCAACATGACATAGAGTTACATCATTGCATTACCCTAAGTCTTAAATTCGAACTAGATGTCTGATAATATGGTATAGTGATGAGATGTCAAGTGAGTGTGAGAAAAATTCGAATAAGTCCACTATTGGTATTGCGATAGAACTTGCCCGGTTAGTCCTGCTAAAAGTAAGTTGTAATAGACAATTAGGAAAGGATCATAGGCCCTTATTCAATATAACCCATCTTTAGTTTAAATAGAAGAAAACCAAAAGAAATTTATCATTCTTTGATCAAAATGATCTGAGCTTAAAAATAGACCTTTCTTTTTCACCCCAACCGATCTTTTCTGGGAACAAAGTGCTGGACCTGGTCCCTCGTTGGACATGTGCACCTCAGCTTATGCCAAAAGCATAAGTTGAGGGTAGCTAATGCAGTAAACAACCTTCGTATGGCCCTGACCCAACTTTGTGTATTGTGTACCTTGACTCATGGCAAAACCATGAGTTGAGGCTGGCTATTATGAGGAATGCTCTGGAAAGTGGGGTTGAAACAACAAAGAGAGAGAAAGAACAAAAGTAAAGTCACTCAAGAATTAGTTGAAAGAAAAGTGAAGAAAAATAAAAATATACAAGAAATACAAGATAGAAAAGAAGCGAGTCACTTACACAAATAAAGAAACAAGAGAAAATAGCAAGGTGAAAGAATATAAGAAACTGGGCGAGATAAAATGAGAGAAAGTGGAAGGTTTAGCGGATATGTCAAGGAGGGCAAAAAGTCACTAAAGTATACCTAAATATATCCTACCTGACCCTAAGCCTTTGTTAGTAGCTAAGAAAGTCCTATCGTGATCCTGAGGGTTGTATAGCGAACTTAAGGCAGTGAAAATAAGGGCAAGCTTATGGCAATAGGTATGAATGAGTGTGACTTTGTTCTGAGAGTGAGTGTTGAAAAAGTAATCCTTATACTCAAACTAAAATCATTGTGAGAAAAATGAGGATTTTGTTTAAAGTGAGGACACTAGTTGTAATACTGGAATTGTTAGCACCTCGGTGAGAAATTGAAGAGGATAGGTGTTAGTGCATGGTGAGTGTGTGTCATGTTTTGATCCAATAAAATTCAATACTAATAGTGATATCATGCATAGATTTGATAAGATTAACCGGGATTGATAGCCAAATGATTGCAAAGGATAAAACATGGATACTATTGTACAAAGATTGTGTAGTTAGTCATAGTGCGTCGTTTGAGGACAAACAACGAATTTAAGTTGAGGGTATTGATATGCAGTGGTTTCATGTTATAATTAATACTTTTCCTTAAGTTTAGTGTGTCCAAAAGCCTTTTTTGTGCTAATTTTTATATAAGTTTCTCTTTGTTTTGTAGGAAATCTGTCCAAAGCTGAATGCGGAGATTTTGAGCGAAGAAATGCAGAAGAGACCACCTACAGAGCTTATGACGGTCCGTCATGCTTGTGACGGTCCGTAGGTGGCAGCATAGTGAAGCTGCTGAAGGAAGATGGGGAAGTCTGACCAAGTGTGGGGTTACGAAGCTTGTGACGGTCCGTTGTGCCCATGACGGTCCGTCCTGCAGGTTCATCATGAAGTTCAGAGTAGTAATCCTCGTACGCAGATTCCAAGAGTTGAAGTGTTTTGAAATGAAGACCCTCGACAGACCGTTGTGCCTATGACGGTCCTTCATACTTGCCGTCGAGGGTGGTGAAGAGAGCAGCAGAAGAAATTGCACAAGTATGGGACAACGGAGTCCATGACGGTCCGTTATGACCACGACGATCCGTCGTGAGGTCCGTCGACCCAGCCGTGTTTTGGAAGATTTCCAGCAAACAAAGTCCTTTTTTAATTAGATTTATTTTAATTTTTTATAAATAGTTCAAAAAACCTCATTTTTGAGGTTATACTATGGATGGTTAGACTCTTAGATTGTTAAACTCAATATTGGTAAACATTGTATTGTTCTTGCTAGTGATTTTTGGTGATTAATCAAGCAAACTTTTGGATTTTACTCTTTCTCATTGAAGTAAGTACATGAATTCTTATTTAATATATTTGAATATTGTGATTATGACTATGAGTAACTAAACTCCATAACTAGGGTTGTGGGAACCATAGGCAAATAATGAGATAAAACCTAACTAAAATAACAATTCTAGAATAGTGTCTTGCATGTATTAATAATTCTTTCTCTTAGAAGTCTTTTAAACGATGGCCAACGTTACAACTAGCCTTAATGCTACTTGCCGGACCAAGGAGGTAGATAATAGGAAAAGAATTATTAACGTAGATTTAGTGTATACTATCTAATAGACTAGTATTGATTGGTACGAGGTAATAACTTAGTCAAATATCGAATACGATGCTTAATATGAGGTAAAGATAAGGGTTAGGATAGCAACACACGTAGCCGGACCAAGGTGCGGAGTGAGATTTTCTAGATGCTGGAACAAGGATTTAGAAATACATAACTTATCACTTTACATGCAAGATACTAGGAAAGAATTTTTATAGTAAGAATTATCAAGTTATCAACCCGTGGGCAACACTTAAACCCTAGTAACTTTGATTCATTGATTAAAATCCCACTTTTAAAGCTGTTAAGTGTCTCTTTCAATTGCGTTAGTTATTTTCATTCATTTAGAAAAAGAATCCCCCCTTTTATTGTTTTACTTTCCAAGGAAGTCATTGACCAAACAACAGTAATAACAGGTTGAAGTTAAGTATAGACTATTTTCCTCGTGGGAACGATCCCAACCTCACTAGTTGGGTTTTTTACTTGACACGACCGCTTTACTTCTTATTTGAGAAGTAAGTTTGAGCGTATCAAGAACTAGGGATGAAATGTGTTTTCGTGATGATTATGTGTTTATACGTACTGTTTGGAAATATGTTACTTATGTTGATGTTTCAAAAAATGTAACTACGTGTCTATGTGTGTTTTTCCGTGGCTATTGTTCATGCTTTAGGACTTGAAATGGCATGATAGTTCTTTATATTTCATGTACACATGTTGATGTTAATGTGATGTTCATCTGAGTTAAAATGTGGCTGATTTGAAGGATAATCTCTTGGCTAAACGAATCCATGAAGACTCACCTAAAACGTTCTAAATGCACTACGAAATTCCTCTAAGAACTAAGGTGTAACTTGATGAAATGATGTTGAAAAATTAAAAGAAAATTTTCAGCTTATAGTGATGAATTTCTGTCAGCAAAGAGGGTTCAAAATGTTGGGAAAATGAATCAAAGCAAGTGAGGTCATGGAGGATTGAACCCGTGACCTCACCATGTCAAAAACCATGAAAATAAAGAAGTAAAAATAAATGTGGTGAAGGGGATTCAAACCATGGTATTGGCTGGAAAATGTAACTTAAAAGAAAGAAATAAGAAATGAGAGGAGTGGGGTTCGAACCCACCACCTCTCAATCAGATTTAAGGAATATTAAAACAAAAAAATAAAATGTGAGGCGTGGAATCGAACCCACAACCTCTAGGTAGTGAAGTAGAGTAAATAAAATGAAAGAAAAGAAATATGAGGCGTGGAATCGAACCCACGACCTCTGAGCAGTGAAGGAGAGTCAAAGGAAATGAAAGAAAAGAGATGTGAGGCGTGGGAATCGAACCCACAACCTCCTAGGTAGATATAATGAGAAAAATTAAAAGAAATTAAAGTGGGGATATGGGGGTTTGAACCCACAACCCCTCTTCCTAAGGAGAGAAATTTAAAGGCAATGTAAACTAAAAGTAAAATAAGGTTGTGGGGGTTCAGTCCCACATCCTCTTAGTTCCATTGAGCGAAAAAAATGAAGAGAGAAATTAAGGGAAAATAAAATGAAGGCATTCGGGCTCGAACTTGGGTCCCCAAGCCATATGGATCAAACCAAAATGAATAAAAAAAGGTGAGTGTTGTTCAAAAGATTTTTAAACCGGCTTCCTTTGCCCAAATTCCGTATTTATACATAAGTCATACGTGAATTAAATGTTCAAGAATAGTGCTGCCTACTTAGATCAAAATTGAGATCTTGGCATACATACAAGATGCATAAGTCTTGTACTACATAATTTTAGGAAGATATGAGACACTTAAACGAACTATGAATGAAGCCTCATGTCTTGTATGTATAGACCCATAAGTCTAGCATACGTCTAAAAATAAGTGAACTTAAGATGTACGTAATGAAATGATGAAATGAACAAAGAAATGATGAAATGAACACTGAAATGATGAAACCCTATAAGGGTTAAGTAAGAGTGTGAAACACTAAATGGACAAGTTCATTGGAATATGATTAAATGAACAATGAAATGATGAAATGAACAAAGAAACAATGAAATGACGAAACCCTAGAAAGGTTAAGTAAGATTGTGAAACACACTAAATTGCCTAGTGCACTGGCATATGATGAAATGAATATTCACGTAAAATGGGGTGAGTAATTATGAAGAGAAAATGTGCTAATGTTAATGAATGTGGTGACAACATCATATGAGGCTAATGCAAAAGATGAGAGGAATCTCAAATGAGCCAAAGTAAAATGTTACCAAAACGTACTACCTATGAGAGTGTAAAGTTAATGAAGAGACCAGTTCTTATAAACACTCTAATGAAAGTATTGATATTAACACACTTAATACAAATGATGAGATGAGAAATCATCTATTGATCTATGACGCCCTCATACTAGAAGCCAGCTTCCTTGAAGTATGAGTTGAATGTAATGGAAATTTATATTGAGCACCGATAGACTAGATTTGAGCGATGATGCCTTCTTTCGGGAAGGGCGGATGTTCACGTAACTCACATGAGATGAGACTGTTTGGCATGCCGGGTATGGATCTCCTAATATCTCCTAGTCTTCGAACCTATACAACCAATATAGGGATCTGGCACGGTTTAATTCCCATGTACGCTAGCATGTTTTGGGTCACTTTGGACGGTGATTCCACCTCTTTTTGGTGTGGGGTTTCATGACACCGGATTTCATGATGCTCACATGATCTATGTTGGTTAAAGTTAAAGTTCCCAATGAATGAATGAGGCCAACCTCAAATGATGCACATAATGAAACGAATGATACCAAAGGTGTTAGGATAGGATAATAAAGAGGTGAGTTAGATTCAATTAATGACATTAGGTCATTGCAGAACGAGCCCGATAAAAGTCTTAAACTACATCCTAGGTATAACTGGTGTTTACACTGGCCCATGAATTAAATAAAATAAAGTACATATGAATGAACGAAGCAAACTCTGTGTTTGCTAAAGCAGACTCCCTTGTTGAGGTCCCATATGTTGAGCCCTCATTTTGGGAAGTCTTAATGTCAAGTCCATGATTCCAAGGTCACCTCATGACATACAAAGAAATGATATGAACAACGTTATGTGTTATATGAATTATGATATGTGCTATGTGTACGGTGTTGTGTGCTGTCTGCAAAATGTTAAGTATGATGGTGCATGTTACTCTCATGGCGTAACTTTCGTAATCCAAATTTTGAAAGATCATAAACTTTCGTAATCCAAATTTGGGAAGTTCACTCACTTTCCTTAACTCAATTAGGCAAGTCCACTGACATGACCTGCTATAATAATGTTGTTAGGAAAGAGATTTTCTTACTCATGCATGTATTTGGTGTGTCCTTGCATATACACATACTTAGTATAAGTATGTGCTAACCCTATACAACTGCAAACTTTTAGGTGCAGGCATAGGTGGACACTAGAGCTACAGGATCAACGTCGCAACTATCCGGATTCATCCGGACTTGGTAGCCCCTCATGCTTTCGCGGATGCTTGCCCATTTACATTCTAGCTTAGTTGTAGGATCTAGCTAGTGGAGTATGTTCCACTAGCGTTTCTTTCCCATTTTGTTCAGACATTGTATTGGTTCTATTTTTGAAAGTATATGTTTATCGTTACAATAAACTGCTTCTTTCATATGATGATCTTGACATTAGATAGTTGATGGTGAACAATTATATATGTAATAGAATGTATAGTAAGCATGTTAGGAAACAAAAATTTTCAAATTTTCCGCTAAAATTAACCTAGATGAAGTAAGAATGACGTATATAGGCTTGTCTGCAACCTCTGAGAGGTCAACGACGTCGGTCTCGTCTGGGGTTTACATTCTGGTCGTGACATGCATCTTCAATTGACGCGAGCCATAATATATAACATTCTTATCCTTCATCAATACATCACCCAAACAAGAATGTTAAGTATCACAACAAATAATGAATTTCTTACCTTCCCCCGACAATGCTACGATAGATGCAATAGTCAAGAGAGTGTTGAGCTTTTGGAAGCTTCCCTCACATTTTTCAGTCCATTCGAAGGGTATCTCCTTCTCGGTTAAATTAGTCAAGCGAGTACCAATTAAAGCAAAATTCTTAACAAATCAAAGATAATAGCTATGGAGTCCAACAAAAGTCCTAACTTCCTTCACAGAACTAGGTTGCTCCCTGTTCTCAACTGCTAAGAATCTACCACTACCCCTTCCTTGAAACTACATGCCCAAAAAAGGTTAGCAATTCAACCAAAGTTCACACATAGAAAATTTAGCATATAACTTTTGCTTCCCAAGAACATCTAAAACAAAATGAAGATGGATGACATGCTCTTCTTCACTTTTCGAACAAAACAAAAATATAATAAATAAAGACAATTGCAAAGGAATCACGAAATGGATTGAAAACCCATTCATCAAGCTTATAAAGGCTGAGGAACATTAGTCAACCCAAAAAACATAACCAAATATTTATACTACCCATAGCGAGTTTTAAATGCTATCTTGGACAAATCTTCTGGCCTAATTTTCAATTGATAATATTTGGATCTTAGATCAATCGTAGAGAATACTGTTATCCCTTGAAATTTGTTAAAGAGATCATCTATTCGGGGAAAGGATATTTTTTTCCGAATGGTTACTCTATTTAATTACCGATAATTAATACACGTTCTCATACTATCATCCATATTCTTAACAAATAACACCAGAGCACCCCAAGGGGAAGAACTAGGAAAAATGAATCCCTTATCCTCAAGTTCTTGGATTTGAGCCTTAATCTCTGTTAATTCTGTTAGATCCAGGAGATACTGAAGGATAGAAATAGGACGAGTACCATACTTTAAGTCAATAAAAAAATTTATGTCTTAAATCAAAGGCATGCCAGTCATCACAAAAATATACCCAATAGATGGAGTCTCAATCATGACATCCCTAATATGAACCAAATAAGCTAAATAATCCTTCTTTACTAGCTCACTAGCCCGAATGGAGGATATGATCTTATCTTGCTTAGGCTTGTACATCTCTTCCCACTCTAATATTTCCCTTCCCAAAATTTATAGAATCACAAACATAGTATTACAATTAAGCACAACATAATAGGGGGACAACAAAGTAATTCCCAAGATTATGTTGAAGTCAATCACATCCAAAATCATCAGATCAATCCAATTTTGAAATCCCCTAAAAAATAGGGCAAGCATGATACACATGGGTGAATATGACCCATTCTCGAATAAGGGTAGAAACACGAATAGGGAAATAAAGGACATCACTCATTATCTAAAAATCAGAGGAAACTATTACCGAAACTTAAGAACAAGTGGAACTTAGATCAAATAACATATTAGCCATCCAGTCACAAACGAGAATAGTACCTCTGATCACCACACCAGACGCCTCTGCTTCATTTTTCCTCAAAAAGGCATAACAGTGATCTGTATAATCAACACGAGCCACCTCCCCGCATGGTTGTGTGTTACCGCTACCTCCATTACCATTTCCTCTAATTCCACAACCTCGCAAACTACATCCTTGCCCATGTTGTTGACGTCCTCCACAGGTATTACAATTTCCCGCTGGTATAGCGCTTGAGAAGGCTATTGTATGGACTCAAACTGTAACATTCTATAAAATATACTCGTCTAGATATGAGACCAATAAGTCCGTTAAAATGCGTATTGAGGTACATAGGCATCCCAATGCCCAATATTGAGAAATATTGGGCATATTATAGAATATTGGCTAAGGGGTGTTAGCCAATTTCTATGTGTACACAATTACTTAAGGTAACTATATCCTTCATATATAACCACATCAAGTAATAGGCATCCCAATGCCTGATATTGAGAAATATTGGGCATACTATAGAAAATTGGCTAAGGGGTGTTAGCCAATTTCTATATATACCCAAATAAGCAAAATATATTCCAAGCTTGTTTAGAATTGTACTTGCAAAGAAGACCCGCAAATAAGTAAACTATTTTGTAACTATACCAATATCAAATAATAGGCATCCAAGTGTCAAGCCTAGTACCACAGTACATAACTATATTAAATGATCATGTAGATTAAGAAGTGCCCAAGGAAATAGTAAGGATCCTTAGGACAATAAGTAAACATTCCGAAATGAACCATAAATAATAGTTAGTTAGGGAAGTACAATCAGCCCATGTGTAAGAACATGTGCAAGACATGTAAAGAAGTGGCCGAGGAGGGGACCACCCTAACCGAATTCAGTTAGGGTAGTTAAGGGGGGGACGTGCACAAGGGACCCCTCCATGTGGAGCCTAACTTCCTAAATAATTATAGACTCTAACCTACTTCCTTAAATAGCAAAATAACCTAGGACCAAACGAAATAAGCTAATTAGTGCACCCGAAAACCTAGGACCAAAACCGGGTTGACACTAACGTAGTATTAGTTAAAGAGACAATCTAGTAGTACCTAACCTACGATGGTCCAAAAGGTTAGTTATAGTCCTAAAAACCTAGGAGTGCTTAATTAATTTCCATAGGTTACTTAAAACTAATTTAGAAAATTAATTAACTAATTTAAAAGGGCTAAAACTGAAACTAAAAAGAGAATTTTCAGATTTCGGTTAAGACGAGAAAAGGACAACCTAGTACCTAACCTAGGATTGTCCAAAGAGTTAGTTAAGGTCCTAAAAAGCTAGGGGTAATTAGTAATTACCCTATTCTACTTAATTAATAAACTTAGCAACTTAATTAATTAATTTAAAGGGGCAAAACCGAAATCACAAAGCAATTTCAAGATTTCGATTAAAACATGAAAAGGACAACCTAGTACCTAACTTAGGATGGTTCAAAGGATTGGTTATGGTCCTAAAGACTTAAGGGTAATTTAGTAATGATATTATGTCAACTAATTAAGTAAATTACCAATTTAATTAATTATTTTAAATGATCAAAACAAAATTCTTACACTAACCTAGTACAACTAAAGAAACATCGTAGTACTTATCCTAGGATGGTCCAAAAGGGTTAATTTTTGTTCCAATGACTTGAGGGTATTTTATTACTTACCCTAGGTACCTAAATTAATTTAATTTAGGATTTAATTAAGTAATATAAAGTTAAAATAATGACCAAATCCATAGTCAACACCAATTTTATGATTTGACTTAGTGTTATTATCTTGTATGTTTAGTCAACTTAGGAGGGACGTTTTGGTAATTGGTTAATTAGTTTATTAAATCAAATTATTAAATAATAGTTGTATAATTCAAGATCAGTTCTTAAATCTAAAAATAACGTTCAAACACATAGAAATTAATGAAGGTCGCAAAACAGTAAGCAAGCGAGGAAAGAAAAACAAAAAATTCCATAGATTCTCCTAGGTGATTTCAAGGTTTCTCCAAGATTATGTTCAAGATGGTATAATTAGATTAAGTTAAACTTAAGGTATGGGTTTATCTCCTGGAATTCTTTCTCCAAGAGTATATTCCTTCGAATGATTCACACGATCTTGAAAACAAGGGTTGTTCCCGTCGTTCTCGTCGAACTTCCCTTCCTAGTATCCTTTTCGATGTCAATGTTGAATATGTTAGAGATCATGTTGTTAGTATGTGGTTCTGGCTGTTATTAACATGTATTGTTCTTAATGATGAGTATCAAATGAGCTTATGAACTGGTAATTGCTTAAAGTTAATCTTATCATGATAATTAAGGATCGATACTAGGCTAAGTTAAGTCTGTGATGTGTTAAGTGAATATGTGTCTTTGGATGAATGTTGCCTTTCTGTTGTTGTGATGTTATGAAGATGTTAAATCCATGTAATGTTAATGTAATGCTGTCCAACATGTTCTTAAAACGTTAAACTAAAATCCATAAAAAAACTAAGAATTTGCTCAACGACATCTATGAAATCATATATTGAATAAATTTGCTATCTGGTTCCAATAAAGTTGGTTAACTCTATTTGGTCAAAATGTATATATGCTAATGGATAGGAACTTATGTAAATTATCAAAATATTGGATAAGGGTTCATGCATATGGAAATTTAAAGATGAACATACGTAAAAATTGGCTTATGCCAAAAAGAATAAATTTGCTAGTCTAAAATCCCAAATCTTGAGCCAATACTAATCATATGTCAATTCTTGTGTAGTAAGAGTATCAGATATATATTAACCACTTCTAAAGTAATATCAATGAATCCATAACCAAGGGCATGAATTCATTGGGACAATTCACAACATGCTCCACAAGAATGAACTATGAACACATGAAACTCATTGAATGAAGTACTCATCGTCCATAGGCAGTGATATGAAGCTAATACACTAAAGTAAGTAAATAACGGGAGTTATAACATAATTGAAGGGTCTAAATTAAGTAAGTGACTAAAATGGGGTGTTACAGGAAGTGAGACCAGTCTTACTTACACCAAAGCTAATTTGTTAAAAGAACACTCACGAATGAAGGTGTTAGAATATGTGAAACTAGTCTCATTAAGACCTAAGGTTGATATGTATGGAAAATTCATATTCATCAATGTAAATTATGGACGATATGAAAGAACAATTTGCATTTATTCAATGTAAAGTAATGATAACGAGTCATCAATAAAGTAAGTGGATCTCAATCTTGAAGCAAGCATCCATAATGCTTGACTCAACACTAAAAGATTATGAAATTAACATTCACGTAAAAAGGGATGAGTAATTAAGATGCATGAAATGAAATGATGAAACCCTAGGAAGGGTTAAGTAACAGTATGAAACACACTAAATGGCCAAGTGCATTGGCATATGATGAAATGAACATTCACGTAAAAGGGAAGAGTAATTATGAAAAGCAAATATGCTAATTCTAATGAATGTGGTGACAATATGATAAGAGTCTAATGTGAAAGATGAGATCAATCTCAAATTAGCCTAAGTAAATGTTGCCAAAACGTACTCACCTATGAGAATGTAAAGCTAATGAAGAGACCAGTCTCTATGTACACTCTAATGAAAGTATTGATACTGATGTATACTTAATACTAATGATGATATCAAAAATCGTCTATTGAGATATGATGTCCTCATATTAGAAGAAAGCTTTCATGACGAATGAGTTGACTAAAATGGAACTTTATATTGAGCACCGATAGGCTAGCTATGAGCACTGATGCATTCTTTCGGGAAGGGATGAGGTTTCCTCAAAGTATGAAATTAAATTAACTAAACGATATCGAAGGTGTTTTGGCAAGACAATCAGGAGGTGAAATCATATTCAAGTAATGACATTACGTCATTCTTGGTCATTGCACTTCCTGATCCCGATGATAGTCATAAACTTCTACCTAGGTATAGTTGGTGTTTACATCAGCCTATGAATGAATTAAATGAATAATGTGAAGTACATATATATGAATGAAGCAGAATCTGTGTTTGCTAAAGAATTCCCTCGGGTTGAGGTACCATATGTTGGGGACTCACTTGAGATGTCTTAATGCTATATCACCAATTCCAAGTTCTCGTGTATATAAAATGTATAATATATAAAACATGAAAGTAATTAAATCAATGGCATAATCAATATAGAATGACTTATGAAATGTAAGAAATACTGGATGTAATGAATAACTTGTTGTAAGGATAGTCAAATCCTATCTAATAAAGTTAACAATAATTAAAGGGCATAACTAAATAATGAATCCTCATGTTATGAAAATGATAAAGCCAAATAATTTGCTTATAATGAGTTCATATAATTGGCAAAAGATATTGGCCAAATAATATTGGCTTATAATGACTTCTTACATTAGGCCAATAGTACAATTATAGGAATAGTCACTAAAGATTGGTTCGTAATGAATTAATGCCCAAACTAAGAAATATCATAAGCTTTAATTATATGCCACAAGATCTACTCGCATTATTCAATCAAATAAAGAATGTGTATAGTCAATAAGTATTGACTTATAAAAATATTCATGCCCCAGATTGTAGTTAAGTCATTTCCTTAATATCTTGAATTACTTACTTGATTCATTGTGGGTAGGGGACTACAATGAATCATTGCACTTGTAAGTAAAACATAGGACCAAATGAGTTATTGAACTACACAACAAGATGAAGAAAAAGACTGAAAAATAATCTATGTGTACAAAGAGGAGCTCTAGGGTTTGGAGGATCAAAATTTAAATCTTCGCCCTAGTGGTTCTAAAATTGTGTTAATGATACTAATGTCTTGTAATCATATAGCAAATTAGTTGTGTTCTTTTAATTCATTAACACAGATCATATTCATACCACAATTCACGACTACCGAATTAGGAAAGTCTAATGACTAGACATTCCAGAAATGAGATGTTGCTTAAGAAGATCTTTCATTGATCATGCATAACATTATGTGTATGTGTACATACACCCATACTTAGTACAAGTGGTTTACTAACCCCCTACTATTTACTATTTTTATTGGTGGAGGTTAGAGGACAGGTTGACGACACTTGCAGCAGTTTAGACTTCAACTTTTCTCCAAACCATTTGGTAGGTCCTAATGATTTCGAGGATGATACAGATTAATTCTAGCCTTAGTTTTATACATAGCTAGTGGATGTTTTCCCTAGCATTTATTTAACACCTTCATTTCAAAGCTTTTTAATAAGGCCGTGTTTGGCAAACTATCTATGATATATTCATCTTCAATTTCAAATTTATTCTTTATGTTAAATAGTTGTTCTCTTATGTTGAGCTTAGTATATGATGTATCTAGTTAATAATTATATGAAGTCTATGTATACTTCATAAATATAAAAAGTTTTAAATTTTCTGCAAATTTAACTAGATGAATATGATGAATGCAAGATGAAGCTTGTCTGCGACCTCTGAGAGGTCAACGAAACCGGTTGCGATCCGTATTCCAGAATCCGGGTCATGACAAACTTGGTATCAGAGCATGAGGTTAAATTACCTAGGATCTAAATCTCAACACAACCAAGTTATGTATTTTCTAACTTATGGTTGTGAAGCGCGCCACAATCATGACTTAGAGACTAAACGAGGATAGGAATTTATCCCTTCTTCTATTCTTTATCGTGTTACCTAGAGCTTTGACAGTTTTTGTAATTAGAAGTATCTAACTTCCTTCTTGTGCGAACGCGTAGAAGAATACACACAAAAATTAGGAAGGCCAAGTGGTCAAAGGCGCTAGGATCAAGATCTAGCCTTCCCGGGAAGGGTCCATAATGGAATGCCCAACGTGGAAGAAAGACATGTGGTGAGTGTGGCTGTTCGCATGGAGGTGTATGCATGGTAAGTTCTAAAAGCCTGTTATGAGTACTAATGAAGAGGATAAGGCTAAGTTTGTTGCATACCAACTCAAGGATATGGCTAAGATATGAATTTACTTCATAAGTGTTATGCTACAATAGACTATAGAAACAGGGAAATAAGGTTTCAGGTTCCAAATGAGTTATATTTGAGATGAAAAAGGTGTGGTTGAAATTCAACAATCCAAATAGTTTCAAATCTTAAGTCCAACAAGATATATCTAAGAGGTTCGATATACTCTTCCTAAGTCTTGTTTATGTTTAAGAAAATATAAGTTTATGTGCTTTAGTGGATTTGGTGTTATAAGTCCCTAATTGTATGTCTTATAATGACACTATGTGAGTTAAAACGAAGTTCTGTTGCATTTTATGTTACTGTTTTTATGTAGCATAGATATTTTTTCTGTGTTGCATGATTTGTGAAGTGCATTAAGTTAAGAGTGATTGAGAAGGAAATTCCTGAATCTCAAATATGAAGTTTCAGACAAGCTTGAAAGATATGCATCATCCAAATAAGTGTGAATCTGATATTCACAAAAGAGAAACATTTGAGTACGACAAAGTAAGTCACCCTCTTTGTTTAAATTAAATATAAATGTCATTCGAGGACGAATGTTCCTAAGGAGGGGATAATGTAACATTTGATAAAATATACCAGCCTAGTGAAGATCCCAGTAAGTCCGTTAAAATGCGTATTGAGGTACATAAACATCCCAATGCCCAATATTGAGGAATATTGGGAATATTATAGGATATTGGCTAAGGGGTGTTAGCAAATTTCTTTGTGTACACAAGTATTTAAGGTAACTATATCCTTCATATATAACCACATCAAGTAATAGGCATCCCAACGCCTAATATTGAGAAATATTGGGCATAGTATAGAAAATTGGCTAAGGGGTGTTAGCCTATTTCGATATATACCCAAATAAGCTAAATATATTCCAATCTTGTTTAGAATTTAAAGTGAAAATAATACCCTAAACTAAGAAAAATATTTTGTAACTATACCAACATAAAGTACTAGGCATCCAAGTATCGAGCATAGTACCATAGTACATAACCATTTACAATGATCACGTAGATTAAGCAGTTCACAAGGACATAATGAGGATCCTTGGAACAATAAGTAAACATTCCCAAATGAACCATAAATAATAGTTAGTTAGGGAAGTACAACCAGCACATGTGAAAGATATGTGAAGAAGTGGCAAAGGAGGGGACCACCCTAATCGAATTCGATTAGGGTAGTTAGGGGGGGGGGGGGAACGTGCACAAGGGAACCCTCCATGTGGGGACTAACTTCCTAACTAATTATAGACTCTAACATAATGCCCTAAATAGATAACTTACCTAGGACCAAACGAAATAAGCTAATTAGTGCACCCGACAACCTAGGACCAAAACAGGGTTGACATTAACCTAGTACTAGTTAAAGAGACAACCTAGTACCTAACCAAGGATGGTCCAAAGGGATACTTACGTCCCTAAAAACCTAGGGGTACTTTAGTAATTCCCATAGGTTATTTACTTAATTAATTTTTAAACTTAATTAATTAACTTAAAAGGGCAAAAACCGAAACTAAAAAGAAAAATTTCAGATTCCGGTTAAGACAAGAAAGAGAAACCTAGTACCTAACCTAGGATAGTCCAAAGAGTTAGTTAAGGTCCTAAAAAGCTAGGGATACTTTAGTAATTACCCTAGTATACTTAATTAATTAATTTAGCAACTTAATTAATTAATTTAAAGGGGCAAAACCGAAATAACAAAGCAATTTCAAGATTTCAGTTAAAACAAGAAAAATACAACCTAGTACCTAACCTAGGCTGGTTCAAAGGATTGTTTATGGTTCTAACGACTTAAGGGTACTTTAGTAATTACCTAACGTCACCTAATTAAGTAAATTAGAAATTTAATTAATTGTCTTAAAAGATCATAACGAAATTCTTACACTAAGCTAGTAAAACTCAAGAAACATCCTAGTACTTAACCTAGGATAGTCCAAAAGAGTTAATTTTTGTTCCAATGACTTGAGGGTAATTTATTACTTACCCTAGGTACATATATTAATTAAATTGAGGACTTAATTGATTGATATATATTCAAAATGTTGACCAAACCATAGTCAACACCAATTTCCTGATTTGACCAAGTGTTATGTTCTTCTATGTCTAGTCAACTTAGGAGGGACACATGGCAATTGGTTAATTAGTTTATTAAATTAAATTATTAAACGTAAGTTGTATAATTCAAGATCTATTCTTAAACCTAAAAATCACGTTCAAACTCATAGAAATTAATGAAGTACGCAAAACAGTAAGCAAGCGAGGAAAGAAAACAAAAAATTACATAGATTCTCCTAGGTGATTTCAAGGTTTCTCCAAGATTATGTTCAAGATGGTATTATTAGATTAAGTTCAACTTTAAGTATTGGATATCTCTTGGAATTCTTTCTCCAAGAGTATTTTCCATCGAATGATTAACAAGATCTTGAAAACTAGGGTTGTTCCCGTCGTTCTTGTTGAAGTTCCCTTCCTAGTATCCTTTTCAATTTCAATGTTGAATATGTTAGAGATCATGTTGTTGGTATGTAGTGCTGGCTAATATTAACATGTATTGTTCTTGAATGATGAGTATCGAATGAGCTTATGAACTTGTAATTGTTTAAAGTTAATCTTTCATGATAATTAAGGATCGATACTATGCTAAGTTAAGTCTGTGATGTGTTAAGTGAATATGTGTCTTTGGCTGAATGTTGCCTTTCTGTTGTTGTGATGTTATGAAGATGTAAAATCCATCAAATGTTAATATAATTCTGTCCAACATGTTCATAAAACGTTACACTAAAATCCATAAACTAAGAATTTGCTCAAAGACATCTATGAAATCATATCTTTAATAAATTTGCTATCTGGTTCCAATAAAGTTGGTTAACTCTATTTGGTCAAAATGTATGTATGCTAATGGATATGAACTTATGTAATTTATCAAAAGAATGGATAAGGGTTCATACATATGGCAAATTAAATATGAACATACGTAAAAATTAGCTTATGTCAAAAAGAATGAATTTGCTAGTTTAACATCCCAAATCTTGAGCCAATACTAATGATATGTCAATTCTTGTGTAGTAAGAGTATCAGATATATATTAACCACTTCTAAAGTAATATCAATGAATCCATAACCAAGGGCATGAATTCATTGGGACAATTCACAACATGCTCCACAAGAATGAACTATGAACACATGAAACTCATTGAATGAAGTACTCATCGTCCATAAACAGTGAGATGAAGCTAATTCACTAATGTAAGTAAGTAAGGGTCTAAATTAAGTAAGCGACCAGAATGGGGTGTTACAGGAAGTTAGACAAGTCTTACTTACACCAAAGGTAATTTGTTAAAAGAATACTCACGAATGAAGGTGTTAGAATATGTGAAACTAGTCTTATTAATACCTAAGGATGATATGTATGGACAATTCACATTCATCAATGTAAATTAAAGATGATATAAAAGAACAATTCACATTTGATTAATGTAAAGTAGTGATGACGAGTCATCAATAAAGTAAGTGGATCTCAATCTAGAAGCAAGCCTCCATAATGCTTGAGTCAACACTAAAAGATGATAAGAAGAACTTTCACGTAAAAAGGGATGAGTAACTAAGATGTATGTAATTAAATTATGAAACCCTAGAAGGGTTAAGTAAGAGTGTGAAACACACTAAATGGCCAAGTGCATTGGCATATGATGAAATGAACATTCACGTAAAAGGGATGAGTAATTATGAAAAACAAATGTGCTAATGCTAATGAATGTGGTGACAATATGATAAGAGGCTAATGTGAAAGATGAGATCAATCTCAAATTAGCCTAAGTAAATGTTTCCAAAACGTACTCACCTATGAGAATTTAAAGCTAATGAAGAGACCAATCTCTATGTACACTCTAATGAAAGTATTGATATTGATGTATACTTAATACTAATGATGAGATCTAAAATCGTCTATTGAGATATGATGTCCTCATATTAGAAGCAAGCTTTCATGACGAATGAGTTGACTGAAATGGAACTTTATACTGAGCACCGATAGGCTAGCTATGAGCACTGATGCCTTCTTTCGGGAAGGGATGAGGTTTGCGTAACTCTCATGAGATGAGATTTTCTGGCATGCCTGGTATGGGTGTCCTTATATCTCCTAGTCTTCGAAACTATACTTCCAATATAGGGATCTGGTTGGGTTAAATCCCCATGTATGCTAGCATGTTTTGGGTCACTTTGGCCTGGTGATTCCACCTCTTTTCGGTGTGGGGTACACACTAGATTTAATGATTCTCACACGATCTATGTCGGCTAAGGTTGTAGTTCCTCAAAGTATGAAATATAATTAATTGAATGATACCGAAGGTGTTTTGGCAAGACAATCAGGAGGTGTAATCATATTCAAGTAATGACATTAGGTCATTCTTGGTCATTGCACTTCATGATCCTGATGAGAGTCGTAAACTTCATCCTAGGTATAGTTGGTGTTTACATCAGCCTACGAATGAATTAAATGAATAATATGAAGTACAAATATATGAATGAAGCAGAATCTGTGTTTTCTAAAGAAAGCCCTCGGGTTGAGGTCGCATATGTTGGGAGCTCACTTAAGATGTCTTAATGCTATATCAATGATTCCAAGGTCTCTTGTATATAAAATGTATAATATATATAACATGAAAGTAATGAAATCAATGGCATAATCAATAGAGAATGCCTTATGAAATGTAATAAATACTTGATGTAATGAATAACTTGTTGTAAGGATAGTCAATTCATATCTTATAAAGTTAACAATAACTAAGGGGCATAGCTAAATAATGAATCCTCATGTTATGAAAATGATAAATCCAAATAAATTTGCTTATAATAAGTTCGTATAATTGTCAAAAGATATTAGAAAAATCATATTGGCTTATAATGACTTCTTACATTAGGCCAATAATACAATTATAGGAATAGTCGCTAAAGATTGGTTCATATGGAATTCGTGCCCAAAGTAAGAAAGATCATAAGATTTAATGATATTCCCCAAGATCAATTCAAATTATTCAATAAAATAAATAATGAGTATAGTCAATAAGTATTGACTTATAAAAATATTCACGCCCCAAATTGTAGTTAAGTCATTTCCTTAATCTCTTGAATTACTTACTTGATTCATTATGGGTATGGGACTACAATGAATCATTGCTCTTGTAAGTAAAACATAGTACCAAAGGAGTTATTGAAATACACAATAATAAGAAGAAAAAGACTGAAAAATAATCTAAATGTATAAAGAGGACCTCTAAGTTTTTGAGGATCAAAAATTTAAATATTCGCCCGAGTGGTTCTAAAATTATGTTGATGATAATAATGTCTTGTAATCATATATAAAATGTTTTATGTTCTTTTAATGCATTAAAATAAGTCATATTCATACCACAATTCACAACTACCGAATTAGGAAAGTCTAATGACTAGACTTTCAAGAAATGACATGTTGCTTAGGGAGCGCTTTCATTGATCATGCATAGCTTTATGTGAATAGGTGAAGACACCCATACTTAGTATAAGTGGTGTACTAACCCCCTAAGAGATGTCATAGGATAGGTTGACGACACTTGCAGCCGTTTGGACTTCAGCGTTTCTCCAAATTATTTGGTAGGTCCTCATGATTTTGAGGAAGCTACAGATATAGTCTATCCTTAGTTTTAGACATAGCTAGTAGATGTTGTCCCTAGAGTTTTTTTCGTAACTTCATTTCTAAGGTCTTTAATAAGGCCGTGTTTGGCAAACTATTTATGTTATATTCATCTTCATTTTCGAAATGATTCTTTATGTTAGATGGTTGTTATCTTATGTTGAGCTTAGAATATGATGTATCTATTTATTAATTTTATGAAGTCTATGTAAAATTCATACATATAAAAAGTTTTAAATTTTCTGCAAATTTAACTAGTTTAATGTGATGAATGCAAGATGAGGTTTGTCTGGGACTTTTGAGAGGTCAACGACGCCGGTTGCAATCCGGATTCCAGAATGCGGGTCGTGACACAAACAAATGAAGGTGTGGACAATGTCTCCTCATTTGTCTTAGTTCCCTACAATTATAGCAATTACAATTGCCGGTTTGTCTAATGCTCATCGCATGCACAAAACTTTGGCTATCCTGAAAAGCTTTGAGGTAGATTTCCTGAATAGTTACATGTAGAGGCGGACATTCCAAATTGAATTGGATTTTCTACGATCTTGGGTCGACCGGATCCTCTAGTGTAGGAGCCTTAGAAACAACCGAAATTCTTGGACCTCATAGACAATGCCTTAACTTGATCGTCTCGCCTTAACTCAGAATTCAAACCAGTAATAAACAACCAGATCTTCTCCTCCTCAATAGTAACAACCTACATAGCATATCAATATAGAGCATGAAACTTGGCATCATAACCAGCCACAAACATACCACCTTGCTCTAGTTACATAAAATCATCCTTCTTGTGATATATCAAGGTCCTAGGCACATATTTCTCTAGAAACAAGGCATGAATTGGGTCAAAGTAAGTGGAGGTAATGTAGAATATCTATAGTCCATATAAGCTCTCCATCATTGCTTGGTCTCACCTTGAAGTTGGAAAGACATGAAACTTAACCCATGATTGCGAACAATACCCAAATTATGGAGCCTCTCGTAATAGTATAAGTTGAACTCATAAGCATCTTCAATTTTAGAACACAGAAATACTAGAGGCTTAAGTTTCATACACTTAGTCAACATATCATGCTCATTCCCTGTCATAGCAGAACCTAGGTAAGGACAAAAGAAACAATCAATATTGCATGCCATCTCACCCGTCTTGGGAACAATATTAACAATAGAAAGTCTAATATGGGCTTGAGTGGGTGCAAGTATTCTCGGACCAGCCAACCCTTTCAAGAACGACATGATTTGTGGAGCTAACATTTGATTGATGAGAGAGATTGATGCAGCTTCAGCTTGCACTCCTTCCTCATGTTCTATCTCCTAAATATCCCCAATCTTACTTTCCTTTTCTATCTCTTAATTATGTACCAGAAGGCTATCAGTCACAGGGACATTGTCAATCCATACCTTATTCACGGAAAGTGCTACCATCCCACGACCTCTATCCCTAGATCTTCTTCTACCCTTGACTTGACTACAACCTTTCATTTTAGGTTCCTCAATCAGAGCATTGACGGGAGATGCGGGATGAAGACCGTTGAACCTAGTTTTAACCATATGTGGACTGAAGACTGAAGAAGTTTAGATACAAATTCAAATCGACAGACACAAATTGAAATAAGTTATAGCACGAAGTACACAAGGAATTTATTTAAAGATTTCCCAAATTCCTATATCCTTCTGAATAAGGCGTCCCGTCCCGTTACACGATACTCTATTATAATTATTAGGGTACATTGAGATCAACAAACCTAGTCTTTGGCATGAACCATTTGTCGTTATTGGAACCCACACTCACAATCCAATGGGAGAATTATAACACTCCAGAAGCCTAAGACCTAATTTAGAGCCTCACATGTTGAACTAAGACTACTAACACTATTTTAAGACCTAAAATATTTTATATAAATTATATAGGAAGTTTACGAGTCAAAACGTTAAGAAACGTCCATGTTGTCCGGTGAATTGATAAATAGAGTTTAGTGTTCCTTGTCATTTTTCATGTGGTTTTAAGAGTCAGAACTTGATGAAATTTTGTAGAAAGGCGTTAAACATGTGTTAGAGTGTGTTTAGCATTGAAACGTCCAGGTACGACTCCCCAAGAACCACCATAACGGTCTTTGGAGAGGACCCTTCAATTTTGCCAAAATTTCTCAATTTGAGAGTAGAAAACACCGGACTAATGGACGAGCCATACATGGAGGCCCGTTGATTATGGTTGTTGGTCAAACCTTAGCCATTTTAAAAAAGGCTCCCAAAACTGTAAGGACCCTCAAAATGAATATAGGTGCTTAGATCCTCACATTCATTTAAAAAGGTTCAAAATATGTTCAAAAATTGTTTGATAGTATGTATACTTGATTTGAAGTCATTTGGAGGTCAAACATCCAATAACGTTTGAGAGATTCGAAAGTTAGGCCTGAAAATGTTCTTGTACGTTTTACTGTGTTTTGGTATGTTTTATATGTTCTGGAGTTCAAATATATGTAATAGGTTCCTAATATCTAAACGAGAGATTTTGAGGTGGAAACGTCCAGTCAAAACTCACCAAGGACCAACCAAAGGATCCTTGAGAAGGATGCAACCTTGGGCCAATAACCTGCCCAAGGAAGCAACTTTTGTTCCTTGGTGAAATAGGTCCGTGTCGCGGACTTGGTCCTCCATAGGTCAAGAATTTGATCTGATTCCCGGACAAAACCCATACTCTACTGTCTAATGAATTAATTCCAAAAATAATGCGGGAACAACCCCGCATCACAAACTTTTTCCCCGACGAAGATTTCCAAAAATGAAAGTTAAGTTTGACATGTCTAAAAGTCCAAATATGTGTTCGGATGTTTTTATAATATTGGGAGAAGGTTACAAAAAGTTCTTAAGACTTATTAAACCCCTTTCCAAAGTCAAAACCCCAACAACCGATAAGAAAATCAAAATCCCAAAAGCTCTCTTCTCTTCCAAAATTTCTCAAACCTCCATTGGAGGGAAAACTCTATTTCAAGCTACAGGCTGGATTTTCATGATTTCTTATGAAATGTTTCATGGGTATTAAATCAATAAGGTATGGTTGTTCTTCATCCTCGGTTATTCATTCATTTAAGGAGTTCAAACAAGGATTTTCAAAAGTGATACAAAGACCAAAATTCCCAATTTTGAATCTAGCCATGGGTTCTTTCTCAAATTGATTTCAAAAGTATATTAATGATAAATTGGGAATTCTATACTGTATTAAAGAGAATTTCAATCCAATTTCATGATGAACCCATGATCTCTCTAATTTCTAAAATTGGCCTATAATGAGGGTCTTATGATCTTGACTCTATGTTGATCAAATTATGTTTCAATTATGTTTAATTGCCTATTACTATTGTTATTAATATTAATTTGATATTAATTGTTGATTAGTGATCAATGATAATTAAGATTTCGGTATTGGGTAAATTGATCTATACATCTCTACTTTCTTTAGACATGATGAAGTAGCCTAATGTGATCTTGAAACCATGATGTTTGAAGTATAATTTAATTTATGTAATTGAACCTTTAGCTATTGGTTTATTCATGTATTGATGTTTAATTATGCTAGTTGATCAATGATGATCAAATCTTAGAGGAATTGTAAGTTCGACCTATCCTCTCTACTTTCTATAGAATTGCTAGATGTTTTGCCTTGTATGACATTGTGGTATGGTCAACTTATGGTGGCGGTGTTTACTTCTTCTATCTATCTCTCTCTATATATATATATACATATATATATATATATATATATATATGTGTGTGTGTGTGTGTGTGTGTGTCTGTGTGTGTGTGGTGCGCGTGTGTGTGTTTGTGTTTGTGTGTGTGTGTGTGTGTGTGTGTGTGTGTATGTGTGTGTTGATCATTGCCTTGAAGGAAAAGTGGTGTAACATGAATTTGTGGTTATTATGATCAATATGTGAAGTAGCATGCCTAATTTTATATGCTAGTTTATGATCTTGGTTGTATTTCTAATATTGTAAACATGTGAATGATTGTAGTGTAGGCATAGGTGCTGCCATTAATGAAGTAATGATAATGAATAACCCCTACCTATGTAACCCTATGTAAATGTGATATTAGCCAATATTAGGAATCTTAAATGCAAATGTTGAAGTGTCTTGTCTCCTATGTCATTATGTGGTGTATAGTCTATGCTTGAATTTGCATTATGGTCTAAGAGGGTATCTTCCTCAATATGAAGTTGATAACCATTATGTTATCAGGTTGACAAATGTACACACACTTACACCTCATGCATGCTTACAAGTAGTATAGATTCATGGTGTCTAATGAAAGGGTATTCTCATATGCACTAGTGTCTACTAGTATGCATGTAAAGTATATGTCTATGAAGTATGTTATGTATCTCTTAACTATGATGACTTGATAGGTGTACTAGTGTGGACAAAGGTATGGGACCTTTTCTATGCATTGAACATGTCTACATCAATAGAATATTTACTAGGGTGACTACTCTATGTATATAAATATGAATGCATGATTAAGATATGAACATGATTTATGCATGAGCTCAATATGTGTTGTCTAAGGGTGTTTATGTGAAAGGTTTGCTCACCTATATGTATACGCACATATGAAAACATGTTCATTATGAATGTATGATTATCTAGTCAATATAGGATCGTTTGAAAGGTGTTCTTAAGGGTATCCTCAACTAGATGATGTTTGAATATCTTATGTCCATGTGAAAGGCTTTCTCAGATGATTTAGGTTGATAAACTCTTATCTATGACTTATGAGCTAAGCATATTAAGAGTCAATATCCTGAAGTCTTTTTTTATAAAGTAATGATAATAAGGTTTTTCAATAAAGGGGACTTAGTTTAGCACCAAGTGAACTAGATATAAGAGGTGTCCCTTTCTAATGTAGGAAGGTATGTTCACAATGGTTCTCATGGGATGGTAACATTTATACGATTGTGAATCAAAAGGGTCCCAAGTATATCCTTTCGTTCTTGAACTATGTTGCCTCTATAGGATTACTAGTTAGTAGATAAACCTAGAATGCTATGTTCATGTTTTAATACTACCTTGTCAAGTAGTCCACCTTCTTTTGGTGTAAGGTATCATGATACCGGAATCCATGTAATCCATGTTTAGCTCACATGGTCTAACTCAGTTACGGCTATAGTTTCCCTAAAGTAAAATGGACAATGGACGGAAAGTATGGACCCTAACTAGGATAACCTAAGGGAAGTTTCTTAGTATAGGTGAGGAAATGAGACTTTACCTATGCACTGCACAAGTAGCTCTTGAAGGTGTAACTGGGAAGGTGTTATAATGTATATGATCATGTTTATGTTCCTTATGCATAGAATTGTAGTGTCCTCTACTTATTGTGATGAAATAAATGGTATGAGTCCTAATGAGTCTATATGATAAGGTCTTACCTTATATGTATAATGTGGGTCTTATTGACTATATAATAAAGGTCTTTTCATGTATGAATTTGTATATACTTGTCTTGTATGAAGTACATGTTAAGGCTTGTAGTCTGTTTTTAGGTTTACTTAGTATATGTGACGTTATGGGACTTCACATGTACATTGCACTAGTAGACTAGGGATGAGATTATGAGTAAGGTCTTATAATGTCTAAGTGATGTGAAGTCTAAATATGCTATTGATTGAATAATTCCTCTTAAGATGATATTGGTAAGTATTGACTTATTTGTGGTCTTGTATTAATTTCTTCTATGATGTTCATATAGTATGTTGGGTCAAATGTGAAGTATGTGTCTTATGAGATGTTATGCTTCTATGTATATATGTTTGATGACTAATGTAAGTTTTATGTAAGATTACCTTTTCTGGAGTTAAGGTGATGCTTGAGTGTGGATAGTGTAATGAGACATTATCTATACATTGCATCAAGCATCACTTTAGGGTTACTTGTGAAAGTGAAGGAGTTAAAGTAAAAAACTGAGTTCACTGTAATGAGAAAATTTTTTTCATGTAATGTTACTGTAAAGTGCTCCTAAATATGTCTTAAATGCAATATATGATTTTAAGTGATATTATGACTCTTTTATATGCCTAAATGAAGTATGTGAATTGTATGATGATTATTGTATCATGTTTCATGAAATTTCCTCAAAAAGGCATAATACATGGTTTTAAAGTAAAATGTCCCCTTTAAATTGCATATTTTTGGATGGTTGTCATACATAGTGCATTATTGTAATAAAACCATTATTCTTACCTTTTTACACAAAATGTAGGTTATGGATGCTTAAAGGATGTCGCTAAGATGAAGGGCTTGATATGTATTTCCCAAGCTCAAGGAAAGGGATCCTTATGGTTCAAGGATTTGCTATGTTTATTATGTTCTTAATTAAAGTTATGTAATAGCTTAGATATTACGTTATAATGATAAGGGTCGTGTACCTATTCTATTTTATTGATAATGAGTCTAAGATGACAAAAGAGACTTAGAGTCTTTAACATGTATTATGATATTTTACATATATATATTCGAAGTAAAGTTCTAGCATATGATGTGCTATGAAAGTTTTAAACTTTTCGCTAAATGTACCTATGACAATGCGATGAATGATAACTATAGGCTCGTATAAGACCTCCGACAGGTCAAGTACGCCATGTTACTTCTAGGGGGTGCTTCCCGGTCGTGACAAAGTGGTATCAGAGCATGAGGTTATAAAAGTGTTTTAGGTTCGAAGGTCTCATATTACCATGTCTTGTAGAGTCTCGATCATCGGTAGTGAGTCACGACACATCTATAAGCGAGAGGCTATAGGACGATAGCGTTTTCCATCTTCAATATTCTTATGTCATGCTATAGAACTTAACTTTATAAGATCATTCGCTTTCGATTTTCTTGTCCGGTGGTCTTTTAGATGTCATTGGTTGGATGAGATGGTATATCTATGCATGAGGGATAAAAGGTGAGTTTTGATACTTATCTTGCTTTTATGGTCTGATGAGTATGTGTGAAGGTGAATTTTGAATTGCTTTGTGGATGTGATGCCATTTATGGATACATATGTTACATAGGTGAAATGATATATTATGTGAAGATTTATGTTATGGAATGGTTATAGCTTGTTAAAAAAGTTGTTATAGTTGAATTCAGTTTTGTTTTTGGAATAGCGTACTGCTATATTGTTTTGCATGATGATAGTTTAATGTTATGGTTTGGGTTTGAAATGCTTTGGAAGAAATGTGTTAAATAGTAAGGATGCATATTGCCTTTATATATGGGTAATGGTTCAATGTTGCCTTTCGTATGTGTGTGGTTCTTCATAGTTGCTTGTTTTGATTTTAGCCATTTTGTTAGGCTTGATCCTAGAAGTTACCTTACCTTAGTATTGAAAGAAAAAAAGAGGCCTTTATGGCCAAGCCTATTCTATTGTTTCCTTTTAGGTTTCATGATCCTTGGTATTTATGGTATATTTGATACATTACATGATTGGGTAGTATGACTTAACTTGATTGTTATGGATATCTTTTGGGTGTTAGGCCTAGAGAGATTGTGATGGTTGAGTTAGTAGACTCCTTCATGTGAGATTGAGAGTGAGAACATTAAATAAATGTTAAAATGTCTTGCGTGAGGAGTATATAAGTTGGTCTTGACTTGCCTTAACCTTGGTGTTTGAGGGCATGATGTGATTAGGCTTACCCTAAGTGGGGGATAATGGGCCTATATAGTAATGTTTAGAGTGCACTGAATGCTCCTATGTTGAGTTCCTTTGAAGTTCTGTAAGTTGAGAATCAGTTTTACGTGATGTTGATTGAGGGTGTGCTTAAGCTTATGACCCCAGAGTATGGTGATGTGCTTAGTCACTAAAGTTTGTTGGATAAAGTTCTCCTAAGGGTAGAGTTAAGTTGCTCTCAAAAGGTTTACCCTAAGTGGGAAACGGTGATTTGAGTAGCAAGGTTGTAGAGATTTCTATCTTGTCCTTCTTCTCTTACTTGAGCTTGAGACGAAGAGTTCCTAGTAGCTTGTTCATTATAGGAGTCTTGCATAAAGGTATGAGTTGCATGTTCTCCATATATTAAGTATGTCTTAATTGACACTACGGTAAGAATGTTATGACGATTCTAAATTGCATGAAAGAGGAATTTTGATCAAATTCATGTTTTCTCATGTTGATTGTTCATCTTGATATGCTAAATGTGCATTAAAACTTCATGCGATAATGTAAGGAGCATGTTAGATGTCGCTTATAATGTGTGGTGTATTAAAACATTATTGAGAAATTTAGTGTCCTTCAATTGAAAAAAAATGATGAATCTCTTGAAAATTATTGTAACAAACCAAAGTACACCCTAGTAGTTAGCAGCATCGTCGTACTCAAGAAGACTAAGACAAGCCTCTTAGTATTCGTCATCATATATCATATGTCAAAAGTGCAGAAAAATTAAAACGTATATATATATACACACACACTTAGTGAGGTTTACATAGACCTCTTACATAGGATGCTTACTTAGGCTTCTCGCTTAGACAACATAATTATACATAATAATTTAGTCTATATCATTGTCTCAGATTAAATAATCTAAATGATGTAAAAAATTCGTGCATAGCCCTTATACAAATTCATAGTTGCCACATAGGTCTTACATCAACAACTTCAACAATAGGAGAGAAATGAATATTTTTAGAAAATACAAGTACAACTAAGGTAGAGTATATAGTAGCATCCTCGAACAATAGGACCTATCAAAACTTGAAGATTCTAGTCTAAGCTTTCTTGCTTTAGCCTCAAGATACCTGAATATCCCTAACATACAATGTATGGGAAAAAGGGGATAAATTTGGGTTAGTACAAAATGCATGTACTAAGCATGGTCCCTATGCATAAAAATCATTAATGCATGAGAACAAGATATAATTTAGTTAAAACCATGCATAACATCTAATAACTAAATATACACATATAAGGAACATCATAAGTCCACCCACCTATAAGCAACTCAAGCAACACTTGTGCAATGCAAAGAATAAAGACCCATAACCCTATACAAAACTAAGTATCACATTAAGAAACCCACTAAATACTTACAACACATATTCATAACATGCTTATACACCAATGCTTACTCATAAATTATCAACATACCCATAATAATAATCAAAATCATAAAACAAAACTACAAGAATCATCCCTTAGGATCCCATATGTAGAATGTGTAAGATAAGTCTCATACCCTCTCTCGCACTATGTAGTTGCCTTTAAGACCACCCTAATAGGAGTTCACACGAATACTTTTACATTACTTTTACATTAGGGAAAGAAATGAAATAACCAAAATTATACCATGTGAGATACATGGAATCCAATGTTCTACTCCCACACCGAAAACAGAGGGTTAATATTTGCCTAAGATTTAACCATTTATACATAACTAGCTACGTTGATCCACTAAGATAGAGTTCTATGTTGGCACATAATTAAGGCTCAAGGATATTGTTCCTAGAAACCTTGACTTACTAACGTGGAGGTTTCAATCTCATGACACATCACATAATTAGGGAATCCGGACTTACTAACGTGAGGAACCCATGTAGGAGGCCGAACTTACTAACATGAGACCTCCATCTCATTTACATGACCTTTCGGTGCTAAGATATTATTCCATTTAGTAATCATATTATTTCATCATACAAGTTCACATTAGTCACTTCCACACGCCGATGTAAACATCTTATCATGTCTAGCTCATAGGTCATCACAAGTGAGAACAATCCTTTCACTTAACACTTTATTATAATAATGAAAAAATACTTTCAATAATATAATAATCATATCATAACATACTTGCATATTCATAACCAAGTAATAGTCTAGGGTTAAGGATGAGGAATACTTAGCATCAGTATCACAACAACACATTAGACCTAGAAGCATTACTATCTAAGTAACTCATAATTTTCATAATTGAATCCAAGAAGAACCAATCAACATACCTCATTGACATTCCAAGAACCTTCATACTTTCATTACCAACAATACATAAGCAATTACATAAACAAGGTAAATTCAAGAAGCAATTAGATAATTAACAACAATGTAGTCAATATACATGTTCAGAATCTTCACAATTTACCATACCAATTCAAGGTTTTTATGAAGTTTGTCGAAAGACATGGGTCTAGGGAAATTTCAAAGTAAATAATAAATTAACCATCAGTATATACTTAAAAAACTTTAATTCATCATAATTTATCACAACTGATTCATACTTTCATTTTTCAAAGAAGACCCATGCTTAGAAGTAAAACCTAGATTTTGGGAATTTAGAAATCATCTTTTGGAGGGACCTCTTGGGGGGGGGGGGAGATCCCAAGACTGAAAGAAACCATACCTTAGAGATGATAAATCAACGAAATTTGTTGGAAAATTTGTTGATTTCAAATTTTGAGAATTTATTTGGGTGATAAAATTGACCTAAAACGGACCCTAATACCTCATATATTAAACCATTAAATTTCCAAAAATATCCCTCACATAAATGGGTCTTTTTGTGAAGTTAAAATGCTTAAAATATGACTTTTACGAATCTTGAAAGTTGTTGCACGTCACGGGGTTAATTTTATGATATATATTTAAAATTCGGGTTGACACAGTGAGCCTAGTGTAGGCCCCGCTTGGAGAGGCCAAATTGGAATCCTTGCTTGATGGCTACACGTCGTGCAACAACCTCAAAAATACTGGTTGTGCGCAGGCTGCTTTAGCACCCTGCTCTCCCATGTTCGTGTCTTCTCCAAGGACCCTACCGGTGGTCCTTGAGGTGTGGTGACTTTACATTTTTACTTTATATACTATATTTTACCAATTTAATGTACTTTTACAAGTTCTATACTACTTATGAATCTCAAAACCTTCACCAAACATAGAGACGTCTACTAGTTCTATTTAGCTAGGTTTTGGACGTCAGGGCTAGTCTTTTATGCTATGGCTTCAATACTTCTCAAACAAGTTATTTACACAATTTTATGTCTAAAATTATCATTATAGAACATATGAGTCTCTAGTATAGGTCATTGATATTATGAGTCGTTACAATATCCCCCCTTAGGAACATTCTTCCTCGAATGACACCTTACACCTTCTATTAGGAAAAAGGAATAGACTCAAGACGAGCAGCCAACCAACCAATTATATCATAATGATTCAAATATTATACGGGTAATTTCAATTCCTTTCAACATATATAAATAGCATTAACACAAAGGAGGTTAATCTGGATCTCATGTAAAATAAGAGCACATCATTTACAACACATAAGGAGGAACTACCTTCTCCATTTCAATATGATCTCAACATGAACATTTTCCAAGAGTTGACATGCTAATTTCTTATCAATACAATACTAAAAAAATTCCAAAAAACTTCTCTTGAAAGAAATATAGCACACTACATATTTAAGTGCAAGTTAATCATGAGAGTCATATTTCTCAAAAACTACATTTAGGCATGAATTTCTACAAGAATATGCACATACTAGATAAACATGATAAGTTCAATATAATTCATATAAGTAATTTAAGAGAAAGATACTAACCTTAACTTTGGATAGGAGTAGGGGGGGAATAGATGAGGTTAACGGGTCTTCATGTCGGCCTCGGCCTCCCTTGTTGCACCCTCAACAAGGTGGTTCCTCCATAAAAATTTTACGGAGGAAACCTCCTTATTCCTCAATTTCTTAACTTGACGATCCAAGATCTCAACAGGTACCTCTTCATAAGAAATATCCTTTTTACCCCTAAACCTTCTAAAGGAAGAATTGTCACTGGATCCCCTATACACTTCTTGAGCATAGATACATGGAACACCCGAGGCCAATTCAATTGGTAACTCTAATTCATATTCCACTTCCTCTACCTTTTTCAAAATCTCATACAGGACCACATAAAAGGGACTAAGCTTCCTCTTATTTCCAAACCTCATCACCCCTTTCATAGGTGAAATTTTCAAATAGACTCAATCTCCTACTTTGAATTCAAGGTCCCTCTTTCTATTTTCGGCATAAGTTTTTTGCCGACTATAAGTTGTTTTCAACCCCTCTCTTATAAGTCGAACCTCCTCTGTGTCATCATACACTTATTTAGGACTAAGAAGAGAAAACTCACCCACTTCAAACCATCCAATCAGGGACCGACACCTCCTACCATAAAATACTTCAAAAAGGTCCATACAAATACTCGCATGGTAGCTATTATTGTAGGAGAACTCTATCAAAGGTAGGTGATCATCCCAATTCCCTTTGAAATCAATAACACAAGCCCTCAACATATTTTCTAGAAATCAGATGGTTCGCTCCACTTGTCCATCCATTTGGGGGTGGAAAACGGTGCTTAGCTTGACTTGATTACCAAGAAAACTTTGGAAAGATCTCAAAAATGATCTACAAGGGGGCCCCACTGAACTTCACAATCTACTTAATATACAATTTAGCATATTCCTCCGCCGGTAAGAAACTTTTACAAGAAAGAAGTGGGCTAACTTAGACAACCTATCCACTATTACCCATATGGAGTGATGTTTCCTACAAGATTGAGGCAAACCTACCATCAAGTACATGTTGACATCTTCCCACTTCCAAGTGGGGGTATCCATATATTGGGTTAGACCACTCCATACTTGATGCTCAACTTTGACTTGTTGGCAATTTGGACACGTCGACGCAAACTTAGCTACATCCTTTTTCATTCATTCCACCAATAAGTATCATGTGTATTACGATACATCTTCGTTGCCCGCATATGGATGGAGTATTTGGATCCATGAGCCTCATCCTTGATATTTTTCCTTAAAGCATCCACATCCGGCATACATAATCTCCCTTGGTACCTAAGTACCCCATCCTCCCTCTTAGGAGAAATATTCCTTCAACTCCATCAATAGAGGATGAAGATGTTTCTTGGAATTCACATCATCCACTAGGGATGACTCGAAGTTACAACGGACCATGAAACCACCCTTTGAATATTCTTCTAGTCGGTCGCATAACCAGGCCAACCAATGAACCTCCTTTACCAATTCTTCCTTATAATCAACCACATAAGCAACACTATACATGTACACTCAGCTTCATCCATTCCCAACCATATTGGCTTTCCCGAGATGATAGAGGACACTCATGTCATAATTCTTTAAAAGTTCTAACCATCTTCTCTCTCGTAGACTATGGTGGTTTTTAGTGAATACATATTGTAGACTCTTGTGAATTGTGAACACATCAACGTGTACTCCATATAGAGAATGCCTCCAAATTTATAAGGCGAGCACCACGACCGAAAGCTCAAGGTCATGAGTTGGATAATTCTTCTCATGTGGCTTGAGTTGTGTAGAGGCATACACTATGACTTTTCCGTGTTGCTTGAGAACATATCCTAGCTACTCAACAGGCATCAAATAAATTACAAAACCTTAGGTAACCTCCGGTAGGGTCAATACTAGAGCAGAGGTGAGTCTATCTCTCAATAATTTTAAACTCTTTCCACACAATTCTGGCCATTTTAATTTGGCCTTCTTTTAGGTTAAGGACGTTAATGGAGATATGATAGACGAAATTCCCTTGAAAAACCTTCTATAGTAATCAACCAACCCTAGGAAACTTTGGATGTCGGTAGGACTCGAAGGTCTAGTCCAACTTTTGACCACTTACGTCTTTCTTAAATCAACCTTTGCCCCTTTACTAGAGACAATGTGACAAAGAAAAGCAAAAAATCTCAACTAAAACTCACACTTTCTAGACTTAGCAAAAAGTTGGTTATACTTGAGAACTTTCAATACTATCCTTAGGTGTCTCATATGATCGTTCTCAATCCTAGAGTATATAAAAATGTCATCAATGAATTCAATCACAAAAAAATCAAGATACATTCTAGAAACTTGATTCATAAGGTCCAAGAATGTTGCCGGGGCATTTGTTAGACCAAATGATATCACTAGGAATTAAAAGTGACCATATATTGTTTGGAATGACATTTTTGGAATATCAACTTCCCTTACTCTAAGTTAATGATAACCCGACCTCAAGTTAATCTTTGAATAGTAGTTCACTCCTTGGAGTTGATCAAACAAGTCATTGATCCTAGGGAGCGGTTACTTATATTTTATTGTGATTTTGTTCAATTGATGATAGTCGATACACATTATCAAAGTCCCATCCTTTTTTTTTACAAACAATACCGTGGCACCACATGGAGATATGCTTGCTTGAATGAAACACATATCTAGAAAATTATTGACTTGAGGCCGGGGATATCTGATAAGAAATGATTGACATAGGATGTGCATCTGGAAATAAATATATACGTAAGTCAATCTCCCATTCTAGAGGAATTCCGGAAGGTCATCGGGAAAGACCTCCGGGAATTACCTTACTATAGTTACCGACTATAAGTGAGGGACCTGGGATTCAATATCCCTAACTCTTACTATGTGGTTGATACAACCCTTTGAAATCAATTTGAAAGATTTTAGAAATGAAATGATATTACCCCTAGGATTTGAGTTTCGTCCATTCTACTCAAAAATGGGTTCATTTGGAAATTGAAATTTGACTACCCTTGTCCTACAATCAATAGAGGCAATGCAAGCATGCAACCAATTTGTTCCCAATATGACATAAAAATATAGCATATCAAGTTATATCAAGTCAACTAATATAAATCTATTTGGGCAAGGAAATAGGACAACCTTTATAGACTTTCTTAACAACCACGGAATACTCCACCGGGGTAGAAACGAAAAAGGTTCGTCTAATATGTCGGGTAGTATTTTAAATTTAATGGCTACAAGAGGGGTCACACGTGACAACATATCTCATGGATCCAACAAAGCATATATATCAAAGGAAAATAATTTTAACAAGCCGGTAACCATGTACGGTGAGCTCTCTTGATCACTTCGGGATTGTAGAGCATAAAAAAGATTCTTTTTAGGAGCATCCGGATTTGGTGTACTTCCTTGAGCTTGAGATTTTTTCCTTCCTTGAGCTTTCATCATAGGTAAATCTCTCTTTATGTGACCACTCTCTTCACAACCATAACAATTTCCCATGCCAACTAGGCACTTACCATCAAGTCTCTCATCACATTTTGCAAAAAGAGGTTTCTTAACATAATATTTTCCACCTTTCCCCTCTTGGGGCTTGGGAGTAGACACCTTACTCTTTTTGACCCATGGAGCATTAGAAGGTCCTTGGTTGGGAAACCTTCTTTTGAACCTTGGTTTGTCTTGCACGTCAAATTTAGTCTTAGAAGAAATTCTATCTTCGATTCTAACCTTCTTCAACTTCCTACCAACTTGCTTAAGCTTTTGCTCCTCAATTTGTTCAGCATTAACCATAAGATGAGATGTCCATGCTAGGAATCAACATAGCCAAGCTACATTCATTAACCACAAAGTAGGATATCCCAATAAAAAATTTCTTCATCTTAGCTCTAGAATCCACAACCATAGTACGAGCATACTTTGATAGTTGAGTGAACAAAAGTCTATACTCCTTTACGCCCATTCCCCCTTGACGAAGGTTGATGAATTCTTTCATTTTCCTCTCCCTTAATTCTAAGGGAAAGAACCTATAGAGGAAAACCATCTTGAATGCTCCCCAAGTAATTTGTCCTTCTCCAATCGGCCTCTCATCCTTCCATTGCTTATACCAAAGTTGAGACACATCTTTGAGTTGGTAGGCGACTAGTTCTGCCTTTTCTTGAGGAGACGCGCTTATTGCATCAAGAACTTTGAACACTTCATCAATGAACCCTTGTGGGTCCTCCACCTTAGAACCAAAGAATCTAAGGGGATTCATCCTTGTGAAATCCCTAATCCTTGAAGCCGTAGTACTAACATTGGGGTTCACTTGAAGCCTAAAATCCCTAGCAACTTGGATAGACAACGTTTGAGTCAAGCCATGTTACATATAGGGGGTTATCCCCGGTCGTGACAAAAATTGACTCTTTGAACTTATCGGTGGCTTTCCAGCACGGGTCATCGATGGACGTACTATCCATTGGTCGGTGAATCGTCTCTTAGTTTGTGAATTCAAACCACTTTTAATTCATGTCATTTAATTAGTTAGTTGCTTAGATGGTTCATTAAATATTATGGGGTGTCTAATAATGTTAGTTAAGGAACTATATAAAGACATAAAACTCATTAAACTAACCTAACTCAATACAATTCCCAAACTCAAAATCCTCTTCCTTCTTTCTATTTTCTCTCTCTATTCCTGAAGACTCCATTAAAGATCAATTCAGGTTCACAAGGACTCCAAGATTGAATTTTCTCTCCATCAATCTTCATTAATAGCTAAGGTATGGAAGTTTTTCACCTTTGAGACTCCTTTCCTCAAAGGATTCTTCAAATTTGTTTTCCAAAAGTTTACAAAAGCATGTGTTTCATTATTAATCCGAAAATGAACTTTCAAATTGTATTGTTCTTGTTTTTTTTAATTAATGTGGATCTAATACGATTTATTATTTGTGAATTAGGTTAGTTCTTCATGTCATACCTATTTATATGAATGATATCATGAATTAACTCTATTTCCCTAACCCTAGTTTGTGAATTGATGATGAATTTAGTAGTGATGACGATCGACTTAGTTCTTATGTTAATTAATATTATATGATGTTATTAAGTCTATTAATATATGAATATTGTTGGTTAATGGTAATACCATGGAAGAAGTCTTGTAAAGGAAAATTGGTAAGACCTATGATCATGAATCCTTACTTCAATTGTGATGGCTTGCACTTGATGATGATGTTCACTTAAATTATCAATTGTGATTAGATTAGATAGGTGATGATATGATGAATGTAATTGAAATTTCTTGATTATATGGATTGTATGATTATGATTAAGGTATGATGATGTAAGGTTGATGGGGGATCAGTTATATGCGTTACAATGACATGATGATGATAATGTGTTAATATCACATATGAGGGTTGTATTGAAAGGAAGTTCTCATGAAATTCCAAATGAGATAATGATCATGATATGCAAGGGGTTAGTCTCCTATGACCTATACTATGCTATGATGATTAATAAAGGCTTAAAGTCATTTGAAAAAGGGATTTTAGTTTTGCATAGAGTGAACTAGTTATGAGAGGTGTCCTTCCCAATGTGAGAAGGTAGGTTCACAATGTTTCTCATGATATGGAGATTAAAATTCAATTGTGTATAAAGAGGGTCTCAAGTATGTCTCCTAGTTCTTGAACTATGTTTCCCTCATAGGAAGACTAGCTAGTGGATCCACCTAGAATGCTATGTTAATATTTTGGTTCTACCTTGGCAAGTAGACCACCTTATTTTGGTGTAGGGTTTCATGATACAATGTTCAACATTTAGATCATGTCGTCTATGTCGGTTAAGGCAATTGTTCCTAAAAGTAAAATGAACATAATAATGTGAACTCTAACTAGGATGAATTAAGGGGTTATTCCTAGTATAGGTAGAGGTATGGGACCCTACCTATGTATTGCATTATTTTGCCTTGAGGGAAGTCTTAGGAAGATGTTCTTATGTTTTTATGACTAATGATATTCATATGTTGATTTTACATATTAATGACCTTATGATGTTAATTTCACTTATGAAAATGTTATTGGTCTATATTGCTAAAGTATGATGATGACTACTCATGATGCCATGTTATATGAAGTTAGACATTGCTTGTGTCCTTTGTTGGGTTTACTTGGTTGTGTGGGGTTATGGGAATTCACTTGATAATTGCACTTGTAAGCTTAGTATTGGATTATGAGTAATGGTTTTGCATATGTTTTAATGTTATGGACTATTATACATGCTTTGTTGTTGTATAACATTATGTTAGAGTTGTTTTGCGTTATGTGCTCTAATATGCTACTACACATGTTGACTTAACTTTACTTGATGATGTTGGTCTTGTACTGTATATTGTCTTTTCTTGATGAATATGTTTTCATTTACTCATATGTGTTCTTGATTGTGCATAAAGTCTTTTCAAAGTAAGTTACCATGGTTTTGAACAAATGCTTCTTTAAGCATGATTTCAATGTTTTATGTGCATATGTTTCTATACTTAGTACAAGTGGTGTACTAACCCATATCAATATGTTTTACACAAATATGTAGGTTCCGTCCATTGAGCATCTAGGAGGCCAATTGAAGAAGACTAGGACTCTTTTTTCCAAGTATTGGTAGGTCCTCATGTTGAACGATGTTACATTCTCTATGCTCTAGATTTGAAGTTGTATTTACATAAAGACATTGTTCATTCTTTTATCATTTGAATATTTATGTATGCCTATAATTGAGTATTGACTTTGTATTAGCTATGTCCAACATTTGTACTCATGTTAGATGGTTCAATATGAGACGAAGCATTAGACTAATTTCTATATTTCAATTAGGTTTTCTAAATACAAAGCCTATGTAGGCTTCATGTGCATGAGTCTAAGTAAACTCCATATATAGTATGCGAGAACTCTATGTAAACCTCACTATATAGATATATGTATGAAAAGTTTTAATTTTCCGCACTTTGTAACCTACAAAATGTAATTATGAATAATAAGAGGTTAGTCTTAGTCTTCTTCAAGGACGCCGCCATCGGTTACGTCTAGGGGGTGCAACCCGGTCGTGAGAAGAATCACTACTACCATTCAAACTAAAGAAAAGATCTAAACTAAGGCATTTAAGTTACAGAAGCAAGTTAAATGACTAACTACAAAGTTTATCCATATAAAGATCTAACAATTAATATTGCGGAAGACAACCTCGAATATGAAAGTCAATATACCAAAACATCTATCAATTGGTCAAAGTCTAGACAAGAATTACTAATAGATGAATAATATAACTAAAATGAATGTGTATGTTTGCAAATGGTGGACTTAGATGAAAGAGAACTCCATGTCAGCTCAAAATATGCGACTCACCCTCAAAGTTGATGCGATAACCTCTAGACTCCTAGGCGCGGTCTATCAATATCCATTTGGCAATGCCATGTGTCACACCCAGATCCTACAACCTATGCAGGACTTCATCTAGAAGACCATTGATAGCATCAAATGGAACCTTGACTTACTTACTCAGTGGAATTTTATACATAAGAGATAACTTAAAAGTAATTATGACCCAAAATGACAACTCAAGTCTTAAATCATGTACAAGTAAAATTAAAAGACTAAAGAAACTAATATTGTCTGTCTATGAAGCTTTTAAAATATAGAAAGATGTTGGGATAGGCTACCCAATCATCCTAACAACTATAAACTAAAAACAATAAATGAACGATAATGATGTCCTCCGGAATGAAGGGAGGCTTATAACTGACTCTAAGGGTCTTACTGGATCAATGGTATGTTGGATACTGATCCTAGTTAGTTGCATCTGCATCATAAGATGATGCGGGCAAATTTGCATCAGAACATTGAATGTACTAGTATGCGAGTTGGAATGCTAAAACAACTGAAGCTTGAAAAGAGTAAAAAGGAAAACTTAACTTGGCTCTACTCAACTGATGAATAACATGATTCATTATACCTAACTCATTTAAATATAAAGCAATTTCAAAACAAATGCAATATAAGGAAAAACTTTTTGAAAATATGTTGAAAACTTTAAAAGTATACAAGGATACAAATAACTCTTATATTTAAGGAAAAATTTAAAAAAGGTGATGTATATATAAGTACATTTAAATTTTATGTGAGTTTCTCTAATCAAAAACCATCACTTAAGAACTACAATGATGATACAATGATCCACCACATGCTGCAAGCACATCCTATACCCGGCCAAAGGTATAAGACCTGAACTACCTAATAGATCTACTACTCTACTGCAAATAGATTTATCTAAAAAGTATAAATCTTTTCTACCATGGTGGCTACATGCTTTTTATGGATATGTGAGTTATCTGAAGTCATGCCCATCCCCAATTTGGTGATCAATATTTTCCCAAAATATACTGACTCTTATGTTTTTAAAACATTCTTCTTCTCTGATTTGATATTAGTGCTCAAAAAATTATATATAAGTCTATCTTCAAATTCTCAGTTTCCCTACTTGCTTCATTTTGTAAAGATATAACTCTTTTATGAAAACTCAATCGAAATCTCTTTGCAAAACTCAGTTCCCGTTCTTGTTCCAATGTGAAAAACATTTCTTTTATGTTTCAAAGGGAATACATAGTCCCCATCTATTTCTTTGAAGAAAAAACTTAAAATCTTTACTCCTTACTTAGCTTGAAAATTGAGTCTTAAAACAAAGTTAAGACATTGCTCACGACTCTTAAAAACATTTAAGAACTATGTTTTGACTTGCTTTTTTACTTTTAGACTTGACTCTTAACTTATTTAACTTTAATCTTAACTTTGCTTGAATTTATTATAGATTCAAGGTTCATTATCTCATGGTTATCGATGATTTAATGGAGTTTAGATATACTTTAGAGTGTTAGAATGAACTAAGAAATGGGTACATCGCTTAGGAACTAGTATGAAAAGGTGGGGGAAAGATTGGGAGAACTGGCGTCCATGGTACTCTTAGAGGCGCGGGGCGCTAGACCTCAAAATTCATAGAAAATCTTGTGGCGCTCTAGCTGGAGCGACGCACTAGAGGCCAAAGTTTAAAGAAATTTTGTGTCTCTCTGGCAGGCGGCGCGCCCCAACCTTGTCAAGAAAATCTTTTACTTTTCGTCTTTGTTTTTTATCTCTAAACCCTAAAAAATTCCATGATTATTTTCCCAAACACTTATTACCATTATTACCCTCAATATCCAATAGATTTAACTTGAAAAACAATATGGAAACACGAATCAAATCAACACTAGGCATTCAGCAACTCAACCAACAAGAATTTGAAAATGTTCTTCAAGAACTTTCTTACTAACATGTAGTAAGACACCAATCACTGAATTGAAACAAATTTGGTGTGTGGTTGAACAAAACCAACACTTAATGATATCAGGTATACCTTAATAGGGATCACCCCCGACGAATTCCACTCCAAAACCTGACGTTCTTGGCAAATTCTTGACTTTTCTCCTTTCTTTCTTCTTTTGTCTCTTCTCAAAGCCCTAAGCGTAATTCTAACTTTTTTTAAACTGAACGAATTTAGTTTTTTTCAACCCAATAAATCCCTAAAATCAAAATAGGAAATTATTTAGAGAAAAGTCTAGTTTACCCTTCTTCAAATTTAGATGTGGACTTTCCTCATTCCAACAACCCATCATCAAAAAAGCATAACTCACTCATATGATATCGAAATCCCGCAAACTAAATGAAATTGGAAAGATATTTCCAAAGGCTTTTAAACTATAAAAATATTTACCTTTAGCTCATCCTAATATAGAATTTATGTCCACTTCAAAATGACCAAAATTCACTTTCTTAACTTTGACAAATTTTTCAAGATTTTTCCTTTTCTTTCCAAAAATGATTTTTTTTTAGTTTTTAGCATATTCTTAGCTATTTCAAGTTGCGAGATGTTACAATATCTCCCCATTTGGAAGATTCGTCCTCGAATGATATTTCCTTCACTAGGCTAGGGGTAGCAACATCAAGTTCAACACTCAACAAACAAAAGCAAGTAATAACATGCTTACTCATAAATTCAATTGTACAAAGAAGAAAAATAGTACCTTGATCTGCTCCTCTCTAGATTCAAAAAGATGTGGATATATCTTCTTCATATCCTCTTCAACTTCCTAAGAAGCTTCTTCAACAAATTGATTCCTCCAAAGGACCTTTACTGATGCGGCCTCCTGTGTTCTCAACTTGCGAACTTGACGATCTAAAATTTAAACTAGAAAATCCTCAAAAGATAATTTATCCTTAATCCCAACATATTCAGTTTGAACAATCAATGAAATATCTCCCGTGCATTATTTCTTCAAAATAGAGATGTGAAACACCAGGTGAACTGCTGCTAATTCTTGTGGTAGCTCTAACTCATAAACTACATTGTCAATCATCTTGGTTATGCGATAAGGTCCAATATACCAAGAAATTAGTTTTCCCTTTTTCCCAAACCTCATAACACCCTTCATGGGTGTAACTTTAACATATACCCAATCATCTACTTCGAACTTTTACGGCCATCTCCTAAAATCAATGTAGGAATTTTGAAAAACCTACGTTGTTTTTAACCTCTCTTGAATCACCTTCACCTTCTCCATGGATTGGTGAACTAAATCTAGTCTTATCAGACTTGCTTCACCAACCTCAAATAATCCAATAAGAAATCTGCATTTTCTCCCATGCAATTCGTATGGAGCAATTTGGATGCTCAAACTATAATTGTTGTTGTTAGAGAACTCAATGAGAGGTAGGTGATTATCCCAATTCCCCTTGAAGTCAATCACACAATCCCTAAACATATATTCTAAGGTTTAATTGTGTGCTTTGTTTGCCCATCCATGTGAGGATGAAAAGAAGTACTTAAGTTCACTTTTGAACCCAAACCTCTCTGGAAATATTTCCATAGCTATGTAGTAAATTATGCACCGTTATCTAAAATGATAAAAACTAGGACTCCATGAAGTCTAACCATATCCTGAATGTATGAGTTTACAATGTTCTCTTCCGAATGAGTAGTCTTTACAAGCAAAAAGTAGGTTGATTTTTTTAATTCTATCCACAATTACCCAAATTGAATCATACTTCCCACGATACCTTGATAACATTTTGATGAATCCATATTGATTATCTCCCACTTCCATTCCAAAAGTTTGATATTTTGCGCAAAATCACTAGTGTTCTACTGTCACTTGCTCGAAATTCAGACACTTAATAACAAATTAAGCAACACCCTTATTCATACCATTCCACCAATCTACATATGTCAAATAGCGGTACATCTGTGTGGAACTCGGATGAATGGAATATCTGGAACTATGATGTTCTTCCATGATTCTCTCTTGTAGCCCATCCACCACTAGGTGTGCAATTCTCTGCACGTCCTTGGATGACTCCCTCTTTTCTTCCTCAACATGGGAGGTATTTCCCATAGATAACCTGTTTAAAGCATCACCAACCGCATTACCCTTAACTGGGTGGTAAAGAATACTTATGTTATAATCCTTGAGTAATTCTAACGACCTCCTCTTTTTAAGATTGAGCTCAATCTGGGTGAACAAATATTATAAGATCTTATGATCAATAGATATATCAATATGAACACCATACAAGTAGTGTCTTCATATCTTTAGAGCAAAAACTACAACAGTCAATTCTAAGTCATTCGTTGGATTATTCTTCTCATGAACCTTCAACTTCCTGGAGGTAGAAGATATAAACTATCCCTTCTATATTACAACATAACCCAAACAAACTATATATGCATCACAATACACAAAAAATCCTTGAGTACCTTCTGGTAATGTCAAAATCGGGGCAGTAGTCAACCTCTTTTTCAATTCCTAAAATCTTTTCTCACAAGCCTTAGACCATTGAAACTTAACTGGGTTCTAAGTCTTCTTCGTCAATGGAGATGAAATAAAAGAAAACCCCCGAACGAAACATTTATAGTGGCTATCTAAACCCAAGAAACTCTTAATATATGTTGGAGATATAGGTTTAGGCCAAATATGAATTGCTTCTATCTTTTGGGTATTTACTATATTTTCATTACCCAAAACTATGAGGCCCAAGAATGCCACAAAGTTAAGACAAAACTCACACTTGGAGAACTTTACATATCACTCCTTATCTTTTAAAGTTTAAAGGAATATCTTGAGGTAACTAGCATGATCTTCTTTATTCCTAGAATAGATTATTATGTCATAAATGAAAATGATAACAAACATGTCTAGATAAGGTTCGGATATTATATTCATAAGATCCATGAATGCTTTAGGAAAACTGATCAAGTAAAAGGACATGATAAAAAATTCATAATGCTCATCTCTGGTTCTAAAATATGTCTCTGGAATATCACATTCCCCAGCTTTCAACAAATCGTAGCCTAATTTGAGATCAATTTTTGAGAAGCAGGAATCACCCGGAAGTTGATCGAAAACATCATCAATCCTTAGAAGATGATAATTATTCTTGATGGTAACCTTGTTCAATTGGTGGTAATCTATAGACATCTTAAGGGAACCATATTTATTTATAACAAACAAGACTGGAGCGCTCCAAGGTGAGACATTTGGTAAGAAGAAACCCTTATCTAATAGATAATTCAACTGTTCTTTCAATTTTATCAACTCTGTTGGTGGAATTCTATATGGAAGAATAGAGATCGAGCGAGTATTTGAAATGATGGTTATGCCAAAGTCTATTCTCTCTCAGGAGGGACTTAGGGTAGATCATCACGAAAGGCTTCTAGAAACTCTTTTACTAATGGAACAAACTGAATATGAGGTGCCTCGACACTTGATTCATTAACTTTGACTAAGTTATAGACACACCCCTTAGAAACTAACTTTATAACCTTAAGGTACGACCCTTAGGCACTACTGAACTGCTTTTCCACTCTAAGACTGGCTCATTAGGACAATTCAACTTCAGTACTGAAGTTCTACAATTGAATGAGGCATAACATGCATGAAGCCGTTCCATACAAGGATAACATCAAAGTTTACAATGTCTAACTCAATTAAATCGGCCATGGTACTCTTGTTATTGATATAAATGGGACAATTATGATTGACTCTGTATTCTAGAATGGATCACCAACAAGTGTAGAAAAACTGAATAGTTCACCAGGTTTCTTATGAATAATATCAAAGTTCATAGAAACATATGGAGTTACAAAATATAAACTCGCTCTAGGGTCTATTAAAGCATAAACAATAAAGTGAAAGACTTAAATCATACCACTGACAACATGTAGCAAATCCTCTTGATCTTTTGCAATTATGTAGAGCATACATGCGGTTCATTCCTTTACTAGTTCTGTAAGCAACTCCTATAGGTGCAGCCTTGTCTGGTGGAGCAATAGATTAAAATTTGTCTCTATTATCCATACTACCATTTCGCTTCTTATTATTTGGAAACTATATCATGAAATGCCCGATCCGACCACTTTGAACAACTAGCGGAGCCCTCAAAACAAATACAGGAGTGGTTTCTGTCACACCTTGCGCCTGCAGGAGGCTTGCTACCTCTTTGTGCACACTACCCTGTAAATAGAAAGGATTAACTCTGGAACTCTGACCGTAGTACTAATCCTTGTTCTGAGGTGTAAGTGCACTAGCATATGGTGGAGTAGGAACCTTCTGTTTCTTTTCGAAGGATGACCGGTTGGCATTACTCTTTTATTGTCTGGACTTATTCCCTGTCTTAGCTCTCTTGTTCGTTAACTCCTTCCTGTCTCTTATCTTTTCCTCCTCTACTTGCTTCACATAGATCATCAACCTCGAAATTTTCATGTCGCCAATAAGCATTGTTGCCTGACTCTCTTTACTTGAAGAACAACACAATAAAGAAACGAACAAACTCAATCTACTCCTTATGTCTTTAACCATTTCCGTAGCATAACAAAATAGTTAGGTGAACTTCAACCTATACTCATGCATACTAAGGGAATCCTGCTTGAATGTAAGAAACTCTCATAATTTAGCCTCTTTCAATTCCCAAAGAAAAAAGATGCCCCAAAAAAGCTTCCTCAAAATAATCCCAACTCGAATGTGGTGCATCCTCGTCTCTACCCTTCCTCCACTGGTCAAACCAAGTCCTAGCAACATTATCAGTATAAATGAAGCTAGCTCAACTCTCTCAGCATCCGCAACATGCATTTCATAAAACACCTTCTTAAGTTCCTCAACGAAATTCTCCGGATCCTTAGTAGTGCTTGAACCGGTGAAACTTAGAGGATTCATCCTCAATAACGCATGAATCCTTGAATTTTTAGCCTTTTCTTGTCAAGCTCCTCATTGTTACCCTAATTTATTAGTCACCGCTTAACTTAACATCCTAATAGCCTCACAAAACTATGAATTAGTGACTTCCAATTAAGGTTGTATTTCAAATACATTAGGTAACTTTGGTTCCTCTACAATCCTCCTTTCTAGACGACTTCTTGCTGATCTTCGTGGAGGCATGGTTATTTGAAACATGCCCAAGCACAAATTAGAGATAAAATTATGGAGATAAACTCTAATGCACAAAATAAAGTATTAATAAGTGAAGGAATTCCTATAAGTTACAGCCTTCTAATTAAAGATGTGCCGTGCTACACACCGATAACTAGGAACAAACAGACACGACTTTATACGCTCCCTAGGACTCTTGAACTATGTCTCTGATACAAGGTTCGTCATATCTCGAGCCTACACCCTACATGGGACTGGCACTAGAAGACCATTGCTGGCCTCGCTTACTTACTCAACGGGAGACTTAAACACAACATATAACTTAAAATTAATAAGTATCCAAAATGAGAACTCAAGTATTAAATCATTTACAACTTAATTGAAAATAATAAACATACTAATAATGTTTGTCTATGAAGCTTATAAAATAAAGAGGAATGTTGGGAAAGGAACCCTAATCATCCTAACAACTGAAAACTAAAAATAGTAAATCAATGTTATAGATGTCCTCCGGAATAAAGGGAGGCTCATGAACTAACTCTAATATTCTCATTGGATCAATAGTACACCGAATATTGATCCTAGTTACCTTTGTATGCATCATAAGACTATTCACTCCAATTGACATCAATGCATTGAATGTATGAGTATGTGAGTTGGAATGCTAAAACAACTTAAGCTTGATAAGAGTAAGAAGAAACACTTACCTTGGCTCTGTTAAAATCATGAAGGGCATGACTTAATATAATTAACTCATTTCACTATAAAATAATTTAAAATCAAGTGCAACATAAAATAAAGTTTTCTAAAAACATTTTGTAAACTCTAAAAGTACACAAGGATACAATTAAATCTGAGATGTATGAAAAAATACAAATAAACTGATGTGTATATATATAAATACATTTAACATATGTGGGAGTTTATCTAACAAAAAGTCACCACTTAAGAGCTATAGTGATGATACAATGATCTACCTTACGCGGCCAGCGCATCCTATACCTAGACAAATGATAAGACCTGAATTGCATAATGAATCCACTAGTCTACTGTGATAAATGTTCATCTAAAATGTATGATGCTTTTATATCGTAGTGGTCTACACAATTTTTATGGAGTTGTGAGTTATCTAAACTCATGCTCATCCCCTATTCAATACTCAATACTACTCCCAAAATATAGTGAATATTATGTTTTTAAAACATATTTTTTCTGTGAGTTGAGATTAATAATCAAAAAATTATGTCTAAGGATATCTTTGAAATGTTTGTTTCCCTGCTTGCTTTATTTTATAAAGCCGTCGCTTTTATGAAAACTAGACCAAATGCTCTTTGGAAAACTCAGTTTCCGTTCTTGTTCAAATGTAAGAAACATTTATTTTAAACTTATTCGGGAATTCATAGTCCCCATACATTTATTTAAGTGAAGAACTTCAACTCTTTACTCGTCACTTTGTTTGAAACTTGAATCTTAAAAAATGTTTAAAACATTGCCAAAAACTCTTGAAAACTTTTAAGAACTATGTTTTTACTTGCTTCTTGACTTTTAGACTTGACTTTTAACTACTTTGATTTTGATCTTAACTTTCCTTGAATTTGATCATGAGTTCAAGGTTTATGACATAATGTGTATGGATGTTTCATGATGTTTAGAAGTACTGTAGAGTGTTGAAATCAACTAAGAAACGTGGGTACATCGCATAAGAACTAGTACAAAAAGGTTGGGAATGAATGGGGAGAACTAAAATCCGTGGTTCAAAGAACTTTCTGTGGCATTTTGGCTGGTGCGACGTGCCAAAGTCCAATGTTCAAAAGAGCTTTTGTGGCGCTCTGGCAGGTGCGGTGCCCCAGCCCTTGCCCAGAGAATCTCTAAATTTTCTCCTTAATGTTTTGTCTCTAAACCCTCTAAACTTCCATGGTTCTTTTCCCAAACACTTAAGATCATTAGTAACCTTAATACTTAATAAATTTAACTAAAAGAATAACCCGGAAACACAAATCAAATCAACAGTAGGCATTAAACAACTCAACAAACAAGAATTTGTAAATGTTCTTGAAGAACTTAACTTTTTAACATGTACAATCTAACCAATCACTAAATTGAAACAAGTTTGGTGTGTGGGTGAATTGACACAATACTAAACCTTGATAGGGAACAACCTCGACGAATTTCACTTGCAAAGCTTAACGTTCTTGGTGAATTCTTGACTTCTCTCCTTTTATTTCTTCTTTTTCTCTTCTCCAAGCCCACGACGTAATTCTAACTTTTCCAAACTGAACTAATTTATTCTTTTTACACCAATAAATTCCTAAAAATGAATTAGAAAATTATTTAGAGAAAAATACTAGTTCACCCTTCGATAAAACCGGATTTGGACTTTCATCAATCCAACAACCCATCTTCCGAAAGACATACTCATAGGATATTGAAATCTCACAAACTGATCTGTGTTTGAAAGATCATTCCAAAGTCTTTTCAACCATATTAATAACTACCTCTAGCTCATCCTCAGCTAGAGGTTATGGATGTTTGAATATGACCAAAACATACTTTCTTGACTTAGACAATTGTCCAATTTTTTCCTTTTTTTTTCAAAAATGATTAATTTTAGTTTCTTCGCTTATTCTTATCTATTTCAAGTTGCGAGATGTTATACCCTGTACTCAACAATAATAATAATAACAAGTGCAAAATCAGTACATAACCCATGTATAATAGGCTATCTCAATAGTGTAATATATATAAGTCAATGAACATTATAATCACACACACACACACACACACATATATATGTACACACACACACACACACACACACAATATCATTATCATAGGGAATCAATAAGACTGTTCACATGTTTCATCACAACATTGGTCCTCTAACGGAACCCAAACCTAAAAAATTATCTTTCTAAAATGTGGCAATCCGATCTCATAGTTGTGCCAAAACATGGCAACCTAATCTAATAGTTTTGTTTGAACGTGGAAACTCGATCCAATATTTATGTCGGAATGTGGCAACCCATTCGAAGTTATCTTTCTAGAACGTGGAAATCTGATCCCCAAATACAATCACAACTACATCATCAAGACCTTACATTTAATTTATGATTTAAGGGAATTGGTAATTCATATATACCATTTTAAACAAGTGATATCAACATTGCGATATGCATACACATAAAGATTAGGCAAATTAACTCAAATCATGATATAGGTCATGCCTCGAGCCTTTACCTCGGGTGTTGCTGAGACTCTGAGACCATTGATGGCCCCAAGCGAAACCCCAACCTGGCTTTCTTAGTTAGAGGAAAAATTAAACATAAGAGATATAACTAAAAGGTATGAAAGAACTTAGAACAAATGGCAACTCAAGTCCTTAAACAATAATTTAAATAAACATGTATAGACAATTGAAAAATTAACTGTCTATGAAGACTCTAAAACAACCAAGATGGATGTTGGGATATACCCCCACAACATCCTAATAAAGAAAGAAATATTGAAAGCAATAAACGGGGTCCCTTGGAATTCAAGGAGACTCACTAATTGACTCTGTAGTGCTAAACAAGATCTACATTGCGATCTATGCCGATCCTTGTTAAATGCGTCTGCATTTTGATGATATAGGCAAACTTGAACCAGTATATTGAATATATGAGTATGTGAGTTAGAATGCTAAACAACTTAAGCTTGAAAGAGTAAGAAGGAATACTTACCTTGGCTCTGCTAAACTCAAGAATAACTGACTCATTTTAATATAAAACGTTTTAAAACAAGTGCAATATATAAAAATTGTTTAAACGTGCAGTAAACTCTTTATGTATTCATTAATACAATTAACTTTGATATGTATATAAAAATGCAATAACTTTTGGGGGATTTTCTCGAATCGACAACCATCACATAAGAGCTATAGCTAAAATACATTGATCTACCTCACGCTTCCAGCGTGTCCTATACCTTGCAAAATGTATAAGACCTTAACATCCTAATGGATCCATATGTCTACTGTGAAGAAGGTTCATCAAAAAAGCATGATCCTTTTCTACCCATGGTGGTTACATGGTTTTATAGAGACGTGAGTTATCTGAACTCATGCGCTTCAACTATTTGGTTCTTAATACTATTCCCATAATATACAAGCTCTTATATTTTTAAACATACTTCTTCTGTAATTTGAGATTAGTTCTCAAAACATATGTAACGACCCATGGAAAAACACCTGAGTGTAACATGATGTATTCGACCTCTTGGAGGTCTTATACAAGCCTCTTAACATTCATTCATCACATAGGTATGAAAAGTATTGCCAAATAAAAGTTTTCACAATAAAGTCAATAAGGAAACTCTTATATAAAATGTAAAAAGAACTAATCTCATGACAAGCCGCCTTAGATAGATCTTATTTTAATAGGGTCACGAACCTTACATTGAGAAGAAATTTATGTCCAATACAAAGTCTTTAATGAAAGAAAACTAAAAAGAACATCCATGTCCTCGAACATATTAGGACATACTAATTCTTGAGAGAATTCTATTTCTCAAGCTTCCACTCTCGGAATCCTCGCTTGCCACCACATACACTTTTATAAATAGTAAAAAACATGTAATTCGTACAATCAAGCACGAAGAATGATGATCATGCAAGAAATCCCGTGAAAAGGTACATTTTAGTTTAAATATACTTTTCATGCAATTTTGATAAAAACTACATAAAGCAAGAGAAAAAGACATCATACAAGTCCATCATCAACCACATAAAATAATACTCACATAATCTTAAACATAAGATGATACTTATTAAGTAACCCATTTAGCTATTTAGATGATCTACATAAGCCTATCCTTAGACCCACCTAATTAAAATATGAAGAGACCTTCCATAAAACCTCTTCAATACACTCCTAAGTGATCCTTAAGGCTACTAGATATAAGGGTATTTACTTTCCAATACAACTACAAAAAGTCATCATTCATTACTAAAGATCTTAAGAGAGATACTTATGCATTTAAGGGGACTTCACATAATGGTCTAGGAAGATCTAGGGAACTCACTTTAGCATCGCCAAATCCTACTCGTGGAATGTGTAGATAGAGTCTCATACCACTACCTACACATTGTAGAACCTATCCGATAACTATAGTTCAAATCCGACATGATGAGAATAGGCCTTAGCCGATATAGACCATACTATCTAGATACGAAATCCGGTTTCATAAGACTCTACACCGTTGAAGGTGTTCTACTTGACAAAGGTACAATTAAAGACACATACAATGTAGTCACATGGTTTAGGGGATATCAAATGGCTTCTTTGAACTCTAGTCTCATACTACAAATAGAGATATTGTCTTAAGAATATCCACTTGGTTCTTTGTATTGGTCCTCATAGAGTAAGTTCATTCACATAATAGTATTTGAGAAGGTACAACCTTTAAGTCCTACCAACTCATAATACAACTAACAAAAAGGAATCCACAAGGGTCTACTGATTAAGGTTCATTCAGATAGCTCATTCATGAAACGAGTACAATGTTAGGTCTATGTGATTCAATTCATTATAAACCTTCTTTTCATATTCTGGATTTGCACATTTACCTAGAGTTCTAGAAATATTAAGAAGGGGAATGATTCTTAGGTCTACCGGATCAAGATATACTTTATAACACCTCATATATTATTCATGTATCAAGTAGCTACAGAAAACTAGGTCTACCTAAATTAGATACCATATCAACATATAGAGGCTCTTCATAGTATTTCATCATCACATACGAACGTTTACTATAGACATGCTTTCATTCATATTATCACATAGCTTAATACAAGTTCATCTTATCATTGTATCACAACTTCACAATATACCATCATCAACATAACAAAATAACCAACAATCAATTTACATCATAGATCCATGAAGATAATAATCAATAATAAAAAGAAGTAAGCATCTCCATTACAAGTCAATCAAACCATATAAAGCAATCCTACTATCCTAAGAAATTGACTCAAGTCACAATTCTAAAATATCACAACTCACCATTAATCAACTTCCAATTTTTCAATCACAACAAGAGAACTTACCCATCATCATGCCCATAAGGTGAAGATCACTGTCTCACTATTACAACCACAAATACTCATATATACAGTTAGATAACAAGAAGGATCAATTTTATAAAATAATCTATATACAATTAAATCCATAAACAATCAAAATTATCTAACCCACTTTACAAACAAAAATTAAGAAATAAGAGAGATGATGGATTCATGGAGTTTTTCACTTGAAATAATCAATTAACAAATCATATAATCATAAATATTCATTTGAAACCATTTGATGAAATAATCCATGAATTTGAGGAAGAATTAGGGTATTCATCATCTTTTGGAAACTCGAAAACTATTTGAGAATTGTCTCTAGATATAAATCTAACTTTGTACAAAGAGTCACCATACCTTAGTATTGAGAAGCCTATGAAATTGAATAAGAAATCAATGGAAACCTTCAATCAAAGCTCTAATTTGACCTGACGCTCCCATGGTGCTTTGAGAGAACTTTTGGGAGGGAAGGGTTTAGAGTTTTAAAATGTTAAGTTTAATTATTGGTTTTAGAGTTTGATCTAACTTAAAATAACCTAAAATATCCGTACATACATTTAATTAGCCCGGGGTGTAATTTACCAAGCCAACCTTGGCTTGACCGACTCTAAGACAGAATTGCAAGTGCTCACTTACGGCCTCCACTTATGGACTGTAAGTGGGTTAATGGTCCGTCCTGCTGGTCGTAGGTCTTGTCAAAGACTTTTCCATAGGATACATAAGTATCTCTTGGATAAGTCATGGCCTATGGAGGTCACATATTCCCCATAATTTAACCTAATGTCCTTGGGTCATGAACGTAGGTCATACCAACTTTGGCAATTTTGGGATTTAACTTAGCGTCTTTGCGGAATTGTACCCGGACATTTAACCCGTAAACAATAAATTCTAAACACTAGGGTATCCTACCAACATTTTAGAATCCAAACGACAAATCAAAACACATAAAAATACAACAGCACACTAGCACACAAAAGTCTATTTTTCGAACGTCTTGATCATTCCATGACATTTGACGTAAAAGAGACTCATTCTAGACCTTGGATACGGTTTTTCATTAATTTAGCAAGTTATTAACTCAAGAAACTCACGTGAAGATCTTGTTTATTCAATTTCATTTTGAGGGTTTGAACATTCTTCTCAACTTTGAAACATTCATCCTCGGATGACACTAACAAACTTACAAACCTTTCAAGAGGTAAAGAATCAAGACTACCAGCCAACCATCATAAATTCAACAATTACGTTCAATATATTATGCTAGAAGAAATATCAACTTCACACATATAGGCTCAAACACAACAAGAGGGTAGGAATAACATTTAAAAACTCATAATGCATTATGTCCACATTTCTCAATTCACTTTTGGAGGAACTTCCTCCTCCACATCATATCATGGAACTACAACATTTTTAACACATCATGCCAATTTCTCATAAAAGAATATTTATGCAACATTTTTAAAATCACATTTACTCATGTTTACAAATTAACTCTTGCAAGATTTATGCAATATATTATAGAGACATAACAACATGAAGGACAAGATGTAAATAAATAACATTTTACAATCTAAACATAAACTCATGGAAATATACAATATTATAAGGGGATCAAGGAAACTCATTTTCACAAAGACTTCCAACACATGCACATGCTACTAGGAAATTCTCACTCTCAATCGTTGATAAAGTAGATGAGAAAAGGGGCAAAATCACATCATCCCTACAACTTACCATGCTCCCTAACTTAGAAGGAACCCATCACAAATCAAAAGGAAAACTATAACTTACCAGAACCCTCATCCAAATTTTTTTCCTTGTTAGCTTAAAGAGCAGAGAAACGACCATAATTTGGAGGAATAGGAACTGTACCCTCACTAAGAGCTTTCTTGGACTCTCTTCCTCTATCCTCAACAGTAGGACAATCTCTCCCCTTGTGATAATTGTTCCCACAATCATAACATCCACTAGTACCGTCTAGGCATTTCCCATAAACCCTCTTACCACAAGTGGGACTAGGAGGACTAACCAACCGAGATAAACAAAACCAACCGAGATAAACAAGTTCTCTTTTAGTAAACCTTTGGAACACTTGTGACATCTTGATTTTGGGCCCTCTTTTGAAGCCTAGTTTGGACTTGATCCTCAAACATACCGCTTTTTAAATACCTACCTAACTTTTTAAGCTTGGATTCTTCAATGTATTGAGCATACACCATGATTCTAAAGATATTCATGTCATTATGGAGCATTGTCGTACGACACTCTTCCTTCACAAGATATAAAACACCAGTCAAGAACCTATTCTCTCATCTCTAGGGTTACACACCTAAGATGGAGAATGTTTAGAAAATAGAGTAAACTTCAAAGAATACCCCTCCACACTCATATTACCTATGGCTAAGGTTTATAAACACCTCAAACTTAACCTCTTTCTTCTTACGGGGTCCCTAAGAATGATTCCTTAAACTCTTACCACTCTATAGGGACCGATTCAACAAGCCTATTGTCTTTCAATAGCGTGTACCACACTTGAGCAACCTCCTTCAATTGGTATGAAGAAAATTATTCCTTGTCCGTAGAAGATACACCCATAACATGTACTATCTTATTAACCTCATCTAAGAATGCTTGGGGATCCTTATCCACCAAAGATCCAATAAAGGTAGGAGGATTAATCCTCACAAAGTCCCTCAACCTAGAGGTCATGGTACTCTCAAAAGCATTCACCCTAGGCCCCACATCTCTATTCGCTTGAGCTGTCATAGCTCGGGCAATGGTAAGAAGAGCCCCTCTAACCGCCTCATTAGTCATGTTCGGGGGAACCAACGAAACCTCATTCACTTGATTAGATATAGGGATTTGTTCATCTTGAGGAACTTGTCATCTTAGGGAGGAACTCCCTCATTCACTATTTCTTCCTCCACTATTTTTAAGGCGTCCTTCTTGTAATCATATCCTATAAATGAAAGAGAGGGGATTAGAAAATGAAGCTAATGGAACTCAACTATATGACACGATAAAAGAATAATGAAATTTTTTTAACTTTAATCATCTTATAGACACTCTCTCATGGATGTGTCACGGCTCACACCAATGAACAAGACTTTAATAAACGAGGCCTCATGATACTTTTGAACCCTAAAGACTACTTCATAATTTATGTTATGATACCATGTTTGTTACAACAATAAAGTACCCCATAGGCGTAACACATCGTACTCTATCACAATCGGGGAACACCCTCTAGAAGTATTATGGCTTCGTTGACCTCTCGGAGGTCATGGATAAGCCTATTAGCATTCATTCATCGCAAAATCATATAAATTGTGGAAAATTTGAAACTTTTCATAGAAATCATATACTAGAACATTGCTTCATATATATATATATATATATATATATATATATATATATATATATAGAGAGAGAGAGAGAGAGAGAAAGAGAGAGTGAGAGATAAAAACTATCATAATACATATTTAGACTCAACATCTCTCTTTCCATCTTAGACTCAACATCAATAGAGTATAATAGGGACACGACCCTTCACAACATAAAACAATATCTAAGCTATAAAATAATTTAAATAAGAACTTGACATAAGAAATCCTTGAATCATAAGGTTTCCTTTCTTTGAACTTGGGAGATCTATCAAAGCTCTTCACATAGGAGACATCCACTAGCCATCTACACTTTGTGTAAAAAGATGAATAAGAATGGTATTAGTACAAGAATGCACTAAGAATGGCAACAATGCAAACACATGCATTTAAAGAGAACATTCAGATAGAAATTATGAATAATGTCTTTCTAGTAAACTTCATGAAAATTGGCACAATAACCACAATATAGTTCAGCTGTATTACATAAACATAGATACTTTTCATAATAACATATAAAGCCACTTATTACATTTTGAAGATTCGTCATAAACACTACACATTACCTTTATATTTACCTTAACTCCTCCCCTTAACAAACCCTACAGTAATACTTAGTAAAATTTATCACCTTAAGGTCACCCAAGATGGTCTTTCATAAATATGCTTCATCAACATTACTATATTCATAAATAAATACGCAAATCATAGGACATAACCATTTCATAAAAACAAATTCCATATTTATCATATAAAGATGCACTACAACATGAGCAACATGCAATTTATAAAAAATCCAATTTTATACAATAATGACCTTTCATAACATGCACAACATAGTTTCATTTAAGACAAGCATAATATGTGGAGAACATGCAGCTTATCCTTTTATGCACGACTCTTATAATGAAAAAGCTACTTAGGAACTGTTTGGTTTCATCCTAAGGAGCTTACTAACTCAATCATCAAGGGTTACTCCTCAAGCACCATTACTCTAGGTTTATACCCTAAAGGAACTCATAACAATCAAGTTAGGTAAAACTAACCAACCACATGAGTCCTTAACTACAACATGAATACTTATGGAAATTGAATATCTCATCACATTTTACCACCAAGTCCTACCAAGGTAAGTAGTTCCAAATTAAAGCCTACAAGGGTTATCACCTAGGTAGAACCTTCCAACCAACCATTCCTAGGTACAATCTAAGTACTTCCTTAATTGGACATACTTAAGTTCAATCTAAAAGACAACTAACCACTTCAAAGTAGGTCAACATCATTTCTCTTCCTTTCCCCATAAACTAAGGGGTACATATATCCCTCTAAGACACGTTAAGGAAAAACATACTTCCAACTAATGGAAAAAACCACTTATTCCCAATTTTTCCACCCTTAGGATCGGTTCATATATAGAATCATTAACTATTCATATGGGTTAACCCATTAACTAGCACACTTCATAATCACCTTACAAGGCTCAACCCACAATCTCCCCTTCTTAGGAGCAATCCTATACAAAAGACTTCAACACAAGGATAACTATGAAGTATTTCGTATATACAAAGAAAATGTTCTCACTATTAACCACATTTCTTCAATGCATTCAAGCCTATAAAATAAAATCATACTATCATTATAATAATAATAAGGCAATCTATCATTATAAATTGAACTCCATTAAATCATCACAACTCTTAACAAGCTATAACAATATCATATCCTCGTTTATCAACATATTAGATCAATTATAAGAGGTCACCTATATCCATAGATGGCATCACATCAAAGAATTCTAAATTCACCTTCACATTTACTCATCAAGAAAAAATAACCATAGTAAACATCAAAACATACCTTTTCTCCCTCAAGCCTTTAGACATCATCCTTTCGAGGAAATCACATCTAAAAAGACCACCAAATATGTAAACACAAGAGTGAGATCATATAGAGTTAATTTCTATGGCATTACACAAGAGTTGTGAAGACATTAAAACTTTATCATCTTATAGCCTCTCGCTCATAGATGTGTCGCGACTGGCACTGATGAACAAGACTCTAACATGACATGGTAATATGAGACTTTGATTCCTAAGGAGAAATTCCAAAATATTATGCTCTGATACAAAGTTTGTCAAGATCGGGGAGAACCCCCTAGAAGTAATAAGGTATCATCGACCTGACGAAGGTCTTAGACAAGCCTCTTAGCATTCATTCAGCACACAATCATAGAAATAGCAGAACATTTAAAACTTTTCATAGAATATAATATACTAGAACATCATTTCATAAAAATATAAAAATATAATAATACATAGTTAGAGTCTAAGTGTCTTTTGTCATGTTTAACTCAACATTAATAGAGTATAACAGGGACACGACACTTAACAATATAAAAAATATCTAAGATATTACATAATTTTAAATAAGAACTTTACATAGGAAAGCCTTTAATCATAAGGATACCATTCTTTCAACTTAGGAGATCTATCGAAGCTCATTACTTAGGAGACATCCTCTAGCCACCTACACTTTGTGTAAAAAGATGAAGAAGAATGGTATTAATACATGAATGCACTAAGTATGACAACCATGAAAATATATTAATTTAAATATGACATTAAGTTATAAATCATACATCATGTCTTTTTAGTAAAATTCATGAACATCGTCATAATAACGACAATATAGTTCACATACATAACGTATATACAATTCATAATAGCACATAAAATAACTTATTACATTTAGAGGCACTTTCATTACATACCCTTATTATTACCTTAACTCATTTCCTTAAGAAACCCTCAAGTAATGCTTAGTAATATATATCACCTTAAGGTCACCCAAGATGGTCTTTCATAAATATATTTTATCAACACAACCACATTCATAATGTCATAATCACATCATAGGAAATAACCTTCACCTAAGAACCATAAACTATGACAACCTTTAAGTCACACTAGTGCAATATGTAGGTAGCATCCCATAATACTACTTACACCAAGTGTTCCTAAGAAATCACCCTATATTAGCCATAACATGTCAATTAAGTCATAACACCTTCATTTATCACTAGACATAAGGCCACATGCTTTATAATACCATAGAAGGACTCATTCATTTACTACACTTTACTCATAATTCATTTAGTTCATATCATAGGTAAACCACCCCACAACCCCCTTCATAAGCTTACTAGTGCAATGTACACACGGAGTCTCATATCTTCACATATACTAGGTAAAATCAATTAGAAGTCATAAGTGTAATTCACATGCATAGTAGTAATTCATGTCTTATCATAAAGAAGTTACTTAAATATGCATTCATACAAATCATACCTAACATAAGTCTTTATTTAATAAGGGGCTCCAATCCTATCCTTTCTTGAAGTTCACTAGTGCAATGCATGGGTAGGGTCCATAGTCCTACTTGTACTAAGTAAACTTCTCAAGGAGTTATGATTAGAGTTCATATTCTTATCTTAATTCATTTCTTAACTTTTGGGAGAGATAGGAATAACTGACATAGATCGTGTGAGTTATATGGAATCCGGTGTTCTACTCCCACACCGAAAAGAGAGGGTACACAAGACTTTCATACTTGTGATCATCATAACCAAAATTCACATTACAACAATTGCCTTCAAGGACATTATCATATCATATAAGTACATAAAAGAATGTAAACACCGCCACCATAAGTGGAACATACCAAGCAACGAAATTCAATATCTATTATAAGCTAATTAGAGAAAATAGGTAAACTTACCAACTCTCCAAGCTATGATCATCATTGAACAATTCGCAATAATTCAATATCAATTGACATAGATAACATTAGGAATAAGCAATACACTATAATCAAATCATAATTGGATCATCATCTAATGAAGATCACAAGACCCTCATTAAAGGTTGATTTGAAGGATTTAGGATATCATGGGTTCTTCATGGAATTGGATTTGAATTCATCTTTAAAACATTAGCTTATAATAAATTCATATCGAGAAAGCTTTTGAATTCAATTTTACAATGAACCCATGCATAGATTAAAAGATAGAGAAATTGATCATAGAATTTTCTTTGAAAACCTTTGACTCTTTATATGAAAGATTAACTAAGAATCAAAGATTACCATACCTTACTACATGATAAGCCATTAAATTTTGTGAATAAAATACATGAAATCCATCTCCATGGGCTATTCTTGAGCTTGGTCTTCAATAAAGGGTTTTGGGAGAGTTTTTTTAGAGGGAAAGGTTTGATTTGGAAGAGTGAGTTCTAAATTTGGTTTTTGACTTCTAAAGTGACTTAAAATACCTATAAACACCTAAATTAACCACCCATAGTTTAATTATATTGTGGGGTGAACTGGAAGTGTGCATGTAGAAAATTGTAGGTCCAATCAGCGTACAGGCGACGAACCGTTGATGGAATGATGGTACCGTGATGCACAAACCGTAGTTTGTGATGGAGGCTCCCTTATTAACAATTAATTAAACTTTTAAGGCACATGTGAGGCTCTATATATGGTAGTTCATTTTGAGGGGGTTGACATACTCGACCTCTCAGAGGTCTTATACAACCCTCTTAGCATTCATTCATCACATAAATATGAAAAGTAATGCGAAAATTAAAATATTTCACAATATTTTCAATAAGAAAACTCTTTTATTAAAAGTAAGAAGAACTAGTCTCATCACATGCCACCTTACATCTTATTATCATAGGGTCACGTCCCTTACATTGAGAAGAAACCTTTGTCTTAAAGTCTATAATGAAAGAAAACTAGAAAGAACGTCTATGTCCTCGAACATAAGATGACATACCAATTTTTGCGAGAATTCTAATTTCCAAGCTTCAACTCTAGGAATCCTCACTTGCAACCACGTACATTTGTAGAAATAAAGAAAATATGGAATTAGTACAATTAAGCACTAAGTATGATGGCCATGCAAGAAACCATGTGAAAAGCGACATTTTAGTTGAAATACAATTTTCATGCTATTTTGATTAAAAATATATATAAATCAAGAGAAAAAGACATCATACAAGTCCATCATCAACCAATGAGATAATACTCACATAATCTTCAAGATTTATGCTAAGATATACCTAAGTAAGACATGAAGAGACCGCCCACACAACCTCTTCAATACACACTTAAGTGTTCCTTAATAATACGAAAGATAAGGATATTTTGTTTCTAATACACCCACAACTAATCAACATTCATTACTAAAGATTCTAAGAGAGACACTCATGCATTTAAGGGGACTTCACATAAGGGACTTGAAATACCTAGGGAACTCACTTTAGCATCTTCGAAGCCTACTTGTTACATGTGTAGATAACCTCCCATTCCACTACCTACACGTTGTAGAAACTATCCAATAAATATAGTGAACACCCCACATGATGTGAATAGGGATTAACCGATGTACACCACACTAGCTAGTTATGGAATCCGGTGTCATAACACCCCACAATGTGGAATGTGTTCTACTTGCCAAATGTAGATCTAAAGACACATCATATATAGGCACATGGTATAGAGGATATCAAAAGGCTTCTTTGTACTCTACTATCATACTACAAGTCGAGCTACTACCTTAAGCATATCCACTAGTTTCTTTGCCTTGGTTCTAATAAAGTAAGTTCATTCACATAATAGTATTTTATAATGTACCATCTATAAGTCCTACCAATTCATAATGCCAGTACTGAGAAGGGTTCGCAAGGGCCTACCGATCAAGGTTCATTAGGATAACTTATTCATGAAATGGGTACCATGCTAGGTCTATCTGATTCACTTTCTTATAAACCTTCTTTTCATATTCAAGGTTGGTATATTCACTTAAAGTTCTAGACTCATCAATAAGAGGAACCATTCTAAGGTCTACCAATTCAAGACATACTTTATAACAGCTCATTTATCATTCATGTTTAAGTACTGACAACTAGGTCTACCTAAACAAGACATCATATCAACAATAGGGACTCTTTATAGTCATTCATAATCACATACCAACATTTAGAGGAAACATGATTTGATTCACATTATCACAAAGCTTTATCCAAGTTAATCTTATTAGCATATCAAAACTTCACAATATGTATATCTTTATGATAACAACATAAAAAACCTTTAATTTACATCATAGATCCATAAATATCATGATCGAATAAGAACAAGAAGTAATAACCTCTACTAGAAGTGGATCAAACCATATAAAGCAATCCTACTATGTTAAGAAATTGAATTAACTCACCATTCTAAAATATCACGATTCACCATTATTCAACTTCCAATACTTCCAATCACACAACAAGAGAACTTATCCATCATCATGCCCATAACATAAAGGTCACCAACTCATTCTTACATCCAAAATTAATCATATATAAAAATAGATAACAACAAGGATCAATGTTATAAAGCAATCTAAATGTAATTCAATCCATAGATAATCACAATTATCAAACCCAACTTTATAAGCCAAAATGAAGGAATAAGAGAGATTATGGATTCATGTAGTTTTTAACTTGAAATAAGAAATTTAAAAATAATGTAATCATAAAAATTCGTTTGAAACCATTTTCTGCGAGAATCCACGAGTTTGACAAAGAATTAGGGTTTTGATCATATTTTAAAAACATGAAAATGATTCGAGAATTGACTTTAGAAAGGAATCTAATTCTAGATAAAGATTCACCATAACTTAGTATTTATAAGACAATGAAATTGAAGAATAAGTCAATGGAAACCTTAAATCCATTCTCAAATTTGACCTAAAGCTTCCATGGAGTTTTGAGAGATGTGTTGGGATGGAAGGGTTTAAAGTATTGAAGAATGAAGTTTAATTCTATTTTTTTGAATTTAATATAACTTAAAATACCCTAAATAATGGTCCATACATTTAAATATCCAAGGGTGGAATTTACCAAACAACTTTTTGCTTGGCCAACTCCTAAACAAAATTGAAGGTGCTCACATTCATCCCCCACCTACAGACTATAGGTCGGTTGACAGATAGTCCTGTTGGTCGTGTCAATACCATCAACATGAACGAAGGTGTATAGAGCCTCACATGTTCCTTAATATGTTATTAATATGTTAATAAAGTGTTTTAGATCTTGTAGTTGACTTGAAGTAGTTTTGAGGTCAAACGTCTAAGACGTTTGATAGTTGGTCTTTAGACATACTATTGTGTTCTAGTGTGTCTTTCTATATTTTGTGTTGTTTAGGTTTAATTGATAGTGGAGGATATTAACTTGTAGATATACGTATTTAGGTTTGAAATTTATGGGAACGACTCCCCAAGGACCATACAAGGGGTCCTTCTCTGGCCAAGGACTATCTAGACAATGTCCAAACGATGACCAAAAAATTGATGCCTCGTACAATGATCCACGCCCAATCGACTGTGAGCGTTGCTCAACACTTAAACATGTGAGATCAGCAACAATCTGGGAGACTCATACCCAAACGACAGAGGAAAAGGATGGTGTGTCATTGAAACGATGGCCCGTTCTTTACCCTTCGTAGATTGCACCTGCAATCTGTCTCCAATCGCACTTCCATGTTAGGGGTGAATTGGGAAATTCACCCCACAACCTAATTAAAACATCGACGGTTATTTTAGGTATATATGTGTATTTTAAGTCCCTTTATAATCCTAAACTCTAAATTATAATTTCACTCTTCCAAATCAAACCTTCCCTCCCAAATATGAAACCCCAAAACCTCCATTGGGGACCAATCTCAAGAACAAGATATAGAGGTGGATTCTTGGTACATCATTCTCCAAATTTCGTGGCTTCTATTGATTTTGAGGTATGGTAGCCCTTAATCCTTATTTAATCTTCCATCTAAGGATTCGTTCAAAGGTTTTTCAATTGTGAATTAAAAGTCAAAAATCCTATCTTTTAATCTAGCCATGGAGTCAGAGATAGCGACATTCTAAAAACAGCCTTCAGAAGTCGGTATGGTCATTAAGAATTTGTAGTTATGTCATTTGACTAACTAATGCTCCTGCAACATTCATGGATTTGATGAACATAGTGTTCAAACAGTACTGGGACTATCGTCTTTATGATGATATACTCATTTACCCAAGGAATGAGGAAGAACATTCGAGTCATTTGACAGTTGTTCTAAAGACTCTCAAAGATCACTAGTTATTCAATAATTTTAGAAAATGTGAGTTGTGGTTGCAATCCGTTGCTTTCCTTGGGAACAATGTATCTTGCGAGGGGATCCAATGGATCCACAGAAGATAGAAGAAATGAAACAATGGCACAGACTTTCCTCTGCTACAGATATCAGAAGTTTCTTAAGTCAAGCAAGTAATTATAGATTTTTCGTGGAATGATTTTCAACCATATCCTCATTATTTACTAAGTTGACTCAAAATATGTTCAAGTTTCAATCGTCAGATGATTGTGAGAAAAGCTTTGTAGAAGTGAAAAGTAGATTGACTACAATCTTGACTCTACCAGAGAGTTCAAATGGTTATGTGATATATTGTGATGCATCCAGAGTTGGCCTAGGTTGTGTGTTGATGCAGCAATATTATGTTATAGACTATGCTTCCAGATAGCTTAAGGTGCATGAGAAGAACTATCTAACTCATGACCTCAAGCTTGCAGCAATAGTGTTTCCACTCAAGATTTAGAGACACTACTTGTATGGTATCCATGTAGATGTGTTCACTCACCATAAGAGCCTTCAATATGTGTTCACCCAGAACGAGTTGCATATTCTCTTAAGGAGATGGCTTTATTTTCTTAAGGATAATGGTATGAGTGGGCATTACCATCCTCGTAAGGCAAACGTAGTAGAATATGCTCTTAGCAGATTATATATGGGTATTGTAGCCCATGCAGAAAAAGTAAGGATGGAACTAGTGAAGGATGTTCAAAGGCTTTCTCACTTGGGAGTTTGCCTTATGAGCTTATCAGACAGTAGTTTAACAATTTAGAATGGGGAAAATTCTTTTTTGGTAGTGAAAGTTAAGGAAAAGAAAGACAGTGATCCAATCTTTCTTGCACTTAAGGGTGCGGTCCACAATAAGAGAGTGGAGGTTTTCTCCCAAGGGGATATGGTGTACTTCTCTACTTAGGTAGATTTTGTGTTCTTGGTGTGGGTGAGTTGAGACAACATAGTCTTGAAAAAGCCCATAATTCCATATATCATATACATTCATGTTCCACTAATATGTAGCGTAATCTGCGGGAAATGTATTGGTGGAATGGCATAAAGAGGGATACAACATAATTTTGTGAGTAAATGCCCTAACTACGAACAAGTCAAGGAAGAACATTAGAAACCGGGGAGTATGACCCAAGAGATCAACATTCCTAATTTGAAGTGGGAAATTATAAATATAGATTTCATCACAGGGTTACCTCATACTCGCAGACAACATGACTCCATTTGGATGATAGTTGACAGGATGACTAAGTCTGATTACTTGGCGGTCAACACTATAGATTTAGCAGAGGACTATGCCAAGCTATACATCAATGAGATAGTCAGATTTCATGGGTTTTCTTTGTCTATCATCTCATATAGAGATCCTTAGTTTACCTCTTATTTGTGTAAGTCATTTTAGAAGTGTCTTGGTACTGAGGTGAATCTTAGCACAACATTTCAACCGCTAGCGAATGGATAAGATAGCGTACAATTCAGACCCTAGAGGATATGTTGAGAGTTTGTTTGATCGATTTCAAGGGTAGTTGGTATGATCACCTTCCTCATATTGAGTTTGCCTACAACTATAGCTACCATTGCAACATTCAGGTGGCCCCTTATGAGGCACTGTATGGGTGTAGATGTAGATCCCCTATTGGTTGGTTTGAAGTAGGTGAAAAAACATTGATAGGACCAGATTCAGTCATTTAACTTATAAGAGATAGACTTAAGACAGCCCAAAGTCGTCAAAAATTTTATGTAGATGTTAGGAGAAGGGAACTAGAGTTCCAAGTTGATTATTGGGTTTTCTTTAAAGTATCACCTATGAAAGGGGTGATGAGGTTTGGGAAGAAAGGGAATATCAGTTCTAGATATGTAGGCCCTAACAAGATCTTGAAAAGGGTTGTCAAGGTGGCATATGAGTTATAGTTGCCAGCAAAATTAGCAGTAATGCATCCGGTCTACCATATCTCACTATTGAAGAAATTTGTGGATGATCCAGCTTCTGTGGTGCCATTAGAGAGTATTTATAGAAAAGATATCCTTTCTTATGAGGATATACCAGTTGAGATTCTTGATCGTCATTTTAAAAAGGTTGAAGAACAAAGAAGTCACTTTAGTAAAGGTTTTGTGGAGGACTCAGTCCGTAGAGGGAGCTACTGGGGAAGCAGAAGCAGCCATAAAATCCATATATCCTCACCCCTCTCCTTTCGATTCAACCACAACTTAAGGTTATAGTTCCTCTTTAGTTTTTCAGTCATTCATGCGAGAATTTAGCCTTAGAATCATGTTCTATAGGTCTTCTTGTATTTTCAGCGTAATTTCATGTTCTTGGAACTCAGTTCAGTCATAAACTCATTTTTCATTGTTTAGTGGTAGGGATTGCATCACTCTCCCTCTATTTCTGTAGGTCTAGTTTTCATTCGTAGACGAATGTTCCCAAGGGGGAGATAATTTAACACGCCATATCAAAAAATATATCAGACTTCAGTTTTTCAAAAATTGTAGGTCCAATCTACGATAATAATCTACGGACCATATTCTGATTTAATGACCCTTACAGTGGGTCTGTGGTTCACAACTATAGCCCCTTCCAAAAATCAACTCAAAAACTTGACCACGTCTCGATCCACTGAAATACCTATGGTCCGTAACTCAGAATACAATTCGTGGTCCATGCCCATGGATTGACACTCCTGTTACCTAACCTTTAACATGAATTACAGACGACCAACACTGATCGTCATTCGATACAAAGTCCGTAGGTCTGATTGTAGGTAATTGTTAGCAGTTAGTTAGGGGGAAATTATTGGTTGGGTCAAGTTCAAATGATCACACATCTTAGAACAAAATGAATTAGGTGTGCTATAACTTATGATATGATAGATAATTGAATCCTCTTTCCAAATCCACGGACTTTGCTAACATCCAACCTTCGAGTAAAAAGGTAATGCCTTTTTAAGTGAAGGCCCGTCGAGAAGACTCAAACAACTGACCCAAACAATGGATCGTCGAATCAATGACGTCGCTTTATTCCAATATCTTGATTGTTCTGAAAGCAACTAACTCAAGGGTATTTTGTTGGTTTCCAATTTTGTTTTAACCATATGATACGTCATTTAAACCCTAATTAATGAAATTTTAGTTAGTTTAAGCATAGAAACATAACTAAAACATATTTAAGTAAAATCATTAATCAAAACATAAAAAATAAGAAGCAAAATAGAGGAAACATGTCAAGAAACCCAGTTCAAGAGCGCAACAAGGTTCCATAAGTTCCATCCTCAAAATCTAAAGATTTGTCCATGGAATTCATCACTAGGTATGTTGGTCTTTACTAGTGGGTTCCTTTCACATATTAGGTCCCTAGTTTTCAGCCAGTTTCTTGATTCCCATGTCATGACTAAATTTAGGGTTTCTTGCATATTATAATTATTGGGTTCTAAGGTATAAGAATGATCCAAATCATATTATTATGCTAATATTCAGCTTAACGCTTGAATTTCAGAACATTAGCTATGTATTTCTTTAGTTCTTAACTAACACATGCTAGGTCCCATATTTCAGTTATACATGCCTTAGTTATTAATGCCTAACTAGCATATTAATTGTTGCATTCTCCGTTTGCATGTTTAGTTTGAGATATCAACATTTTCAGTAACTCAGTAATAATCAGTGAAGTACTTAATTCATTAGGATTAGCATAATATCAAGTCAGACTAGGGTTTACTGTACCCAAATAGTCTCTGAACTACTAGCCAAGTAGGTTGTAAGTCCCCTCTATGGGCATCCGTTTAGTAATCGCTCCAGCATGCCTTTAAAACTCTTGCAAGGTATATTGGATCCTCTAGATGGGGCGTATACATCAGACTCCACGTTTAGCTAATGTGGTTTTATTATCGAATTTTAGTAGCTCTACAATTCAGTTAGATTCCATTGCATTGACAATTTATCAGTATTGTAGTATACAGTTCGAGCATGTTATAAATTGGTCAATACATTGAGTTTTCTCAGTATTTATTATATCATGTTCATATTATATCATTGTTTTATTCCTTGTTCAGTTATGTATTATTTCAGCTTTATTCTATCATGTATTCTTAGTACCTTTCAAGTACTGACGCATATGTATGCTACATTTTCTCGTGATGTAGGTTCAGTTTCTTAGCATCTAGATCACACAATCGGTTCCCAATCTCTTGTTTAGCAGAACCGGTGGTTAGGCCTCTCTCTCCTAGGACAACACTCATGACATTTTTAGTCCTTTAGTTTCAATTTTTGATAGACATAGCTGTGGTTTTTTTCCAGCATTTCTAGTATGGTAGAGACTATTCTTAGACATAGTTAGATTAATTTTAGTGTTGAGTTCATAACTTCTTTGTATTAAACTGATCAGTATTTAATTTATCACTATTATAGTATATGGGCGGCCTTCCCCATCTTTTATTTGAATTAACGATTTAACTTTCGCACTAGTTTATAATCTTTAGTATTCTCATGATCATGCCAGCGGCGTTAGCTTGAATCACTTATTTTCACATCCAGGGAGCACCCCTAGAAGTAACATGCGTACTTGACCTCTCGGAGGTCTTATACAATCCCATAGTTATCATTCATTGCATTGTCATAGGTAAGTTTAGCGTAAATTTAAAGCATTGTGCTACTTCATATGTATATATACATAAAAATATAGAATATCATCATACGTAGTTTAAGACTCTTGTCTCTTTTGTCATCCAGGGACAACCATTATAACATAATACATAACTATACAATATTAATGAACTTTATAGTAAACCATAAGTAAAGAATCCTTGGAATTTAAGGACCCCTTTCCATGAACTTGGGAATCATATATAAAGCTCCTCATCATGTAAAGACGACCCTTAAGCATCTATAACAACATTTTGTGTTAAAAATGGAGAGGAATGGAGTTAGTACAAGAATGCACTAAGTATGACAACCATGCAAATACATGCGTTAAAAAGGGACATTTTTATTAAAATCATACTTCATGTCTTTTTGTGAAAACTTTATAAAACCTTTATACAATATCATTTTTATGATTCACATACTTCATATAGACTTATTCAAATGCCAAATATCATGTAAGATCACACTTAGAATTTAAGCCATATTTGGGGTCACTTTACAGTGAGCATATTCTTCTTTACAATGAATCCTTTCCTTCTTAATGCCTTAACCTTCCAAATAACCCTTTAGTGATACTTGGTGAAATGCATCACCTTAAGGCCACAAGGAAACCATACATACATTCTACACAATTCATCACATATCATCATAGTAGTATATCACATGATAGACACATCTAAGCCAAGACCTTATGGACCTTAAAGTGAACTCTTATTCATCATGCACATATACTTATTTTACTTCACATATCACATTCTAGTATCTTGCTTACAATCCAATCTAAGTTCACTAGTTCAATTTACATCTGAAGCCCCATAACCTTACACATTCTTAGTAAACCTATCATGAGACAACAAGCCTTAACACACTAATTCATACAAAAGCTAGGCCATATAGACTACTCATTTATGCCAACAAGATCTTCATCATATAGTCATTAATACCAACATTGTGCATATGAGAACAAGATCACACCATATAGACTCATACCGTGCACATATTCATAACAAGTAGACAAAATCTACCATGCCATACATAACGACATAATCATAATCATAAACCTTAGATCACATTCCTCGAACTCCCTAAGAAGCCACTTGTGCAATGTATAGGTGGGTTCATTACTTCCAACTATCCTAAGTAACTTCCCTTAGGCCATCCTAGGTAGGGTCTTAGTCATTTACATCCATTTTCCATTTTACTTTTACGGAAACTATAGCCTTAACCGACAACAAGACCATGTGAGCCAAACATGGAATTTGGTGTCATCCCCTCACACTAGACTAGGGTATCTTTCTTACCAAGGTAATACATGAGTATAATTCTAGAATATTAGGTGATATCATTTGCTAAATCCTATGGGACAACATAGTTATGGAACTTTGAGGCATATATGTAAAAAATCTCCATATTCCATATGGGGAGTTATGGTTAGTTACTATGGAAACCCTTTTTATGCTTATTGAGGCATTGTGGTTATCCACCTCATAAGGGTTATGGTCACCTACCTTCCACCAATGAGAAGGGACACCCCTAACTAAAGTTCACTCGGTGCTAAGATAAGTTCCCTTGATGAAAAGCCTTTATTACATTACTTTGTAAAACATAGGATTTAGGATATTCAGTCCCCACATGCTTTGCTCATAAGTTATAGATGAGAAATCCTTTCATCAACCTATATCATGTGAGAAAATCTTTCACATGGACATAGCATATTCAAGCACCTATCTAGTTTAGGATACTCTTGGGCACACCTTTCAAGAGCCCCTATATTGACTAGATCATCATACATGTGTGTGTGTACATACATGTTAGGAAACCCTTCACCTAACACCTTTAGACCACAGATGTTCATACTTTACTTCATTCATGTATATGTGTACAAGTTTAACTATAAGAGGCATGCTTTCATATAAACACATTTAGACACTAGGTATAATCATACTTCATCATACCACATACATCATGTATAGCATATAAGACATTTTCATAAACTATTCATGCATTTATATCCATGTACATAGAAACCAAACCTAGGAACTCTCCTATCAAGGTAACATGTGCAATGTATTAACAAGATTCCATACTAGTACACCTATGAATTCATCGTAGTTAAAGAAACACATATTATAATTTCATAGACAAAAGCTTAACATGCATAGTAGTAGACACTTGTGAATAGGAGAACAACCTTTCATTAGACACTATTATCCTATGCTACTTGTAAGCAGGCGTATAGAGTTAGGGTGTGTGTATATTGGTCAATATGATCACATAATGTCTAAAAACAAAACATTGAGGCAACCACCCTCTTAGGACAACAATGCACAACCAAGCATACACCACACAATACAATTTAACATAGGAGACAAGATAACTTCCTATTAAACTTTAAGACTCCTAACATTAGCTATCTACACCTTCACATAGAGGTACATGTATAGGGTTCATAAATACTTAACACTTCATTAATGAAAGCACCTATACATTATCTTAATATAACTATTTACACGCTCATACACTAGCCATACAACCTAGATCACAACTAAAATACGAAACTAGGCATGTGACTTTCACATTGGGTGATCATCACCAACACACATTCATGAATAATTTGACTTCAAGGACATGATCACATCATATATATATATTGTCAATAAATTAAACACATCCAGCATAAGTGGACCATACCACACAATACCATACAATGCTTTATCAACTACAATAATATAGAAAAGTAGAGAGAAATAGCCATTCTTACCAATTCATTAATCCTTTGATAATCATTGATTAATACACCTTTTTCATCATCAATATATGATAGGGAAGTATATAAATATACATTTGATCATGAAAGAAACAATGTACAAGTCACTACAAGATCATACTACAATCTAATACAATACATCACATATATACTAAAAAGTAGAGAGTTATAGATCATCAACTAATTTTTCCTTGTATTGTTCATCAATCATATTTTATAAATAATATACATGTTAGGAAGTAGATAAATATATCATTACTCAAAAGGAATCATGTTTCTTCTAACCTAAAATTGAGATCACATCACATATATTGTATTTTCAATCGATAAACTAGAAGAACCTAGATCAATTCATTCCATTCCTTCTTTACTTTGATCATAAAATATTTATTCTAACAATTAAACCATGATATTAAACTAAGTCATTAGATACAATCATCATAACATAATCAAATTCAACATTCATACATTATAAAGGCAATGCTACAGTGAACACATAGAGCCAAAATCTAGTTATGTTCAAACATTCATACATTGATCCAAATAGATAATTCATATCAAATAACCATAAATAACATAATAAACATTATATATAAGCAATTAAACATAATAGAATCACAAATCCACCAATAATAAGCCACGAGTTTGGGAAGGCACATGGGTTCATCAAGGAATTTGATTTAAATACACGTTAAAATAAATACATTAGAATCAAATTATTATGATTAATCCTTTGTAAAAGTTTTGAGAAAGAACCGATGGCTTGATTTAAGAAGAAGAAGTTTGATCATGAAATCTCTTTGAAACCTTTGAGATTAACTCTCTAGATTGATGGATAACTAGAGATGAAGGATGACCATACCTTAAATGTGTAATATAACCTCTAAAACTTGATGAATAAACCATAGGAATCCAATATCCAAGTTGTTCTTGAGCTTCACCTTCAATGGAGGTTTCCAAAGAGGATTGGTTTTGAAGAAAAAGTCTAATTTGTGTAGAGGGGATTGGGAATGGGTTGATCACGTTTTTGATAACTTAAATACATCCAAAAAAAACCAAATAAACCAAGTAGGGTCAGGTTATTACGTGGGGTGAATTTTCCATTCACCCCTTAAATATAACAATGTGCACACAGTAATTACAACCAACACTTATGGACACCAATCGACAGGGCGTCGATGGACCAACGGCTCGTCCTGGTGCTCTGTTTTAGGTTACTGAGGCTTCTCCTTGTTAGATTAAGCTCCTGAGTTTGTACTTCAACGACATTCCAAGTAGACGGGCCGTCGATGGACTGAAGGGGCGTTGATTGAGCTCGTTGATTGACACTGCAAAGGCAGTGTCTCAACAGCCTTTATCTCCTTTTTGTAGGCCCTTTTGTGGGGCCCTTGGGATGTCATACCCGGATGTTTCCAACGTAAATATACACTTTAACATGTCAAGGATCTTCCACCTAAGTTTCACTCAAAATAATAACATGCAACACGTCCAAACAGGCAAGCCACACTCAAGACACATGAATGTCTCAAGGGCTAACTTTCGAACGTCATGGACGTTTGACCTCAAGACTTTATGAAACTCCATATACTTCCTATAAAATATTTATAACTTATTTTAAGACATCATAAGGTCATGAAACATTCATAAAACTCATCTAAGACTCCTTTGGTGACTAGTCATCGAACGTCTTGGTCATCCCTTGACGTTTGGCTCCCAAATAACCTCAAACTTTATACACTGCCTCAATACCGCATTATAAACAATTTTATGACCTTAGACCCTTATTACGAACATGTTAGTATCTATACACCCTAACTCATTTTGGGGGTCTTACAATAAACCCACGTGGGAACATTCGTCCTCGAATGATGCTTGGAGCACTTAATCACAACAATGACATAAATGAATCATAGAGCATCTCATAGAAGTCGTTACATCATCATATATAAGTTAATTCACCATACTTACAACGAACACAACTTCCAAATTTAGCACTCAATGCAACATAAGCAAGCGAAAATGTCTATTTATAATTACTTACTCTTTAATGCATCAAAAACATAGGCTCTTATAATGTCCATGGAGGAATGTCCTTCTCCTCAACACACTTACATGTCTCGTGAGTTCACACTCAAGCAAATGCACAAAAGGTCATATTTACTGTAACATGAGAATTTCTCAACTTTTAATCATGGCATGCTCAAACATCCTTTCTGGTGAAGTCAATAATGGTAATTAACACCACACACATCACAACAATAGGAATCCATTTCACAACATTTCAATTTCTAGATTAACATTAGCTTTCATAATCATGCATCATTTAGGGAAAGTCTCACAATTTATAGGCACATACAAGGACAATAGATAACATGCCTTCACTTTTTCATGAGTGAACCTACAATCATGCTTTCCAAACCATACAAGTCACATAGATTTCAATAGATTCATCATATTTCATTTTAAAGAGGCTCTATTTTTCATTAAAGTCTAAACCTTACATATCAAAAATGACTTCAAATATGCTTCTTTGCATAACTCATGAAGTCAAATGCATAACTACCATATCACTATGCACAATCAACATGAGAAAACCATGAATTAATAAAAAATTCTTTTCAAGTACATTACAATCTTAAAGATACTCACAATATAGGGTCAATAGAGACATACCAAATATATAGAGATAATGAAATTTATACTTAAATGCAAAACTCTTGTCATGTACAAGTTTACTAATAATTTATTAGTTTCAAGCTTATGTAAGAATAGAAGAACAAGTTTGAAAATTTCTACAACCTCACTACTCCATCACCATCCCCCACTTAGGGTAAATCTAATTAAGAGCAACTTAACCCAATCTTCAAGAGGATATTAACTTAACAACCTTTATTTTTATCACTTAAAAGTGATTACCACTTTAGAAAGAATTACAGTAAGTCAACTAAGATGTTCTAAACCTCATTATCTAGGCAAATATATCCCCAAATTCTTAAGTTAAGTCATACTGTTCAACCACATAAGGTTTTCAACAATACAATAGAAACCAAGGTCATACAACATTAGGGGAAAACAAGAAGGAGACTTAACCATAGGGATTTTTCCTTTTCGTTCAATCTTATGTAAGGTGACTTCTAGGTCAATCAACCCACATCATCACCCTACCAAGATAATCATGCCACCCTTACTGCTAGAATTAAGCCTATACAATAGGAAGATGCACACCTATACAAAGGGAAACATTGAACACTTTTGAGCACATATACTTAGGCAACATGCATTTTTACCATTTCACATATTCCTAATGTATCTAAAGTTTAACCATATTATAAGACTATAATCATGCAAAGTCATATAGTAACATACCATTCCAAAATGAAACTCATATTAAAAATAATTATTTCTAACATGCTTTTGCTATATCATGACATACATTTCTCAACATACATGTTATTTCACGTAGGTCTCGTATATAGGAACAAGGGACATCATATAAACATATCTTTGAAAAATTAACCTTCACACATACTCATAACCATAAAAACAATATAAGCATCAAAACTCACCTTTTATGCCTGAAGCATAGATATAAAATTTCATCCAAGCAATCACATCTAAAAGACCACCGGACAAGAAAACATAAGAGAAAGATCTTATAGAGTTAAGTTCTTTGGCACGATATGAGAATGATGAAGAAGGGAAACTCTATTGTCTTATAGGCTCTCACTAATAGATGTATCGGGATTCACATCAATGATCGAGATTCTACTAGACGTGGCAATATGAGACCTTTAGAACCTATAACTACTTTCATAAACGTCCTGCTCCGATACCATGTTTGTCATATCCGGGGAGCACCCTCTATAAGTAATATGGAGTACTTAACCTCTCAGAGGTTTTATACAAGCCCATAGTTATCATTCATCTCATTGTCATAGGTATGTTTAGAGGAAATTTAAAAGTTTCTTAGAAAATCATATGCTAGAACATTACTTCATATATTTATATATGAAATATCATCATACATAGTTTAAGACTCTAGTCTCATTTGCCATCATAGACTCAACATCATCGACCCTTATAACATAATACATAACTATACAATATTAAACAACTTCACAGTAAACCATAATTAGGGAATCCTTGAAAGTTAAGGACCCATTTCCATGAGCTTAGGAATCATATATCAAGTTCCTCATCATGTAAAGACAACCCTTACTCATACATAACCAACACTTTGTGTAATAAGTACAGAAGAATCGAGTTAGTACAAGAATGCACTAAGTATGACATACGTGCAAAAACATGCATTAAAAAGGCACATTTTCTTGAAATCATATATCATGCCTTTTTGTGAAAACTTCATAAACCTTTATATAATAGAATCTATATCATTCACATACTTCATGTAGACATATTCAAAAGCCAATATAATATAAGATCACACTAAGAATTTAAGTCACATTTTGGGTCACTTAGAGTGAGCTAGTCCTACTTTACAGTCAAAATACTCTTCTTTACAATGAATCCTTTCCTTCTTAATTCCTTAACATTCCAAGTAACCCTTTAGTGGTGCTGGTGCAATGCATTACCTTAAGGCCACAAGGAAACCATACATACATTCTACACAAGTCATCACATATCATCATAGAAGTATAGCACATGATAGACACATTTAATAAAAGACCTTATGGACCTTACAGTGAATCTTAGTCATTATGCACATATAATTATTTTACTTCACATAGCATATTCTAAGATCTTAGTCACAATCCCAATCTAAGTCCACTAGTGCATTGTACATGTGAAGCCCCATAACCTCACACATACTTAGTAAACCTATCTTGAGACCACAATCCTTAACACTCTAATTCATACATCAATTAGGCCATATAGACAATTCATTTAAGCCAACAAGACCTTGGTCATAGAGTAATTAAGACAAACATTGTGCATATGAGAACAAGATCACACCATATAGAGTCATATCTTGCACATCTTCAAAAAAAGTAGACAAATACTACCACGCCATACATAAAGACATTACCATAATCATACACCTTAGATCACCTTTCTAAAACTCCCTAAGAAGCAACTTGTGCAATGTGTAGGTGGGTTCATTACTTCCACTTATCGTAAGTAACCTTTCTTAGGTTATCCTAGTTAGGGTCATAGACATTTACTTTCATTGTCAATTTTACTTTTAGAGAAACAATAGCCTTAACCGACAATAAGACCATGTGAGACAAACATGGAATTTGGTGTTATCCCCTCAAACCAAAAGAGGGTATCTTACTTGCCAAGGTAAGACATGAGTATCATGCTAGCATATAAGGTGATATCACTTACTAGATCATATGGGGCAAAATAGTTATGGCAACTTTGAGACATATATGTGAAAAACCTTTTTATTACAAATGGGGAATTATGGTTATTCACTATGGAAACCCTTTTTATTCATATTGAGGCATTGTGGGTATCCACCTCATGAGGATTATGGTGACCTACCTTCCTCCAATGGGAAGGGACACCCCTCACTTCAAGTTCACTCGGTGCTAAGCTAAGTTCCCTTTATTAAAATCCTTTACTACATTACATTATAAAACATTGGCTTTAGAAGATTCACTCCCCATAATCTTAGCTCATAGATTATAGATGAAAAGTCCTTTCATCAATCTATATCATGTGAGAACCTTTCACATAGACATAGCATATTCAAGCACCTATCTAGTTTAGGATACTCTTGGGCACACCATTCAAGATCCCCTCTTTTGACTGGATCATCATATTGTGAAAATACATGTGAGCAAACCTTTCACATAAAACCTTTAGACCACACATGTTCATACTTTACTTCATTCATGTATATGTGTACAAGTGTAACTATATGAGCCATGCTTTCATATAAAAACATTTAGACACTAGGTATAATCATACTTCATCTTACAACATACTTCACATTATAGCATATAAGACATGTTCATAACCTACTCGTGCATTCATATCCAAGTAATAGAAACCAAACCTAGGAACTATCCTATCAAGGTACACATGTGCAATGCATAGACTAGGTATCATACCTTGCCCATACTAGTACACGTATAGAGTCATCCTAGTTTAGGAAACACATATCATACTTTCATGGACATAATCTTAACATGCGTAGCAGTAGACACTAGTGAATAGGAGAACAACCTTTCATTAGACACTAGGATCCTATACTACTTGTAAGCATGCATATAGAGTGAGGGTGGTGTACATTGGTCAATATGATCACATAATGTCTATTAACAACACATTGAGGCATCCACCCTCTTATGAACACAATGCACAACCAAGCATAGACCACACAATATAATTTAGCATACGAGACAAGCTAATTTCATATTACACTATAAAAATCCTAACATTAGCTATCTACAGCTTCACATAGGGGTAGAGGGGTAGGGTTCATCAATGCTTAAAACTTTATTAATGGAAGAACCTACACATGATCTTAACATAACCATATACATTCTCATACAATAGCCATACAACCTAGATCACAACTAAAATATGAAACTAGGCATGAGGCTTCACATTGGGTGATCATCACCAACACGCATACATAATATAATTTTCCTTCATGGACATGATAACATCATATATATATATATATAGGGTAGATTCATTATGACTAAGGAAATGATAGTTCTCTTATGGAAAATTGCTAAACTATGCATGTAAGTATATATATGATTAATGAAGTTATGAACATGTGTGCGCAGAGGTGTTTATGTGAAGGTAGATATCACATATGTATGCGCACACACACATGATTTTATGAATAGTAGACTTATGTGAAAGGACATTCTCACATGAAGTAGGTTCTATGATGAAAGAACATACTCATTTTGTAAACATTTGAGTTATATGATGTACGAAGGAGGAACATCCTAAAGCCTTATTTATGAACTAATCTACTAAAGGCTTAAATATGATTAAAAAGGGATTTTGAGCTTAACATCGAGTGAACATGAAAAATGAGAGTGGGATATTAACAACTGGTAAGTTCGGCATCCCACAAGAGAACCTTCACGTTTAAAAAGTTCGGGTTCCCAATATAAATATGGTCTCATGAGATTGAAGCCTCAACATCTAGAAAGTCATGGTTTGTAGTATTAATATCAATGTTCCGTAACTACGTGCTCCCGTAGGTTTAAGCTTAGTGGATCAACTAGAATAGCTATTTTGTGTGTAGGTCCTACCGTGGAATGTAGTACCCTACCTTTTTTCTGTGTGGGAGTAGAACATCAGATTCCATGTAGCTCACATAGTCTATATCGGTTATTGCTATGTCTCATAAAAGTTAAGAAATAAAGTAATATAAGAATATAAACTCTAGTTGTAACTCCTTGAGAAGTTTACTAGTAAAGGTAGGACTACGGACCCTACCTATGCATTTCACTAGTGAACTTCAAGAAAGGATATGATTGGAGCCTCTTATGAAATAAAGAGTTATTTTATGTATGAATTGTATGAATGCATGTTAAGTAACTTTACTATGTCCAAGGCATGAATTATGACGATGCATCTGAGTTACACTTACAGATTCTAGTGAGTTTACTTAGTATACATGGGTCTATGGGACTCCATGTGTACATTGAACAAGTAGACTTGTGAAGGGGTTATGAGGGTGGTATATCTATGATGTGAACTAAAAAAGTTCTGACTAAGGTTGTGGTTAAGAAATGAGTCCTTATATGATACTATGAAGTATGTGGCATTATGTCTAGTGATAAATGAAGGTTTTATGACTTGTTGAGTATGTTATGCCTAGTCTAGGGTGACTCTTAGGAACACTTGGTGTAACTAGAATTTTCTGATGCTATCTACACATTGCACTAGTGTGAATTGGAGGTTATCTTAAGTGATGGTTCTTATGTGAAACTTATGTCTTATGATGTGTTTATGACCTTATGATCATATGTGGTTGTGTTGATATAGCATATTTATGAAAGACTGTCTTAGGTGTCCTCAATGTTATACATTGTACTAAGTATACTTGAAGGTTGCTTACGGAAAGTAGTTAACGTAAAGAGAATTAATGAGTTGTATGTAATGAATGTATCTCAAAAGGTTATAAGTGGCCTTAAAGTTCTATTATGAATAGTGTCCATGTATACTTTATGCATATAAATTATGTTGTGGTTATTTTGCCAATGTTCATGAAGTTTACTAAAAATACATGATGCATGATTTGTTACTAAATGACCTCCTTAAATGCTTGTTTTTGCATTGTTGTCATACTTAGGGCATTCTTGTAGTAATACCAATCCTCTTCATATTTTTACACAAAGTATAGGTGGTGATAGATAGGGGTGTTTCCTAAGACAAAAGCTTGCCTAGATCTCCCAAGTTCAAGGAAAGGGATCCTTCTGATTGAAGGATTTCCCTATGTCAAGTTCTTATTCAAATTATGTAATAGAATTTATATTATTTTATGTTGAATACGGGTCGTGTCCCTTTTATATTCTATTCTTTCTTAAGATAGAAAACAAGATTAAGTGTCTCATTATGTATTATATATATATATATATATATGAAGTGATGATTCTAGCATAAGATGTGCTATGAAAAGTTTTATATTTTCTATTATCTTTATGATTATGCAAAGAAGGATGTATAAGGGCTTGTATAAGCCCTCCGAGAGGTCAAGTACATCGTGTTACTTTTAGGGAGTGCTCCCTTGTCGTGAAAAACTTGGTATCATTTTAGGGTCCAAAATCTCATATTGCCACATCTAGTAGAGTCTCGTTAATCAGTGGTGAGTCGCGACACATTTATGAGTGAGAGGCTATAGGACTATAGAGTTTCACTTTTTTCAACTCTTGTGTCATGCCACAGAATGTAACTCTATATGATTTGTCTCTTATGTTTCGTTGTTCGATAATCTTTTAGATGTGATTGCTTTGAAGGGATGATGTCTCAAGGTTTATGGGAGAAAATATGAGTTTTGATGTTCACTGTGGTTTATTTTACATGATGAGTATATGTGAAGGTGAATTTAGAATATTTTAATGGGCAACTTTCACATACAGCAAACAAAAAATTCATATTTATATGTTATAGAAAACTTTGCATAATTACTCTCCATAGCAAATATAAAACTGTATAATTCGCTATACATATACAAGTGTATAATTCGCTGGCCTAAATTGTATAATTCGCTGGCCTATTTCGCTACAATTGTATAATTCGCTGGCCTATTTCACTACAATTGTATAATTCACTGCCTATTTCGCTGCAATATTAAATGTATAGCAAGAACATATATACTTTTCTCTCGCTTTATACAAAAATAGAAACACAATATATACACTTCTGTTGTATATAGCTAGAGAAAATTGTATTTCACTGCAATTGTATAATTCACAATTGTATAATTCGTTGACATTTTTCTTTGCAATATTTGAAGTAAAATATTTGTAAATTGTATTATTAAGTGTCTAACAGGAAGATATATATTTTTGCATGTGTATATACAATTTTCTTTTGCTTTATACAAAACAGATCAGAATTATACACTTCTATGTATAAAGCGAGAGAGGCGAGCGAGAATGGAGAGTGGCGAGCGAGATTTCTAGGAGAGAGACGCTGACAAATTTTAGCTAACGTTTGCTATGGAGCATAATTAAATCAAACCCTAGATATTCCATTTATTTTAGGTTATTAGTTTGCTATTATATACAATTTTCCCTATTTTAATGTGATGTCATTGATGGTTATAGGTGATTTATGAGGCATGTGTTATGTTTGGAAGTCATGTTATGATATGGTTCTAGATTATTAATAGTTGTTATAGTTGAATGGAGTTCCCGTTGGAATGATAGGTTGCCTTATGATCATGTATGATAGTCGTGTAATCTTATGGTTTAGTCTTCAAATTCTTTGGAGGAATGTGGTAAATAGTAAGAAAAATAAATATTGTGTTTTATATGCATAATGCTTCATAGTTATCCTTGTGTGGATTGGATTATTTTGTATAGGCTTGCTCCTACTGAGGGGATATAGTGTGTTGAGCCTAGAAAGGAAATGGTGGAGTATGCCAGTTAATGGGAGAACCCTTATGACTAGTGAATTATTCCCTATATGAACCTATTCTTAAAGTGGGTAAAAGGGGAAGAAAGGGATTTTATTCCCTAGGTTGAGATTATGTTTTGCCCTAAGCATGACTAAAAGGGATGTATGTACCCTTTAACTCTTAAAGAGAAGGAAAGAATTGATGTTGACCTACTTTGAAATTGTTATTTGTCTTTAAGATTTAAATTAAAAATGGTCAATTGAGGAAGGTGCTTAGATTTTATTTATGCATGATTGGTTTGAGGTTCTACAAAAGGTGGTGACCCTTGTAGGCTTGAATCTAAAACTACTCACCTTTTTAGAACTTGGTGGTAGAATGTGATGAGGTATGGAGTTACCCTTGGTATTCATGGTATAGTTATGACCTCATGGGGATTCATAGAATGACCTATCTTAAATGTTGAGTTTGTAAGATCATTGGGATGAGATTTGGAGTAGAAAACCTCAAGGATGTCAAGTCTCCTTATGTGAGGAGTATCTGGGTTTGATCTTAACATGCCTTCACCTTGATGTTTAAGGGCATGAGATTATGAATATTTATAAGGCTTACCTCAAGTGGGGGATAGTGTGCCTAGATGGTAAGATTTTGTATGCCCTTAATCGTCCTGTTTTGAGTTTTCTTTAACCTCCCTAAGTTACGAATCACTTTGAGTGATGAATATGAAGTGTAATAAGCTAGATACTTATTTGTGATCTTTGGAATTCCTCAGTTAGTGGAGTCTGAGTGAATAGCTAGTGGAAAATGGTTTCTTCTTGAGAGATGGAAGGAGGTGATCTGAAGAAAAGTTTCATAAGCCTTATCCCAAGAAATTGGATGTAATTTCATGACTAAAACGATTGGTAATTCTAGGTTCTCTTGCAGGATATAAGTTTCTCTTAAATATGTTTACCCTAAGTGAGGGATGATGATGTGAATAGTAAGGTGGTAGATATCCCTATTTTTCCTTCTATTTTTACTCAAGCTTGAGACCAAAGAGTTCCTAAGTATCTTGTTCATGACGGGAGACTAGCATATGAGTATAAGTTGCATGTTATCTATATGTTATGCATGTCTTAAATGACATTATGGTATGAATGTTATGAAAGGCCATTATTATAGGAAAAAGGAATTCTTATCAAAATTGCATGTTTCTGATATTGTTATTCCTCTTGGTATGATAAACGTGCATTTAATTTCATGAGATAGATCGGTGAACATTCTTGATAAGACTTTTGATGTGGGTGTGTTTTGGTTCAAAATTAGGTGTTAAGTTTTTTTTTAATAAGAAGAGATGAGTCCCATTAAAATGTGTGACTTTTATGACTTAGGAAATGTTGTTGTAGGATCACTTCTGAGAAGTGATGGTATGTTTAGTCAAAGTGATCAATTTGTGCCATTGATTGTAACTAAAATCCTAAATGATACATGTTTATGAAAGTTAATGTCATCGTAGAAAAGTAAAATTGTATGAAATTACATCTTATAGTTGTGATATGTGTGTTGTAATTTCCTATTTAGACTTCATAAGGAAGATATTATGATCATAATTTTGTTTGAAGTAAGGAAATCCTCCATAAAATGCATTGATCATTCTGCATTGCTTTCATGTGAACTATGATTACATGTGTGTATGTTACCACTAGGAGAAGGTAGTTCCTCCTTGAACAAAAATTTTACATGGTAATGACATATATGACCCTGATTTATTATGTCTAGCCTATAAGATTGTAGTTAACCTACATGATTTATGATTTTTGTTCAACTAAGTGAATTGCTGAATTTCTCATGAGTTGAAGTGTGGATTATGCCTATGTGTGCAATTGAAATCCATTATATCTATAACCTTTTGATGAAATAATGAGAATGCCTAAAGTTGGAGAAGGTAGTTCCACCAAATTGCAATGAGTATGAAGAAGCATGTAAGTAAGGAAAGAAAATGTAAGTGTAATCTATGTTTGTTTATGTTGCTTTAGTTACATGATATTACGAAGTTGGTGTTCCTTGTAAAGTTGTTGCATTTACTATCTTGTGACAACATTTTGGATGATTCGATCATCTCTATAGATCATCGAGTCCTTGAAAGTGTTTTAAAAAGTTCCAAGTGTTATTCAAGGACGAATGTTTTGTGGGGGAGATTGTCAAGACCCTCAAAATAAACTAAGGTGTATAGAGCCTCAAATGTTCATAAAAAGGCTATTAACGTGTTAATAAAGTGTTTTAGAGCTTTTATAGTTGATTTTATGTAGTTTGGAAGTCAAACGTACAACAACGTCCAAGATGTTCAAAAGTTGGTCTTTAGACGTACTAGTGTTTTGTAATGTGCCTTTGTATGTTTTATGTGTTTTTTGTGATATAAATTTATAGGGGAGGATCCTAACTTGTAAATGAATGTATTTAGGTTCGAAACATCCGGGCACCACTCCCCACGGACCACTCGAAGGGTCCTTGAGGAGGACCCAAAGGCTGGAAAGGGACTGCCTAGGCAGTGTGCAAACGACAACCAAAAAGTCGACACCGTACTCTTCTCGAAACACGTTATCTGGGAGCGTTCCTCAACACTTAGAAGTGTGATATCAGCCCCAAATATGGGAGCCTCAATCCTAAATGATGGAGCAGCAGGATGGCGCGTCAGTCAAACAACGACCCGTTCCTTGCCTCCATAGATTTCACCTGCAATCTTTCTTGAGGCGCTTCCATGCTAGGGGTGAATTAGGAAATTTACCCCACATCCTAATTAAATATGAATAGTTATTTTAGGTATATATGGGTATTTTATGTTCCTTTATAATACTAAACTCTAAATTATAATTTCACTCTTCCAAATCAAACCTTCCCTCCCAAATATGAAACCCCAAACCCTCAATTGGAGACCAAGCTCAAGAAAAAGCTATGGAGTTTGATTCTTGGTGCATTCTTCTCAAAATTTTGTGGCTTCTATTGTGTTGAGGTATGGTATCCCTTCATCGTTATTTCATCTTAACTCTAAGGAGTCCTTTCAAAGGTTTTTCAATTGTAAATTCAAAGTCAAGTCATATCTTTCAAAATAGCCATGGGTTCATTGTTCAAGTGATTTTAAAAGAATCCTAATGGTGAATATGTGATTTAATCAAAGATTTAAGATGATTTTCAATCCAATTCCATGAAGAACCTATGATCTCCTTAATCCTTCAAATTAGCCTTTATTATGGGTCTTGTGATGTTAATAAGATGATGATTAGATTATGTTTAAATTGTAATGAAATTCTTACTTATATATTCCTTTATATAAATTGATTATGAATTCTTGAAGAACTGATCAAATATGATCATCATCTTGGAGATTTAGTAAGTTAACCTATCTCCTCTAATTAGATTAGAATGTATACTGAATTTTGTTGATTGGTAAGATCCAGTTATGGTGGTGGTGTTCACATTCTTGTACATATTTATGTGTTATGATCATTGTTAAAGTAATTATATGCAAGATTAATTGATATGATGATTTCATGTTTATGAATTAGATGTGTGTAACCCTTGATTCTAGTGTCATGTTCTTAGTGAATTGATGTTATTTGAAGTTATATCTATAGTCTTTCACACTAGTTGCATGACTGAGGTTTGTGGATAATATTGTATATATGTATATGATCATGTCAGAGTTAGGTGTGGTCTATATGGCTAATGATGATGAATAGTCTTGTAGCATGAGCCCTACCTATATGATCCCTATATGAATGTGTGATCAAAGTATGCTACGTGTCTTCTATACTAATGTTTAATATGTTCCAGGCTTCTATAATATAATGTGAGTGTGTGTAGTCTATAGTCCTTAACACTCTAGATGTGTGTAACTTGAGACTTGAGTAATGTTGTACATGTGTTGTGATATTTAGGGGGTGGCTTTTTCAGTATTATGTTATAGCAAATATGATCATGTTGACCAATGTACACACACACGTCATGCATATCTATGAGTAGAGTAGATTCATGATGACTAAGGAAAGTAAAGTTATCCTATGCATCATTTCCTATACTATGCATGTAAGTATATAATCAATACTATGTGCGACTAAAGGTGTTTATGTGAAGGTAGATCTCGCATATGTCTGTATATACACATGATTGTATTAATGATAGACTTATGTGAAAAGACAACCTCACATGAAGTAGGTTCTATGATGAAAGGAAATTCTCATCTTAGAAACCTTTAAGCTATATTATGTACTAAGGAGCGAGCTCCTAAAGCCTTATTTATGAACAACTTTAATTAATGCTTAAATATTACTTAAAACGGAGTTTAAGCTTAGCCCCGAGTGAACATGAAAAATGATCGTGGGAGCTTCACGTCTAGTTAGTCCGGCTTCCCACAAGAGAACTTCTCGTTTAGTAAGTTCGAGTTTCCAACATAAATATTGTCTCATGAGAAGGAAAACTCCACATCTAAAAAGTCAAGGTTTCTAGTAGTAATTTCCATGTTCCATAACAATGTGCCCCTGTAGGTCAAGCTTAGTGGATCCACTAGAATAACTAATTTGTATGAAGGTCCTTCCAAGGCAAGTTGTACCCTCTCTTTATTGGTTTAATAAATGAACTAAGATAAGAATATGAACTCTAATTGAAACTCATTGAGAAGTTTACATAGTAAAGGTAGGACTATCGACCCTACCCATGAATTGCACTAGTCGACTTCAATAAAGGATAGGATTGAAGTCTCTTATGAAATAAAGACTTATCTTACGTATGAATTTCATGAATGCATGTTAAGTGACTTTACTATGTCAGGGATAGAATTATGACTATGTGTGTGAGTTAAACTTATGGTTTTTGAGTGAGTTTACTTAGTATATGTGGTGGTATGGGACTCCATGTGTGCATTACACAAGTAGGCTTGTGAAGTGGTTATGAGGGTTGTTTACCTATGATGTGAACTAAATGAGTTATGACTAAGGTTGTAGTAAAGTAATGATTCCTTATGTGATGTTATGAAGCATGTGTTAGGTAGTGGAGCCTAATTAATATATATAACTGTTTACACGGTTTAACCTCCGCGGTGAGGTTGCGAGGGGGTTATGGGGGGCGGGAGCCCCCCATCCGAAGGTGGGGTTCGGGGCAGCGCGCCGACCTAAATTTTAGGCTTTCCTATTTATTCTCTGTAACCAAAAATACTCTGATTTATTAATATAAATATAACTCAGCACCGTGTAAGTTTACTTACCGGGTGTTACCACGAGATATTAGGTTTTCTCTTTCTCTCTCTAGATCTCTCATCTCTTTTCTCTTGAAAGTTCTTTTGTTCTTCATTCATCTAGTGTGTGTGGGTGAATTCGATCCTAACAACTTGTATCAGAGCTAAGGAGATTCAACACCATCACTGAAGATGGATAGTTCGAAGCTTGGAATCGAGAAGTTTGATGGATCCGATTTCAGTATCTGGAAGATGCAGATCGAAGATTATCTGTACCAAAAATATCTTCACAAACCGTTGACCGGGGTGAAGCCGGAATCCATGATTGTGGAGAAGTGGAAACTCAAGGATCGCCAGGCTCTAGGGTTGATCCGGTTGACTTTATCAAGAAACGTGGCGTTCAACATCGTGAAAGAGAATACTACGTCCGGACTATTGAAGGCACTGTCAAACATGTACGAAAAACCATAGGCTATGAACAAGGTATATTTGATGCGTAGATTGTTCAATTTACAGATGTCTGAGAATGGATCCGTTTCTGATCATATAAACGAGTTCAATATGATTGTGAGTCAACTCAATTCTGTGTATATTATTTTTTGAAGATGAAATTAAGGCGTTGATTTTGATGTCATCTCTGCTCGAGTCTGGGGATACTGTTGTTGCTGCGATTAGAAGTTCCCGTGGATCTGAGAAACTGAATTTTTATGAAATTCGTGATGTTGTTCTTAGCGAAAGTATTCGCAAATGAGAAGTGGGAGATTCATCGGGTAGTGCTCTCAGTGTTAATCGAAGGGGGACAAGTAAGACGAAAGGCCAAAATCAACATGGTCGATCAAAATCAAAGAAGCGAGGAAAATCCCTGAATAGATCTAACATGACTTGTTGGAACTGTGGAGAAAAAGGGCACTTTCGGACAACTGTACAAAGCCAAAGAAGAAACAGAATCAGAAATTTGGAGATGACAATGATTCTATAAATTCAGCAGAGGACATTGCGGATGCTCTAGTCCTTAGTATGAACAGCCCGGTTGAATCATAGATTTTGGATTCTGGTGCATCTTTCCATTCGTCTCCAAGCAAGGAGTTGTTCCAAAATTTCAGATCTGGAAATTTTGGAAAAGTATATCTTGCTGACAATAAAGCCTTAGAGATTGAAGGAAGGGGGGATGTTTGCATAAAGACCACCTCGGGAAACCAGTGGACATTGGAGGATGTAATATATATTCCTGGGATCAAGAAAAATCTGATCTCTGTTGGTCAGTTGGATAGCACGGGATATGCAGCAGAGTTTGGGAAAGGTTCATGGAAGATCGTGAAAGGTGCTATGGTAGTAGCTCGTGGCACCAAATCTGGAACCTTGTACACCACTGCAGGGTGTATAAACATGGCCGTTGTTGCTGAAGGTGCTTTCGGTTCATGTCTCTGGCACAGCATACTTGGACATATGAGTACTAATGGAATGAAGATGTTGGTTGCAAAAGGAGCATTAGAGGGTGTGAAGTTTGTTGATATGGGTCTTTGCGAGAGTTGTGTTATGGGAAAACAGAAAAGTGTAAGCTTCACAAAGACTCCTAGAGAGCCAAACAAAGTGCGGTTGGAAATGGTCCATACAGATGTTTGGGGACCATCTCCATTATCATCACTTGGAGGATCCAGATTCTATGTTAACTTCATTGATGATTTCAGCAGGAAGGTATGGGCTTACTTCTTGAAGCATAAGTCAGATGTGTTTGCAACTTTCAAGAAGTGGAAAGCTGAAGTTGAGAATCATACCGGTTTGAAAGTCAAGTGCCTAAGGTCTGACAATGGAGGAGAGTCTGACAAATCAGAGTTCAAGGCATTCTGTGCAGCTGAGGGAATCAGATTGATGAGAACAGTTCCTGGTAAGGCAACGCAGAATGGAATTCCTGAGAGGATGAACAAAACATTGAATGAGCGTGCAAGGAGTGTGAGGATACATTGTGGGCTGCCCAAAACACCTTGGACGGATGTTGTGAGCACAGTTGCATACTTGATCAACATGGGACCATCAGTTCCTTTAGGGTTCAAGATTCCATAGGAGGTGTGGACAGGAAAAGAACTCTAAGTACCCACACTTGAGGAGTTATGGTTGCACTGCTTATGTTCATGCTGATCCAGAAAAGAAAGACAAGCTTGATGCCAAGGCTGTGAAGTGTTACTTTATAGGCTATGGTTCTGATTTGTTTGGTTACAGATTTTGGGATGACAAGAACAGAAAGATCCTGAGACACTGTGACATGACATTTGATGAGTTTGTCATGTACAAGGACAGAGAGAAGAAGGTTCTAGAGATTACAAAGCAAGTGGGAGTTGAGGTTGAGTTGGACAAGAGTAACCCTAGAGATGTCGAAGCAGATACTCAACCAATACCTACTAAAGAATCTGAAGTGGAGCAAGTTACACCTGAGCAGGTGTTAAGGAGATCATCCAAATCCATCAAGGCACCAGATAGGTATTCACCTTCATTACACTATCTATTGCTGACTGATGAGGGGGAACCAGAGTCTTTTGATGAGGCCATACAGGTGGAGGATTCGATCAAGAGGGAGCAAGCCATGGATGATGATATGACGTCACTTGAGAAGAATGACACATGGGTGTTGACTGAGTTACCTGCAGAAAAGAGAGCTTTGCTGAACAAGTGGGTGTTTAGAATCAAGACTGAACCAGATGGCAAAAGAAGGTTCAAGGCTCGTTTAGTGGTTAAAGGATATTCACAAAGGAAAGGTATAGATTATGATGAAATATTCTCTCATGTTATGAAGTTAAACTCTATTCGAATTCTGTTGAGTATTGTTGCATCGGAAAATTTGCATCTAGAGCAAATGGATGTAAAAATAGCGTGTTTACATAGAGATCTGGACAAAGAGATCTATATGCAGCAACCGGAAGGATTTATGGTTCCAGGGAAGGAACACATGGTGTGCAAGCTCACCAGGAGCTTGTATGGACTAAAGCAAGCTCCAAGGCAGTGGTACAAAAAGTTTAACTCCTTCATGACCAAGAGTGGATTCTGCAAAGCTGAAAAGGATCCTTGTTGTTACTTCTATAAATACACTGATTCATATGTCTTTCAACTCTTGTATGTGGATGATATGTTGATTGGAGGATCTAGTATGAGGGAAATTAACAATTTGAAGAAAAGGTTGTCTACAACATTTGAGATGAAAGATTTGGGTCCATCGAAGCAGATTTTGGGGATGAAGATTTCTCGGGATAGATCTGTTGGCACTTTAAATCTATCTCAGGAGTTGTACATTGAGAAGGTGCTGAGCAGATTCAGGGTTAATGATGCTAAACCCAGGACTACTCCATTGGCAAGTCACTTTAAATTGTCAAAGGAGCAGTCACCCAAGACTGCCGAGTAGCGTGATCACATGGCACTTGTTCCATATGCTTCAGCAGTTGGTAGTTTGATGTATGTTATGGTCTTCACTAGACCTGATATAGCCCATGCAGAGGGAGTTGTTAGCAGGTACATGGCATACCCTGGGAAAGAGCATTGGGAATCTGTGAAGTGGCTTCTGACATATCTGAGAGGTACATCCAGTACTTCACTTTGTTTTTGCAAAGGCAAGGTGACACTACAGGGTTTTTTGGATGTTGATCTTGATGGTGATGTTGACTCGAGCAAGAGTACATCTAGGTACATTTACACCATAGGTGGAACAGCAGTGAGTTGGATGTTCAGGCTTCAGAAGTGTGTTTCTCTTTCATCTACTGAAGCTGAGTATGTGGAAATAGCTGAAGCTGGGAAAGAGATGATATGGCTGGCAGATTATCTTGAGGAATTTGGCAAGAAGCAGAGTGAGAAGATTATTTACTCAGATTGCCAGAGTGTCACACAGTTGGTGAAAAATACAGTCTATCATTCGAAGACAAAGCACATAAGAAGGCGATACCATTTCACTCGCAGGGCAGTTGAGGATGGTGATATGTGCTTGGAGAAGAGAGAGGGTGCAAAGAACCCGGCAGACATGTTGACGATATGTGTTGATGTTGGGAAACTGAGGTTATGTAAAACCTCGGTTTGTCTTCTGTAGTTGTTGCTATAGATGTTGCGGTGAGGTAAAGATGTTGATAATGAAGAGATTTTTTTTTGACAATGTATTTTTTGGATGACTGAGTCAGTCTCCATGTGGGAGAATTGTTAAGTAGTGGAGCCTGATTAATATATATATAACTGTTTACGCGGTTTAACCTATTTATTCTCTATAAATAAAAATACTCTGATTTTTTAGGCTTTCCTATTTATTCTCTATAACCAAAAATACTCTGATTTATTAATATAAATATACCTCACCGCCGTGGATGTTTACTTACGGGGTGTTGCCAGGAAATATTGGGTTTTCTCCTTCTCTCTCTAGATCTCTCATCTCTTTTCTCTTGAAAGTTCTTGTGTCCTTCATTCATCTAGTGTGTGTGCGTGAATTCGATCCTAACAGTATGCGGCCTTATATCTAGTTATAAATGAAATTATAATGACTTTTTGAGTATATTATGCCTAGTCTAGGGTGACTTGTTAGGAACACTTGGTGTAAGTAGTATTATGGGATGCTACCTACACATTGTACTAGTGTGAGTTTGGAGTTGTCATAGGTGATGGTTCTTGTGTGAAACTTATGTCTTATGATGTTTGTATGACCTTATGTTCATATGTGGTTGTGTTGATATAGCATATTTATGAAAGACTGTCTTAGGTGGCCTCAATGTTATACATTGTACTACGTATACTTGAAGGTTGCTTACAGAAAGTAGTTAACGTAAAGAGAAGTAATGAGTTGTATGTAATGAATGTATCTCAAAAGGTGATAAGTGGCCTTAAAGTGCTATTATGAATAGTGTCCATGTCTACTTTATGCATATAAATTATGTTGTGGTTATTTTGCCAATGTTCATGAAGTTTACTAAAAAGACATGATGCATGATTTCTAACTAAATAGCCTCTTAAAATGCATGTTTTTGCATGCTTGTCATAATTAGTGCATTCTTGTACTAATACAATTCTTCTTCATCTTTTTACACAAAGTGTAAGTGTTCATGACTAGGGTATATCTCCTAATATAAGAGCTCAGATAGATCTCCCAAGTTCAAGGAAAGAGATCCCTATGACTTAAGGATTTCCCTATGTCAAGTTCTTATTCAAATTATGTAATAGAACTAGACGAAGAGTCTAATTTTATATATATATATATATATATATATATATATATATATATATATATATATATAAATGAAGTTGTATGTATGTTACTAAGTAAAGGGCCTAAGTGGTCAACACCAAGGAAGGAGTGCCAACTTTGAGAGGGCAAGATATGAAAAGTTTTATATGTTCTGCGATTTTGATGATTATGCAATGAAAGATATTTATGGTCTTGTATAACACCTTTGAGAGGTCGAGTACACCGTGTTACTTCTAGAGGATGCTCCCTGGTCGTGACAGGCCGTAAGTCTTGTGTGAGACTTGTCCATCGGAGCTAAGTGTACCTAGACTAAGTCTTGACCTACAGATGTCGCTTACGCCCCGTCACTTGACCTAATGGTTGTGGGTCATGGGCGTAGGTCATGCCAACTTTGGCTGTTTTGGGGTTTAACTTATGGTCCTGTTCAAGGACCCTTAGGGTGGATCTTGGGGAGTCGTACTTGGATGTTTAACAACTTAAAAATTACCTTCTACACACATGCGTATCTTCCCACCATTTTAGACTCCAAATGAGACACCAAAACACATACAAGGACAGACTAGCACATAAAAGTCTAGTTTTTAAACTTCTTGGTCTTTTACATCTCGTAAAGCCAATGCCTTAATATAGGGCTCTATGTATAGTTAAATGACTTTAAAATAAATATAAATATGAAATTTATCCTATTTTAAGGTAAATAACTTAATATGAAAAGATAAGTTTGTAAGGAATTAAAAACGATCATGACGTCCGGTTAACTAATAACCTATGCAAGTGTTGTGCTAGTGATAGTAGGACAGTTTAAAATAGGAGTGTAAACGTTTGACCATGAAAATATAATGAAATTGTATGTATGTTACTAAGTAAAGGGCCTAAGTGGTCAATACCAAGGAAGGAGTGCCAACTTTGAGAGGGCAAGCCAACGCTGCCCCAAAAGGGAGGCTATTGCCTCAACCTTCATGAGCATCGCTAAGAGTCGTGGTCAAGCTCACGTACAAGTGGGAAGCTCATGAAATTGAGATGTCCAAATAAAAAGGGAGGCATCCTGGGTTTGATACTGCCCAAGTCACCACTAGCTACTTTACAACTCGTGGTGACTTCGACAATAGCCGCCCCAACATGGCCCTTCTCTTAACTTCCATGTGAAGTTTACGACCAAGCTAGGTTGCTTGTCAAATGCACCACGAGTCGTTAACTAGATCATAGTGAATTGTGCAGTAGCAACCCAAGATGTCTCCCTTTTCTTTTGCTATGTCAACTTCACGAGCTCCCCACTTTATCGTGGTCTTGACCACGAATCTTTGTGATTCTCATGAAGGTTGAGGCAATAGCCTCCCTTTTGGGGCAGCCTTGGCTTGCCCCTCAAGGATGGAACTCCTCCCTTGTTCTTGAACACTTAGACCCTTTCCTTAGTTAAATATATAAAACTTCATTATCTTTTCATGTTCAAACCATTATACACCCCTTTTAAACCACCCTACTATCACTAGCACCTCACTAGCCTAGGTTATTACTTCACCAAACGTCATCGTCAATTTAAATTCTTTATGAACTTATCTTTACATACTATGTTGCTTACCTTAATAAAGGAAAACTTACATATTTATATTTTGTTTTATGTCATTGAACTATACATAGCGCCCTAGCTGAAAGCATTGGATTTACGAGATATAACAGACAAAAAAGTTCAAAAACTAAAAAAATTTATGCTAGTATGTCCTTGTATGTTGTATGTGTTTTGGTGTGTCATTTCGAGTCTAAATTGATGGGAGGATACCCTAGTGTGTATAAGTTCATTTTTAGGGTTTAAACGTCTAGGTACGACTCCTCAAGGACCACCTTATGAGTCCTTGAGGAGGACCCTAAGCTAAACCCCAAAACTGCCAAAGTTGGCATGATCTACGACCATGACCCACAACCATTAGGTCAAATGACGTGGCGTAAGTGACCTATGTAGGTCAAAACATAGACTAGGGAGACTTATCTCTCATGACAAAGTCTCTGACAAGACCTACTTCCTGTCACAACAAGGGAGCACCCCTAATAAGTAACATAGCGTACTCGACTTATCAAAGATCTTATATGTCTTTCATTGCATAATCATAAAAATAGTGGAAAATTTGATACATTTAATAGAATATCATATGCTAGAATCATCACTTTATATATATATATATAATATATATATATATATATATATATATATATATATATATATATATATATTTAAAGAGAGAGAGAGATGACCTGCATGTTTAACCCCTACCTTCTCCACACTATGGTATCTTTCCATCATTTTAACTCCATAAAACACACCAAAACCCAAACAACATGCAAGGACACACTAGCACACAAAAGTCTAGGTTTTGAACTTCTTGGTCTGTTACATCTCATAAATCCAATGCCTTCAGCTACGGGACTATCTATAGTTCAATGACTTAAAAATGAATATAAGTATGTAAGTTTTCCTATCTTAAGGTAAGAATTTAGTATGAAAAGATAGGTTCATAAGGAATTAAGTACGACCATGATGTCTGATGAACTAATAACCAAGGGTAGTGTGGTGGAAGTGATAGTAGGTTGATTTAAAAAGGGTATTGTCATGACCGGAATCTAGACCCCAGACGAGACCAGCATCGTTGACCTCTCAGAGTTCGCAGACAAGCCTACATACGCCATTCTTACTTCATTTAATTAATCGTAGCAGAAAATTTAAACTTTTTGATTCGTAACATGCATGTAAGTTATTCTACTTAAATTCATATACATTCACCATCAACCATCTAACATGAATAACATCAAATGAATGAAATAGTTCAATACTGCATTAAGTGTATACTTGCCAAAATGGCACCAATAAAATGTCTGAAATAAAACAGGAAAGAAACACTAGTGGAACATACTCCACTAGATCAATCCTATAACTAAGATATATTATAATGGTCAAGCGTCCTCAAATGCATGAGGGTCTACCAAGTCTGGATGAATGTTTCACGTCCGGATAGCTTCAACATCGATCAGTAATCTCTACATCCACCTGTGCCTGCACCTAAAAATGTAGAGTTGTATGGGATTAGTACACACTTATACTAAGTATGGGTATATGCAAGCACACACCAAGTACATGCATGATCAAGAAGAGATCTCTCCTAACGATATGAATTATAGAAAGTTAAGTCAATGGACTTGCAAAATTTTGATTAGAAAATTCATGCCATGAGAGTAACATGCATCATCATACTTATCATTTTGCAAACAGCACATAACATATTACACATCTCATATCACATAGTTCCTATCGTTCTATCATATGCCATGAGACCTTGGAATCATGGACTTGACAGTAGGACTTCCTAAAATGAGGGCTCAACATATGGGACCTCAATTAGGGAGTCTTCTTTAGCAAACATAGAGTTTGCTTCATTCATTTATACGTACTTCATTTTAATTATTTCATATACTAGTGCAAACACCAGACATACCTAGGATGTAGTTTAAGACTCTCATTGGGTTCGCCATGCAATGACCAAGAATAACCTAGTGTCATTACTTAAGTCTAGCTCACCACTTGATTATCCTATCCTAACATCTTTGGTATTGATATACTGGGGTTTCACGGTATTCTTAATACTTTTTCCTTAAGTTTAGTGTGTCCAAAAGCCTTTTTGTGCTAATTTTTATATAAATTTCTCCTTATTTGCAGGAAATCTGTCCAAAGATGAATGCGGAGGTTTTTGAGCGAAGAAATGCAAAAGATACCACCTACGGAGCTTGTGACGGTCCGTCATGCTTGTGACGGTCCGTAGGTCACAGCGTAGTGCAGCTGCTGAAGGAAGATGGGGAAGTCTGACCAAGTGTGGGGTTATAGAAAACGTGACAGACCGTCGTAGCCATGACGGTCTGTCCTGCAGGTTCGTCATAAAGATCACAGAAGTTGCCCCAGTACCCATATTCTAAGAGTTCAAGTGTTTTGGAATGGAGAACCTCTACGGACCGTTGTGCTCGTAACGATCCGTCATACCTGACGTCGAGGGTAATGAAGAGAGAAGCAGATGAAATTTCATCAAGTATGGGACGACGGAGTCCATGAAGGTCCGTCGTGACCACGACGATCCGTCGCGATGTCCGTCGATCCAGCCGCATTTTCAACAGATTTCCAAAAATAGAGTCCTTGTTTAATTAGGTTTTTATTTTCTATAAGTAGTTCGAAAAACCTCGTTTTTGAGGTTATACTCTGATTATTTTGTTAGTCCCTTGATTATTGTTAGATTCTTGATTATTTAAAGATTCTTTGAATTGATTGTTGGTGATTTTTGTTGATTAATCAAATGAATTTTCTGGTTTTACTCATTCTCATTGAAGTAAGTACATGAATTCTTATACCATATATTTGAATATTGTGATTATGACTATGGGTAAGTAAACTCCATAACTAGGGTTGTGGGAACCATAGGCAAATAATGAGGTAAAACCTAACTAAAATAACAATTCTAGAATAGTGTCTTGCATGTATTGATAATCCTTTCGCATAAAAGTCTTTTTAACGGATGACCAACGTTAGAACTCGCCTTAATGCTACTTGCCGGACGAAGGAGGTAGATAATAGGAAAAGAATTATCAACATAGATTTAGTGTATACTATCTAATAGGCTAGTATTGATTGGTATGAGGTAATAACTTAGTCAAATATCGAATACGATGCTTAATATGAGGTAAAGATAAGGGTTAGGATAGCAACACACGTAGCCGGACCAAGGTGCGGAGTGAAATTTTCTAGATGCCGGACCAAGGATTTTGAAATACATAACTTATCACTTTGCATGCAAGATACTAGGAAAGAATTGTTATAGTTAGACTTATCAAGTAATGAACCTGTGGGGAACACGTAAACCCTAGTTACTTTGATTAATTGATTAAACTCCAACATTCGAAGCTGTTAGTTGTCTCCTTTTATTTCGCTAGTTATTTTCATTTATTTAGGAATATAACCCCCCCCCCTTGTTATCATTTTATGCTTTCTAAGGAAGTAAAATTGACTAAACAATAGTAATAATAGATTGAAGTTAAGTCTAAAATATTTTCCTCGTGGGAACAATCCCGACCTCACTAGTTAGGTTATTTACTTGACATGACCGCTTTACTTCTTATTTGAGAAGTAAGTTTGAGCGTATCAAATTTTGGCGCCGCAGCCGCGCAAAGTAGCTTTTAGATTAACTTAAACTTATTACTATAGTTTAGTTGATATTTTCTTTATTTACTATGTTTTATTGTTTTTGATTCGTGCAGAACCACCCTCCTTGTATGCCAAATACACGGAGAGGAAGAGAACCCTTGTTTCCCTACGATCATGAATTAGAGAGTACACTACGTAATATGAATGGAAACTTGGGAATCAATGATGATGATCCAAACCAGAACATCCCAGCTCCAGTTGATGTTCATGGTCAGTTGTTACCCGATGCTCCGGGTGAACACCAACAGGGGGGACAAAATCCCGCTCCACGGCCCTAAGCATACTACAGAGTCTATGACAACCTAGCAGACTCCGATGGGCCACTTCTCTTGCCTCCTCTACCACCAGGCCACACCTTCGTGGTAACTAGTAGCCTGATGCAAATTCCCACTGCCAGAGGTTTGTTTTCAGGGCTACCTTCTGAGGATCCACATGCCCATATAGCTAAGGTAAGGGAAGTGTGTAGAAGTTGTGTAGGGAGGCCTGACTTGGACTTGGATGTAATAGGGCTTAGAGTGTTTCCTCTCTCACTGATGGGAGAGGTTGCTATATGGTTCACTGAGCTCCCTTACAACTCAATTTTCACTTGGAACCAACTAAAGGATTTTTTCTTAGCACGCTACTATCCAGTCTCCAAGAAACTAAACCACAAAGACAGAGTGAAGTCATTTTTGAAGTGCCTATTATTCTTGGGAGGCCATTCCTTGCTACAGGTAGAGCCTTAGTTGATATGGAAAAGGGGAAGATGAAATTTCGATTGAACAATGAGGAAGTGACCTTTAACATTTGTAGGTCCATGAGGCAGAGTGGTGAGCTCCAATCGGTATCTGCTATATCCTACAACATTGGTGAGACATCTGAGGCATAAATAGAAGAACGTCTAGGTGTGGAAGCATTAGCGGCAGTGATAATGAATTTTGATAGCGATTGCATTGAAGAGAATGAGTCATTAGTCGCGGCTCTTGATTGAGGTGATGTTCGGTTTAAACCGAAGAAATATGAGTTAGATATGAAGAATCGCGAGTCCCCACCTGTGAAACCATCTATAGAGGAGGCTCCAAAGTTAGAACTAAAAGCTCTCCCACCTCATCTCAGGTATGAATTCTTAGGGAATGGTGGCACTTTGCCGATAATCATTGCATCAGGACTGAATGAACAACAAGTTGAGAGTTTGGTGAAAGTTCTAAAAAGGTTCAAAAAAGCTATTGGGTGGATAATTGCGGACATTATTGGGATACCTCCTGGTATTTGCTCTCATAAAATCTAACTCATGACTTATCATAAGCCAAGTATTGAGCACAAGAGACGTTTAAATCCTCTTATGCAAGATGTCGTGAAGAAGGAAATCATTAAGTAGTTGGATGCCGGAGTAATCTATCCGATCACCGATAGTAGTTGGGTATGCCCTGTTCAGTGTGTACCTAACAAAAGGGGAATGACTGTCATCCCCAACGAAAAAAATGAACTTGTTCCAATGAGACCGGTTACTAGATGGAGGGTGTGTATGTATTACCGCAAATTAAATTCATGGACTGAAAAAGACCACTTTCCTATGCCCTTCATGGATCAGATGTTGGATAGACTTGCCGAAAAAGGGTGGTACTATTTTCTTGATGGATATTCGAGGTATAATCAGATTTATATTGCACCAGAAGATCAAGAGAAAACCACTTTTACTTGTCCATATGGGACCTTTGCGTTCAAAAGAATGTCGTTTGGGTTGTGTAATGCACCCGCCACATTTCAGAGATGTATGATGTCGATATTTTCCGACATGGTGGAAGATACTATAGAATTTTTTATGGATGATTTTTCTGTGGTTGGTGATTCATCGAGCGGTGTTTGAAAAATTTATCTGAGGTGCTTAAGAGATGTGAAGACTGCAATTTAGTACTGAATTGGGAAAAATGTCATTTCATGGTGAAAGAAGGTATTGTTTCGGGTCATCGCATTTCAGAAAAGGGCATAGAGGTTGATCGAGCTTAAGTCGAGGTAATAGAGAAAATTCCCCCACCGATCTCTGTGAAAGGTGTGAGAAGCTTTCTTGGGCATGCAGGTTTTTACCGGAGGTTCATCAAAGACTTTTTAAAGATTGCACATCCATTGTGCAAACTGCTGGAGAAAGAATGTAAATTTTGTTTTGATGAATCATGTCTTAAACCATTTGGTGAGCTAAAAGAAAAATTGGTGGCTGCACCTATCATTATTTCTCCATATTATTTGAGGTGATGTGCGATGCTAGTGGGGTTGCTCATGGTGTAGTATTGGGACAAAGAAAGAACAAAATCCTTCACCCCATTTACTATGCTAGTAAATTCTTAAATGAAGCTCAGAAGAACTACACAGTGACTGAGCAAGAACTCCTTGCAGTAGTCTTTGCTTTTGAGAAATTTCGCTCCTGTTTGCTAGGTACTAGAGTTATAGTGCATACTGACCACTCTGTATTGAGATATTTGATGGCAAAGAAGGATGCAAAACCTAGGTTTATTCATTGGGTATTACTGCTACAAGAATTTGACTTTGAAGTGATGGATAGAAAAGGAACTGAAAATGAAGTTGCTGATCATTTGTCCCGTCTAGAGGATGAAGCTATGAGATATTTGGGGGATAAGACTGACATTGATGATACTTTTTCTGATGAGGATGTATTGGCTGCTTCACAAGACTTTATTCCATGGTTCGCAGATTTTGCGAACTATCTGGCTAGTGATATTGTTCCATCGGAATTGTCCTTTCATCAAAGAAAAAAGTTCATGTACGATGTGAAGAAGTTCTTTTGGGATGGACCATACTTATAAAAGAGTTGTGTCGACGGGCTTATTCGGCGATGTGTGCCAGAATGTGAGATGTTGAGTGTGTTGGAAGCATGTCATTCCTCACCCGTTGGTGGACATCACAGCGGTATCCGAACCGCTCATAATATATTACAATGTGGTTACTATAGGCCAACTCTTCATCTAGATGCTCATGAGTTTGCTAAAACATGTGATCGATGCCAACGAGATGGTGGCATTTCAATAATGCAATAGCTCCCTCTAAACCCTATTATTGTGATTGAGTTATTTGATGTTTGGGGTATTGACTTTATTGGCCCTTTTGTGAGTTCTCATGGAATGAAGTACATTCTAGTAGCGGTTGATTATGTATCTAAATGAGTCGAAGCCATCTCCCTCGCAAACAATGAAGGGAAGAGTGTCACTACATTCTTAAAAAAGAATATATTCTCTCGTTTTGGCACCCCAAGGGCAATTATTAGTGATAGGGGCTCCCACTTCTGCAACAGATTGTTCAAGAGGTTATTGGAGAAATATGGGGTTCTCCATAATGTAGCCACTCCTTACCACCCTCAAACTAGTGGGCAAGTTGAAGTGTCAAATCGGGAGATCAAACAGATATTGTCAAAAATAGTGAACGCTAGTAGAATGGATTTGTCGAGGAGGCTTGATGATTCCCTTTGGGCCTACCGGACAGCGTATAAGACTCCCATAGTTATGTCTCTATACCAACTTGTATATGGGAAAGCTTGTTATGTTCCGGTTGAGTTAGAGCATAAAGCCATTTGGGCTATGAAGAAGTTGAAAATGGATTGGAGCGAAGCTGCAGAATAACGGTTAACTGGGTTGAATGAACTCGATGAATTTCGCCTTCAAGCTTATGAAAGCTCATCCCTATACAAAGAAAAGATGAAGAAGTACCATGACAAAAAAAATTGAAAAATGAGAGTTTATGGTCGGGGATTTGGTGCTTTTATTCAATTCTAGGTTGCGCTTGTTTCCGGGCAAGCTCAAGTCCAAATGGACTGGTCCTTACTTGGTTACCCAACTATTCCCTCATGGAGCATTTGAGTTGGAAACTAAGGAGGGTGTGCAGTTCAAGGTGAATGGACAACGCATAAAATCTATCTCGGGCATGCTGAATCAGCGAATGAAGTGATAGAGGCATACCATCTTGATGAAGTCTGAGTAATCCAGTGTCCTCAATTGTGCCGCGACGTTAAATCAGGCGCTTGTTGGGAGGCAACCCAATACTTATAGTTTTTCTTTCTAGTAATGGTACCATTTTCTACTAATGGGTTTTCAATTTGCAGGCACATCACCAGGAAATTCTGCAGAACATTACTCTGCAACAGTCACTGACGGATACAGCGACGGACCGTTTCAACTATGACGAACCGTCGCATGAATCCGTCGTGCCAGGTACGTCTTTCTATTATTTTCAAACTAGGGCAGACGCGATGGAACCAATGATGGATCGTTACATATGAGATGGACCATCGTCGTGGAATCGTCGCGTCATTAACGAGGCATACCCGACCTGACACGGCTGGAGGTTTTAAAAGAAATTCAACATTTAAAACCTCCAACCCTTTATTTCACCCCTTCCTTCACTCTTCCTCCTATTTCCCTCTCTTTTCAACTTCCAAAATCATCTCTCTCTTCAACCGATCATTTTCCCCAAATTTCCAAAATCCTATAAGTCACATCTACTAGTCGAAGAGCTGCTGCTGTGGGTGTCTACTTGATCACCAAGTACCTTTTCCTCTTGTTTTTCTCAAATTCTCAGGTAGGTGTCTCTAATTTCTACTCATTTATATTGCATTTTTGTGTATCAATTAGTAAAAGTCTAGTTCTTCTTGATATGTTCTTTATCAAATTTTGTCTAACCTAGGTTAAAAAAATTCGTGAAATTGTCGTGTTAAAACCTTAGAAATAAGTGCCTTAGCATTGCTAGTTTACTAGGTATTTTGGTTAGACAAATGTAGGTCAAAACACTACCACTTCGATTTAGGTCATAGGGGATGAATGGGGAATCTCTAGTTCTGTTACTGAGTTATAGAACGAGACCCCGATGACGGACCGTCGTATTCACGACAGACCGTCATTGGGTCCGTTCCAACCGCCCTAACACTCCACTGTCCATTTTTTCTCCAAGTGTCCACCAACGGCCACATGCGACGGACCGTTGTTCCCACGACGGTCCATCCTGCACAACCGTTCTAGTTGTCAGAGACCCTATTCCCAAGGGTCTCTCACTTTTTCTAAGTGTCCTTCAATGGACACATGCGACAGACCATCATATCTACGACGGTTCGTCCTGCACAACCGTTGTGGTTGTCAGAGACCCTTTTCCTAAGGGTCTCTCTCTATTTTTCTAAGTGTCATCAAACGGACAACTACAACGGATCGTCATACCCTCGACGATCCGTCCTGCATGACTGCCATGACAGTCAGAGATCCCTCTCCTAGGGTCTCCACATTCTTTCATTTGTCCTCTGACGGACACCTACGACGGACCGTCGTACCTGTGATAGTCCATCCTGCATGACCATTTCAATGGTCAGAGACCCCTCTCCTAAGGGTCTCCATATTTTTTCAAGTGTCCTCTGAAGGACACCTACGACGGACCGTCGTAACTGTGACGGTTCATCCTGCACATACTGTCATACTTGTCAAAGACTCTCCTTCAGGGTTCTCCATATAAACATAGTCTAAGTAAGACACGACGGACCCCATGACGGTCCGTCGTACTCACGAAGAACCGTCACCTGGTCTGTTGTGTTTCACTGTTACTATAGCAATGTCATTTTATTTTAATTTTTTTTTATTTATTTTGTGTGGTTTTGCTTGTCTTGTTTGCTCCTTCTAGTAATAATATTGATCCTTTATAGGTACTATCTACTATGGAACTAAAACAAGATCGAGTATATGCACATGGGCGATCGAAGTCTGTCGCCCCGTCTGCCCGCCTGGTCATTGGCTCTGATGATGAGTGTGACCCCGAGTACGTTCCCCCAGGCAATTCCACCCCATCCCGTGTTGCACGTGCTGCCAGATCCACACCCAAAAAGGTAGCGTCCGGCATAGTCACTGTCTCCCAGTCTGATGAGGAGTGCACGCTGACCAGCACACCTTCTAGGTCAGCCACTAATGAAGAAGGAGCGTCTGGCTCCTTAGGAGTTTCGTGGTTGGAGGAAGCCTCCGGATCTTCTGAGGTTCCCGCACCCTCCACGGCTGTAGCGTCGGTCTCGTCTGATGAGGTTGACATTTTGAAATCCACACCCGATTCACCATCTCATGCTCTCACCTCAGTTACTGACCTGCCCAACCAGTGGTGTGTCGACGGGCAGTTTCAAGTCTATTCTGATGCAAAGTTCCTGAATGACAAAGGAGTTATGACTCGGACACTTACATTGGAGCAGCGGGTCCTTACAGGAAGTTTCCCGACAATGCCTAAGATCCACAATCTCTTCACCAGAAATTGACTGGAGTGGACAGCACGTCCGTTGGGACGTTATAGTGAAGAGATGGTTCGAGAGTTCTACGCATCCTATGTAGCAACTCTCCAATCGCAGATTGATAGGCGGGCTGCCCCCGCCAAATAGGCCCCACTGGAGCAGGTCCGAGTACGTGGCGTTCTGGATGATATCTCCCTGCCTTCTATCCATCGGTTTCTATACGGCGAGAATGTTGATGCTTATCGGACCCCTCTCACTACCGAGTTTGACTACCGATGGCAGATTTTCAAATATGGCCAATTTCTGCGTGATCCATCGCTGAGAGAGACCAACAAGAGGTGGATGGCCCTGCACTTGTCCGTTGATGGAGAGGGTGCCATCTCGGTGACTGAGCCGAAGGGGGCCATCAAGAAGGCCAACCTGACTTTCACGGCGAAGTTTTTTTGGTTAATTGTCCGCCACTGCCTTTCCCCCACAGCCAATGATAATATCGTCACATGGGATCGAGCAGTACTGATGGCGGCTATAATAGCAGGGTTCGAGGTGGATTTTGCGTGGCTTCTACAGGCGGTCATACACGAGAGGGCTTTTAAGTTCACAACTACTTACCCTTTCTCGTGCATGATATTTTCTCTATGCAGATCCGCAGGTGTGCCTATATGGCACGTTGATCAGCTCTAGACCTATCTGGGCACTGTTGATATCGTCCTCATCAGAGATGTGGCCAATGATTTGGCTCTACGTAGAGGGCCCCATCCAGAGCTGCGTCCAATTGGTGATAATCTGGCTGATACGGTAGCACAGGTCAGCACGGCTACGTAGTCGGCTTCCACTGACACTACCCCGGTCGAGTCTATCCCGGGTAGTATCACCGCCCCGAGCTCCTCTCGCTTAGCCCCTTTACCCTCTCTGGTCCTGCTTGCTAAGGTCAAGAAATTAGAGGCGCAAATGGATACACTTCTGCATCATATCCAGCCCTGGATGCAGAGGTCTATTACCGAGGCAGAAGAGCGCTTGGAGCGGAGAATGGTCCAGCACACAGAGCGGAAGATCGTTGAGGTTCATCACCGCTTGGACGCGTTTGAGTTGTGAGTGCTAGCCCGTCCAGCCCCTCCGGTGGATGTGTCGACCCTTCAGGCTGCGGTCGACAGTCTTCGCGCAGATATTGATATGATCTTAGAGTCTAGGGTGCCTGAGTCTGAGGCCCCTTGTGTAGAGTCTGCTGAAGACAAAGTGATGGCGGCCCTATTCGCCACTTCAGAGATTCCACCACCTCCCCCTCGAGAGCATGCCAAGAGGCGTAGGGGTATAGAGGAGGATGAGGTGCGAGCACGGAAGAAGGAGCGCCATGAGATGGAGGTTGCGAGGATAGCCTTGCTTGTTGAGGAGAAGGCACGTCAGATGAGAGCAGAAGAGTTAGGTGATGGGGCGTCTAGCTCCAGAACTGTGGAGATACCGGGAGGCACTGCTGATAGTGTTGTTGATGCTGAGGACACCACTGAGGGTGTCCAGATTACAGAGGTAGTGGGTTCCGGGGAACCAGACCCACCAGCTTGATGATCGTTGGTTCTTAGAGCCCCAGGTTTGCTTCACCTACCACTCTAGTATTTAAATTTTTTTATGCATTGGGGACAATTGCATGTCTTTTTGTTGGGGGTGGGGTAAATGGAAAGTGAGTGCTAGGGTGAAGTCTGAGTAGCCCAATTCACTATCCTCTTTTGGGGTTTTCTTGCCTGTGTTCTTTTTCCCCGAAAGAATGATTACTTTTTCCGTTGAACCGGCATGTCTATATCTTGTGTACATAGTTTAATTCTGGGGCATCATGGCTAAAATGATATCCTGATAAAATTGAAAATGATGCATGACTAGGTATAGTAATTGATAAATGTGTGGCTCTAAGCATGACATAGAGGTACACCACTGCATGACCCTAAGGAAGGCATACCACTCATAGCTAGCCAATTGTTATCATGAGATTTACGTGAAACTCCGCCCTTCCCAAAGGAAGGCATCACCACTCATAGCTAGCCAATTGTTGCTCAGTATAAAGTTCCATTACATTAAACTCATACGTCATGGAAGGTGTCTTCTAATATGAGGACATCATAGATCATTAGATGATTTCTCATCTCATCATTAGTATTATGTATGCATTAACTTCAATACTTTCATTAGAGTGTTCATAGAGACTAGTCTCTTCACTAGCTTTACACTCTCATAGGTGACTACGTTTTGGTAACATTTACTTAGAATCATTTGTGATTGCTCTCATCTTTACCGTTAGCCTCTTATCATATTGTCACCTCATTCATGAATTTTTACACATTTGGTTTTCATAATTACTCACCCTTTCACATGAATGTTCATTTCATCATATGGAAATGCACTTGGCCATTTAATGTGTTTCACACTCTTACTTAACCCTTCTAGGGTAGTATCATTTTATCACATTCATCTTAGGCTCACTTACTTTTAAGAGTATGATATACTTATGAGTCCTTACATACAAGATATGAGCTTCATTCATAGTTTGTCTAAGTGATTCATGTTTACCCAAGATTATGTGGTACTAGACTTATACATCTTGTAGATATGCCAAGGTATTGATTTCAATCTTTAGAGGCAGCATTCATTAAATACTTGTTTACGTATGACTTATATGTCAATACAGAATTGGGCAAGGGAACCCAATTTCAAATCGTTTGAACAACACTTAATCTTATTTTAAACTTGATAATTGCATTTTTCAAATTTGAGAGACCCTAGTTCGATTCCCATGAACCCCATAATATTTCTTTCTTGTTCTTCTCTCCTTTTTCAAGGAGGTTGTGGGTTCAATTCCCCACAAGCTTATTATTTTTCTTTTAATTTATCTCTTAACTTTCTCACCTATCCAAGAGGTTGTGGGTTTAATCCCCACTCACCACATTTATTTTTCTCCTTTATTTTTCTCCTAACTCTCTCATATATTCAAGAGGTTGCGGGTTCAATACCCACTCACCACATTTATTTTTCTTTTTTATTTTTCTCCTAACTCTCTCATACATTCAAGTGGTTGTGGGTTCAATCCCCACTTACCACATTTATTTTCTTCTTTAATTTTTTCTCCTAACTATGTCATCTATTCAAGAGGTTGTGGGTTCAATCCCCACTCACCACATTTATTTTTCTCCTAACTCTCTTATCCATTCATCTTAGCCTCTTATCATGTTGTCACTATTTTCATTAGCATCATAGTATAATTTTATTACTCACCTCATTGCGTGAATGTTCATTTCATAATCTTACCATTTACTCGTGTTCTTACCCAATTCGAGTTACTCATAATTGACTAAGTGTTTCCTGAAATTCTAAGTATATGTTATGTAAGACTTATGTAGTTTACACATGCAGCCAAGGGACCCAAGTTCAATTTTTAGTTGATGCATTTTATTTAATTTTAATGTGTCTCACAATTTCAGTCAAGGGACCCAAGTTTGAATCCCACAGGTAGCACTTTATTTTTAATTATTTGGAGTGTTAGATGGTTTCACTCATTCAGCCAAGAGGATCTGGGATCGAATCCCTGTGGCCTAAATTTTTTTTATTTTGTTTTGGTGTGAGATTTATGTATCTCACACCCTTGGACAAGGAGACAAGTTCGAATCCCCCTTCCCTCACTATTTTTTTTCTTTTATTTCCAAGCTTCTTTCAACCTGCCCAAGTTCAAATCCCCTCTCTCACCCCATTTTCTTTTCTTTTATTTTAAGGCTTAATCTCTTAGTATTAGTAACTTAAGTTCTCTAGTTACACCCTCAATGGCAGCATATACTTTTCTTCATTTTTACTAGAGAATAGCCGAAACTGTACTCCATTAGCATATGACTTTAATTCACTTTCTTTGCATTTAGCTTAGAGTTTTACATAAACTTTTAACCATTGTGTTAAGGAATTTATTTTTATTTTCTTGTTCATAAACATCACTATTTCATCATCATATGTTAATAACACAACAAATGTATAGAACCTAATTCACCACTTTCTTGAAAACAATCTGTAATATGCTTCTCATGATAACTAGCATTATTGTGTACATAAAACATACATACAGTCGGACACACATAAAATGATCATACGTTGTCCGGAAACATCACATTACACACAATTAAAAACGTTCCTAAGATTGTCTACCAGCAAACATACCAACGCATGCATCACTTTTCAGAGGATCTAATGACAGGGGCATGCAACGGGGACAACCTTAGTTTTTCGATTGGAATACGTACTGAACCTTAGGGAACTCTTGGGAAAGGGACCAAGAGAGAAGAAAACTGATGCCATTTCAGCCTTTACAACTAGCCACAACCAAACGTTTCCACCTGCACACAAACCTTTCTTCCGAGCTTTGATTCTTGTTCCCAGGTGAAGTTCTTTACGTGATTTCTTAAAGAACTTAAGCGTACAATATTTTTCTTTTTGGTTTTGATGAATGCCGCCTAGAATTCTTTAGAATCAGTAAGCTTATTTTATTTTTTTTGTTTTTGAATTGTAAAATAAAACTGAAACGTTTTTAGAAGAGATAATGAATTAAGAGTGCACATTGAGTACACTCCTAGTGGAGGTCGTGTACCTCTTTCCTTGGGAGTTTGTTGTGGAATTATTCAACACAATTAAAATGATAAAATTGTATTATAATCTATATATTAAGTTATTTTAATTACCCTCCTTATTTGTATTCTTTAGTCAAATAAACGTGAATGTGCAAAGAACAGAACATTTCATTAGTGATTATCGTGGCTTAGGATTAGGTGAAGTAGTTTAGACTTAGTAAACTAGGACTCTTTCAAACTTTGAAAATCTGATTTAATTAGTTTAGTGAAATAACCATAATTACTTACAAAATCAGATTATAAACCTCAATTTAATCCACATAAATGTTGCTTCTGTCATGAATTGAACCCGTGACATTCCAATCACAAAAAAGGGTCCCTCCGGGTCGACCTGACCGAAACCGCCCCATTAATTAATTAATTAAAAATAATAATCTTATTTTCCTTTTTATTAAATCATTATTTAAACATTAATTACTTAAATTAATTCACCAATATAAATAATCAAGTTAAATCATTGCTCCCACCTAGGTTCGAACCCGGGTGGAGCAACGTTTTGCTCATTGGGCAATTTTGGCCCTTTCTACCAAAAAATTCCCCTCCACCTTTTAATTAAATAACTAATTACATATTTAGGATAATTACGATACTACCTTAGTCTGGAAAAAGACCATTTTACCCCTAGACCCTCCAAACCTAAGATTTCCCCTTTTTAAGTTCGATAAAGGCTCATCCGAGTAAATATTCATATTCGCGAGCCCTACATGGTTGGACACAACCTTTTATAGCTCAACTAACTCCCCAAGTGAGTTGACTTAGCTGTAGAAAGGGTTCAGAGTTCTGGTTCTACGCACATGAATCCGTGTGAACTCGGTCTAATTGTAGGCATTCTAGACACATTAAGCATTACCTAGCATATTCATTTTTGTAGGGTTGTTACATTTTCATCAACCCCCAAACCTTCAACTAGTAGAATCGGTGTTGGATCACCTAGGCACTTCTTTAATATAGAGACATGAAAGACTGGCTGAACAGAAGATAGTTCCGCAGGCAATGCCCAACTCATGGGCCACCTCTCCCACTCGCTGTAGGATCTCATATGGCCCAACATACCTTAGACTCAGTTTCCCCTTCCTGCCAAACCTCATCACCCCCTTCATAGGTGATATCTTCAAATAGACCTGGTCACCAACATCAAACTTTAAAGGTCATTTTCTATTGTCTATATAAGACTTCTGTCGACTATAAGTAGTAGCCAACCTGTCCCTAATCACCCTGTTTTTCTATAAGGCCTCATTAATGATATAAGGACCAAAAATGGATGAATCTCCAACCTCGAACCACCCAACTGGAGACCTACACCTCCTACCATATAGTGCCTCAAACGGTGCCATCCCAATGCTGGAGTGGTAGCTATTATTATATGAGGACTCTATCAAAGGCAGATGATCGTCTAAACTACCCTTAAAGTCAATCACACACGCCCTCAACATGTCCTACAATGTCTGAATGTTGCGCTTTGCCTTCCCATCTGAGTAAGACCGCCAGGCTTAAGATTTTCTGTCTTAACCTGTTGAAAATTAGGACACTTGGCCACATGATCTTTAATATCCTTCTTCATGCCATCCCACCAATATATTTGTTTAAGATCATGATACATCTTGGTGGGCCAGGATGTATGGAGTATCTGGAACCATTGATCTCTACAGTGATCCTGGTCTGCAAATCATCCACATCTTGTACACACATCCTGTCTTGGTACCTAAGTATGCCATCATCCTGGGGGAGCACTCTCCAGGGACATAACATCATTATTTCACCGTGAGCTTAGGGCATTGGATTAGGATTCCCCCACCACATAAAACATCATTTGATGCTTCTGACACATATGATATGAAATAATATGAGTCTTTATTTGCCTTATCAGGCATAGTTTCTTTTCAAGAAAGAACCAGAGGATATGAGCTTGACACCGCAACTAGGCGTGGTTCCGCAGACGATCGCAGAAAATTCTAATAGAAAGGCAACGGGTTTTGATAACATTGGAGAGGAATTCAAATTAGGATAAATTCAAATGTGAAACGTAAAGATCTGAGATAAGTCCTTCTTTTTCTCTTACTATTTTGATAGAGGAGACTGCCCACACTGAACACCAACCCTCAACTATACTTGATCAAATCAAGATCTTCGTTTGTTCTTTTTCAGGATTTACTACACATAGGAACTTCCATCAACTGATCAATGGTTACTTCCGCTGATGCTGCAACAGTATGGTACCAAGAGACCCATTTCAGCCACTGTTTCACCCATCTGAGTAAAACAGTGCGTTCAAGGATTTCTCTCTCACCATCAAACACCAACTCATTTGGAAAGAGTCGTATCTCCTTAGGTGTTAATTCCTTCCGGAGATAATCTATTATCTTTCCCTTCAAAAAAAAAAAAGATTGAGAGGTTTAAATCTCCCAATCCAATATTCGAGAGGTAATAGATGTGACCTGTGTGGTTTGCTTGCAGCCGCTTTCAGTCTTTCCCAACGTTTAGATTAACCAACACTCAGTCCTTTAGCTCCATCAACACAGGATCAAGATGCTGACCCTCCTTGACTTCAACTACTAAGGATGATTCAGAACTAGGATGAACTAAAACACCCCCACTAGTAAAGTCAACTTACCGCACACCCAGTCTACCCAGTCTATGTATATCTTTAACCCACTCCCTCTTCCCATCCTCAATGTGGGTTGTACTTCCCATGCTCATCCTACTCAAAGCATCAACTACAACATTAGCTTTACCTGGATGGTAGTGTACATTCATGTCATAGTCCTTCAACAGCTCCAACCATCTACCCTGACATAGATTTAACTGTCTCTGTATGAACACGTATGGGAGACTCTTGTAATCTTTGAACACATCCACATGCACACCATACAAGTAGTGCCTCCGTTGTTTCAGTGCAAACACCACAACTGCCAACTCATGAGTGGGATAATTCTTTTCAAGGACCTTGATTTTATTGGATGTATAAGCTATCGTCTTTCAACCCTGCATAAGAACACAACCCACACCAACCCTAGATGCATCACAAAACTTAGTGTAATTCTCACAACACTTAGGCAAAGTAAGCATTAGGGCTGAAGTGTGTCTATCATTGAGCTCCTGGAAACTCTTCTCACAAGACTCCGTCCATTCAAACTTAGCCTTCTTCTTAGTCAAAGTTGTCAGTGAGGCAGCAATGGAAGAAAAACCCTCCACGAACCTGTGATAATAACTAGTCAATTCCAAGAAGCTACAAATATCTGTGGGAGTAAGAGGTTTTGTCCAGTTATTAATAGCTTCAGTATTCCTGGGATCTGCCTCCACACCTTTGTCGGACACAACATGACCCAGGAATGTCACTGATCTAAGCCAGAATTCACACTTGTTGAATTTGGCATACAGTTGATGTTGTCTATGTACCTGCAAGGTTAGTCTCAAATGATGTTCATGCTCTTCCTTGGTCTAAGAGTAGATAATAATGTCATCAATAAATACTATGAAAAAAAGTCAAGGTATCCACGAAAGACCCTGTTCATGAGATCCATAAATGCAGCAGGTGCATTCGTGAACCCAAATGACATAACTAGGAACTCATAGTAACCATAACGGGTACGAAAGGTTGTCTTTCGGATATTTCCATCTTTAACCCTGAGATGATGGTACCCTAAACGAAGATCAATCTTCGAAAGAAAATAAACCCTTGGACTTGGTCGAACAAGTCATCTATCTGGGAAGTGGATACTTATTCATGATAGTGACATTGTTGATCTGCCGATAATCGATACACATTCTAAGGGTTCAATATTTCTTCTTCATAAACAACACTGGAGCGCCCCAAGGGGATATGCTCAGCTGAATGAAACTCTTATTAGTGATATCTTTTAACTGCAACTTCAACTCTTTGAGTTCATCTGGAGCCATTCTGTAAGGAGGAATAAAAAGTGGTGTAGTATCGGGTTCTAAGTATATACCAAAATCTATCTCTCGAGGAGGAGGAACTCCAGGCAAATCATCAGGAAATATATCTTGGAACTCATTCACTACAGGCACTGATTCTATGGAAGGAACGTCATGATCTAAATGATTAACACTCACAAGATGACACAATAACCCCTTGGACATCATTTTATTAGCTTTATGGTTCAAAACTAAGGGATTTGGATGACTCGAGTTGTACCCCTCCCAGAATAGATATTCTTCATTAGGGAAATGAAATATCACAACCTTACTAGGCAATTCATACAAGCATAACAACTATGAAGCTAGTCGATGCCAAAGATTAACATCAAAATCATGCATGGGTAACTCAACCAAGTCTGCACACATAGTCTTACCATTTACAACTATTGGACAATCCTTGTATACTCTATTAGTTCTTAAATTTTCTCCTAAAGGTGTACTAACCACTATAGGATCATGCCGAACTTCAGGCAATATCTCAAACGTGAGACCAAGCAAATGAGTTACAAAGGAAAGCGTAGACCCTGGATCAAGTAAAGCTCAAACAGAAGTTGAGAATACTTGCAGCATACCTATGACCACATCAGCGGACTTCTCCTGCTCTCCCCTGCCCTCAAGGGCGTAGAACATGTTCCTCTTAGAAGGCTCGACTGCAGCTGCATCCCGTGGATTAGGCCTAGGTTGAGCATTAACTCCAGCCTGACCTCTCTTCTGTGGGCAGTCCTTAACCATGTGCCCGCTCTTACCGCATCTGAAGCAGGCATTAGTGCCCTGTTTGAACTCTCCACTGTGAGAACGGCCACGCATAGCACAATCCTTTATGGGACACTGCAACTCACCTCCATTACCCTTTCTGGGCTCGGGTCTACCTCTTCTAGGTGTTGTACTCCTCTGAGAGTTAGAGTTCCCTGAACTCTGTTGCCCCTTTTTGAATTTGGGCTGCTCACGGACACCAAAGTTGTTTCTATTGCCTTCATTACTAGGACATGCCTGATCTTGAGGCTTAGGCCTCCTAGCATCACGGATGCCCCTCTTCTTTCGATTTTACTGTACCTGTTGTACATGTACCATCAACCTGGAGAGGTCCATGTTATCGTAGAGCATTGCAGACTGACACTCCTCCTCCAAATATCCATTGATTCCTATGAGGAACCTACTCATCTCATCCCTGCGCTTAGATACAAGGTAAGTAGCATACCTTGACAGCTTAACAAACTTCAGGGAATACTCTTTGAATGTCATAGATCCCTGCTTAAGGTTGATAAACTCCTCAACCTTGGCCTCCCGCATCTCCCTGGGAAAGAATCTCTCCAGAAAGTCTGTCCTAAACATCTCCCATGTGACCGAAACTCCACCCAAAACTCGGCTATCTTGTCACATCCTGCACCAAGTCTGTGCAAGATCCTTGAGTTGATAGGAAGCAAACACTGCTTTCTCAGTATCTATGGCCCCCATAGACACCAAGATCTTATGCACCTCATCCACAAACTCTTGAGGATCCTCTGAAGTCTTAGACCCTGTGAAAAATAGGAGGATTCATCCTCATAAAGTCTCTTAGCATGTTAGACATACTACGAACTGGTGGGTTCTCCTTCTGAACATTATGTCGGTTGGCCTGGTCAATCATGGCATGGGCCTGCAAAGTGATGGCATGTGCCATCTGGGCTAGATATGCCTCACCTCAACATCATTCAACCCAGTAGGATAAACCGGCATAGACACTCCTTTAACTGGAGCCTGGGGTGGAACATGACTGCCCCCAGCAACTGCTCATCCCCTCCTTTGACCAATTGTTCTCCTCGTATTAATTTTTTGAAAAACAACAAGGATTAATGTTAAACATGCTCATAACACCAAGAAAATCAGAAATTAGAAAAGGCACGATAAGATCAGAAGAAGGGAAATTTTCCTACGCATCATGCAGTCTCTAATTCATGATAGTGGTGCACTTCACTACCATGACTTAGAAACTACTCATGGTGGTTAATGTAAACTTATTATCCTCGAAATTCAACCTAGACCTATGATACCAACTTTGTCACGACCGAAATCTAGACCCTAGACGAGACCGGCGTCGTTGACCACAAAGAGGTCACAGACAAGCCTACATGCGTCATTCTTACTTCATCTAGGTTAATTTTAGTGGAAAATTTAAACTTTTTGTTTTCTTATCTCATGCTAAACATTTTAAACTTAACATCATAGGCGTTCACAAATCAACCATCTAATATAGAAATAATCAAATGAAAGAAACAATTCATAGTTGCATTAAACGTATTCTTGCAAAAAAGGAACCAATATAAAGTATGAACAAAAGAGGAAAGAAACACTAGTGGAACATGCTCCACTAGCTATATGCTACATCTAAGATAGATAATAACGTAAGTCATCCTTGAAAGCATGAGGGCTTACCAAGTCCGTATGAAAGCTCCACGTCCGGATAGCTGGTACATCAACCTATAAGTTCTAGCATCCACCTCTGCCTGCACCTAAAATTGTAGAATTATATGGGATTAGTACACACTTGTACTAAGTATGGGTATATGCAAGAACACATCAAGGACATGTATGAGTAAAAACAACTCTTTCCTAACAACATGATTATGGAAAGTCAAGTCAATGTACTTGCCAAAATGTGATTAGGAAAGTTAGTCAGCTTTCCAAATTTGTATTAGGAAAGTTATGCCATTAGAGAAACATTCATCATCATACTTATCATATTTCACACAACATATAACATCTTACACATAGCACATAACATATTGCATATAGCACATAACATCTTTCATACCATTCATTCATATGCCATGAGACCTTGGAATCATAGACTTGACATTAAGACTTCCAAAAATGACAGCTCAACATATGGTACCTCAACTAGGGGGCCTTCTTTAGCAAACACAGAGATTGCTTCATTCATTCAGAAATACTTCATTTCATTTCTTTCATAAGCTAGTGTAAACAACAGCTATTCCTAGAATGTAGTTTAAGACTTTCATCGTGTTCGCTATGCAATGATCAAGAATGACCTAGTGTCATTACTTAAGTCTAGCTCACCTCTTGATCATCCTATCCTAACACCTTTGGTATCATTCATTTTGTTATGTGAATAATTTGAGGCTGGACTCGTTCATTCGTTGGGAACTTTAACTTTAACCATCATAGATCATGTGAGCATCATGAAATAAAGTGTCTCCCCCACACTGAAAGAGGTGGAATCACTGTCCAAAGTGACCCAAAACATGCTAGCGTACATGGGAATTAATCACCACCAGATTCCAATATTAGCAGTATAGATTTGAAGACTACGAGATATAAGGAGACCCATACCCGGCATGCCAGACAGTCTCATCTCATGAGAGTTACGTGAACCTCGTCCTTTCCTGAAAGAAGGCATCACCGCTCATAGCTAGTATATCTATGCTCTGTATAAAGTTCCATTACATTCAAATCACACGTCATGGATGATGACTTCTAGTATGAGGACATCATATCTTAATCGATAATTTCTAATCTCGTCATTAGTATTAAGTGCTACAATCTCTATATTTTCATTAGAGTGTTCATAGAAACTAGTCTCTTCATTACCTTTACACTCTCATAGGTGAGTACATTTTTGTAACATTTACTTAGCCTCATTTGAGATTGATCTCATATTTTACATTAGCCTCATATCATGTTGTAACCACATTCATTAACATTAGCACATTTGCTCTTCATAATTACTCACCCCTTTTTACGTGAATGTTCATTTCATCATATGCTAATGCAGTTCATTATTTAGTGTGTTTCAAACTCTTAATTAACCCTTCTAGGGTTTTGTCATTTTATTGTTCATTTCATCATTTCATTGTTCATTTCATTATTTCATTGTTCATTTCATCATTTTATTGTTCATTTCATCATTTCATTGTTCATGCTAGACTTATGGGTCTATACATACAAGCCATGAGGCTTCATTCATAGTTCAGTTAAGTTATTCATATCTTCCTAAGATTATGTGATACAAGACTTATGCATCTTGTATGTATGACAAGATCTCGATTTTGATCTAAGTAGGAATCATTAATCTTGAATATTAAATTCACGTACGACTTATGTATCAATACGTAATTTGGGCAAAGGAACCCGGTTTCGAATCTCTTGGACAACACTTACATTTTTCATTTATTTTATTTTGGTCCACACGTCTTGGGGACCCAAGATCAATCCCAACGCCTTTTTAGTTGTGGGATCGAACCCCCACAACCCCTTTTTAGTTCAATTTCTTTTTCCATGGCTTCTTTGAGTTGACCATGAGGTTGTGGGATCGAATCCCCGCAGACTCACTTTATTTTTTATTTAACTATCATTTTCCTCCTAGAGATATGGGTTCAATTCCCACTCTTCACACTTATTTTCTTTTTATTTTTCCTTAAGCTTGACCGAGAGGTTGTGGTTCAAATCCCACTCCTCTCATTTCTTATTTTCATATTTTATTTTCCAACCAAGACCATTGTTCGAATCCCTTCACCACATTCCTTTTTACTTATTTATTTTTATGGTTTTTAACATGGTGAGGTCACGGGTTCAATCCTCCATGACCTCACTTGTTTTAATTCATTGTTTCACAACATCTTGAACCCTCTTAACTTGACCGAAACTCATCATTTGAAACTACAAAATTTTGTAGTTTTTCTTCAGCATCTTTTCATCAAGTTACACATTAGTTCTTAGGGAATTAAAACGTTAAATGAACGTTTTAGGTGTATTTTCATGGATTGTATTAGCCAAGAGTTTGTATCTCAATTCAGCCACATTACACTTCATATGAATATCACGATTTACATAAGTTTGTTCACATAAGATAACAACCATAACATTACAATTTTTTAGCCTTAACCCGAGAACACCAAGTCACGATCACATTTTTGCACGCACATGCACATAATTTCGAAGCACATAGGTTGTCATTCATACGATTTCAAATACACATACATGAACATATTCATCACAAAAATGAAACACACACCTAATATATATCAGCAAACATACCCAACCGATGAATCATTGGGAGCTAGTGACAGGGACATGCAACGCGAAAACAACCCTAGTTTTCAGACGGAATAAACTGAATCTTAAGGGTTCTCTAGGAAAAGGGACAAAGAGAGAAGAAAACCCATACCTTTTGTACGTTCAAACCTCAACTTTCTTCCCAAAAACATCTCCAAATGCACATCCAACACCGAATGTTCAACACCCTACTCTACGAAAAACCTTCTCTTTGCCTACGTGATTGATTAACATTTTTTTTCTTATATTTTGGTGTGAGTTCTTCAAATGTGAAAAACCTTGGTAAATTTTCATTTCTTGAATGTTATTTGGCAGAGATAAACGTGAATGGGAGAAGACAGATTGAACGTGAAAGTGAGATAGATGTGGAAGAGTGAGAGTTTTATTACGTTTAGGAGTCTAGTTTAGGACTTAGTCAAATATGGTTTTTATTAAATGATAAAAAATCTGATTTGAATTTTATTTTAAATCATATAATAAATAATAAATATTAATTAATTAAATTAATCTACCAACTTAAATTAAAACAAATTTAATTCATTGTTTCCACCTAGATTCGGACCTGGGTGGCGCAAAACTTCACTCTAAGATCCAATTTTCGGACTTCTCACCCCAAAATACCCCTCCATCTTATTAATAAGATAATTAATTATATATTTAGGGTAATTATTGTACTAACCTCAGCATAAAAAAGACCATTTTAACCCTAGACACTCCAAACTTAAGATTTCCTCTTTTTATGTCCGGTAAAGACTCATACGGGTAAATCTTCATATTCGGGAGCCCTACATGGTTGGACCCAACCTTTCCTAGCTCAAATAACTCCCCAAGTTAATCGGCTTGTCTTTTTAAAGGGTTCAGATTTCTGGTTCTACGTGCATCAACCCGTGTGAACCGGTCTAATCGTAGTCATTCTAGACACATTAAGCATTACTTAGCATATCCATTTTTAGGGTTGTTACATCATGCCCGCCAGGTTGAGGAGAGTAGGCCTAAAAATAATAATACGGATGTTAAGAGGGGAAGTCCTAACGATGGAGGTATTTCTAAGAGTAAGTTTCAAATCCAAGACAAACCAATGTTTAAGAAGAGATTCTCCAACAAATTTCCTTCTAATTTCTCCAAGATAACAAAGATAGGGTGTCTAACGCTAAGCCTCAAGGGGGAAAAGGTGGTGCTTCACAAGGCAAGAAAGCCAATTGTGAAAAATGTCGACAGAAGCATATAGGTAAATGTATTGTGGGAATGGATAATTGTTTTTGTTGTGGAAAGAGTGCCGACATGGTGAAATATTTTCCTATGGCCAAGACTCAAGGAAGGTAGAATAACCGAGAACAAGAAAGTAGTCCTAATTCTGATTCTCCTAAAAAGAACCATTTTTGTGCTTTAAATCTAGGGGTGATCAAGAAGATTCTCCGATATTGTTACATGTATGTTGGAAGTATTTTCAATTAATGTTTATGAATTTCTAGATCCCGCAGCCACTTTATCTTTTGTAACTCCTTTAGTTTCTATGATGTTTGATATACTCCCCTGTGTTTTATTTGAACCTTTTTTTATTTCAACCCAAATGGGTGACTCCGTGGTTTCTAAAAAAGTCTATAGGGGTTGTCCCGCATTATTGTCTAATTGAGTTACATTTGTTGATTTGGTAGAACTTGATATGTTGGATTTTAATGTCATATTGTAATGGATTGGTTACATGCTTGTTTTGCTTCAATCTATTATAAAACAAGAGTAGTTAAATTCATATTTCCTAATAAACGCGTTTCAGAATAAAAGGGGGGAAAATTCATATTTCCTAATAAACGCGTTTCAGAATAAAAGGGGGGAAACTAAATCCATGGAGGAAAATTATTTCATGTCTAAAAGCTTGTAAAATGATTTCTAAGGGATTCTCTATCATATTGTGAGTGTCAAGGACCTTGTATCCGATGCTCCTTCTTTAGAGTCGGTCCTGTAGTGAAGGATTTTTGGAAGTCTTCCCCGATGACTTACCCAGAATTCCTCCCGAATGGGAAATATATTTTGGCATAGATTTGTTGATGGATAATCAAACTATATTAATTCCTCCTTACCAAATCGCTCTGACCGAGTTGAAAGAATTAAAAGCTCAACTCAAGCATTCTCTTCATAAGGGTTTTATACAACCAAGAACATCTCCATGGAGCGCTCTATTTTTGTTTTTGAAAAACAAAGATGTGTCTCTTAGAATGTGTATTGACTAAGAATAAAAATCCTCCCGCTAGAATTGATGATTTGTTTGTCAAACTCGAAGGGGTGGGTTACTTTTCAATGATTGATTTGAGGTCATGGTATCACTATCTTAGAGTTAGAGGAGTTGAGATTTCTTAAACGAATTTCCAAACAAGATATGGTCATTATGAGTTCCTACTTATGTCTTTTGGTCTAACCAATACCATGACGAATTTCATGGACCTTATGAATAGGGTGTTCTGGAATTATGTTGATTCATTTGTAATTGTCTTTATTGATGATATCTTGGGATACTCCAAGATTTTGGATGAACAAGTCAGTCATTTGAGGATAGTATTGCAAGTCCTCAAGGAGAATAAAATCCTTGTTAAATATAGTAAGTATGAATTTTGGCTGAGATATGTTATTTTTCTTGGTCGCATTATATCTAGCATGAGTATTGAGGTTGATCCGAAGAAGACAGAGACGGTTAAGAATTTTCCTACACCTCTAACTCCCATCGATATTCAAAGTTTCTTGGGTTAGCCCGATATTACAGAAGATTTTTTGACATATTTGCATCTATTATGTCACACCCAGATTCTTGAATCTGAACATGATTAGCGTCGTTAACCTCTCAGAGGTCGCAGATAAGCCTCTTCTTAGCTTTCATCACAATCATACAGTCAAATTTGCGGAAAATTTAATACTTTTTAATCAATTATTGAAGTGTGCATAGACTTCATATAATAATTCATAAGAATGATATTTTAATGAGCTCAACAAAGAAACCATCTATCAGTAGATTAAACAATTGAAACAAATGATCGTAATAATAATAATAATAGTTTGCCAATCGGCCTTATTACAAATGCTTGTACAAATGTTTGAAATGAAACGCTAGGGATAGCAGCCACAAGATATATCGAATGTATTAAGCTAGAATAATAAATGTAGCATCCTCAAACTCAACAGGACCTACCAAAGTCTAGAGATCGCTAGTCCAAACTGTTTCATCGATTCTTCAATCTTCTCTAGAACCTGCACCTACAAAAATAGTAATAATATATGGGGTTAGTATACACTTGTACTAAGTATGGGGGTATGAACATAAACACATAATGACTACGCATGATCAAGGAAAGTGCTTCCTATACCAACATGTTGTTTTTGGAAAGTTAAGTCACTATACTTTCTTAAATCATTTTTTATTATTCATGTTATGAATACAACATGTTCTCATGCAATTAAGGCGCACAACTTATTTTCTATATGAACATCTTGTAATCATGAACATAATTTTAGAACAACTTAAACAAAACTTATCATTTTTGTTCCCTTAGGCCGAGAGCTCATCTCTGCAGCCTTAGTTTATTTTTCAGTATTTTTCTTCTTTCTGTTATGTAGTTCAACGATCTCTTTTGATCTTATGTTTTACTTACAAGTGCAATGACTCGTTGTAGTCCCATACCTACAATGAATCGAGTAAGTAATCCAAAATACTAAGGAAATAATTTGGCTACCTTACTTAGAAGTTATATTTTCCATTCTTATTAAATTGGGCATGAATGTATTTATAATCAATCTTTATTATTTATGACCATTAAATTGTTTGTTAACCTAATATATGAATATTTGAGGCATATATTCATAATCCAATATTGGCATAAACCACTAACTTGTTAAGACTTCATTCTTATCAAACACTAATGATTAGCATTCTTAAGCTCTTACTTACTTTGCTCACTTTGAACTTACGTTTCTACTTCTTTGATCTGTTTTTCACTGTGAACATGCTATTTTCATTCTTTCTTACTTTCTTTAAAGAAATCTTTAGCATTAACGAAAGTAGATCATGCGAGCTAACATGAAATCTAATGCCTCCCCCACATCAAAAAGAGGTGGTTCACCGGTTAAGGTGAATTAAGTTCTACGTCTACCCCACATAGAAAAATGGAGGGTTCACTGACTAAGGTGAAACCAAATCAGTGTCTTTTCCACACCAAAAAGAGGGTTCATGGTTAAAGTGAACAAAATACTTTCTTGAGATTTAATCGATAAAGATCATGTGAGCTAAACATGAAATACGATGTCTCCTCCACACCAAAAATAGGTGGAAACATTAGCATAAGTGAAACCTTCTGCTAGCTTTCTTAGTCTAGTACCATATGCTGGCAAACATACCTCAAAGACTAGGAGACATACGGAGACCCTGTCCACCTGGGTGGTGATCTCATATCATGAGGCTTACGTGTGCTGGCACAAGCTTATTGCTAGTCTATCAGTGCTAAGCTCAAAACAATTTTACTTTATATCTTTTAGAGTTGACTCACACATTATGGAAGCTTGCTTCTAGTTATGAGGTTTACTTAACTCTATCGATGATAGGTCATCCCTTTTTTTCTTGACGAATATTAACTTGTGTCTTACATTATCATCATGGTGTGAATGAGACTTGTCTCACGGACTCTAGCACCCTCTTATTTGAGTATTCTTGACATAATCGATTAACTATAATTGGGACTTGTCTCACTTCTTTTAAAACACTATATTAGGTCAATTTCATAACTTAATCTTTTAGTTATTTCATTACTCAACTTAACTTTTTCAACTTTTCATGATAGTTTTGTACAATTCTTTATGAAAGTTACAACTACTTATACAATGCTATTATGTTCACAAGTTCGTGTGGATAGGGTATATCGAGACTTGTCCAATTGATTGGTATACCCTATGTTATGAGTTCATTAAGTTAATATTGGTATGACTTCACAAATTTTTTGGGAGATAATATCTTGGACATAGATTTGCTAGCCAATTTGTTGGCATAAATCATAATTTCACTAGATACTTGGCATAGTATTATCACTAGCCAATTCAATTAATTCATGAATACATTATAGTAATCTAAAATATTCAAACAAGACAACTTTTTACCTTTCATTAGTCTATGAAACGATTCAATGTACAACTTATAACAACTCCATCTTCTCGAACACAAGTAGGGATTACAACATTCATCATCTCATGTAAATAACACCCTACTTATGCGGATCTAACATGTAGGTTTCATTCGACATATAATCACTAAAACATACACATAATGATCAGTTAGCACCACATACAATAAACATGCTGGAGATTTACATCATACAAATTACAAGAATCAGAAATTAGGAGAACTAGGGAGATGAACATGTGATTCATTGGGGAAAACCCTAGTTTCAATATTCTTGATTCCAAAACGTTTGAAAAGCCTCTTGGAGAAAGAATTCCAGGAGAGAAAACTCATACCTTACTGTAGAGTTGAATCTACGAATATCACCTTGCACTTTTGCACGAAAACCTCGAAGAAGTTGAAAACACCTAAGATATTTTTCTATTTTTCTCCTGCTTGTTCACTGTTTTTAGTCGTAGGTTTTATAGTGATTGAACATGATTCTAAGTCTTAGTAACTCATATTGTCTAATTCAAGTTAAGATAATTAAGTTAATTAAATAAATCAATTAGCTAATTACTAAAATGCCCCTCGTAATTGACTAAAAATAGGACAATATTTGAGTTAGTCAAAAATGGAAATTTTCTAAGGGTTTCGACTAAGACCATGATTTTTCATTAATTAATTAAGTTTTTAATTTAATTAATTAAGTGACTTAGGATAATTACTAAAGTACCCCTAAGTAATTAGGACCATAATCAGCCTCTTTGGACCATCCTAGGTTAGGTACTAGGATGTTTCTTCAGTTAGTTACTAGGCTACTGTCACTCGGTTAGGTATTAGGTTGTCGGGTGCACTAGTTAGTTTTCTTACGCTAGTACTATGTTAGTTAGATAGTTAGGTAAGTTAGTTAGAGCCTAGAGGTTGTTAGGAAGCTCATCCCCACATGGCTTGACCCACTCATGTGCGCCTGCCCCTAACCACCCTAACCGAATTTGGTTGGGCTTGTCTCTTGGCCGGTTAGCACATGTGCTTGCACATGTGTTGAACATGTGATTGCACATGTGTTGTTTTACTTTCCTAACTAAATATTCTGGAAGGTTCACATGGAATATTTACTTATTGTCCCAAGGATCCTCACAATGTCCTTGGGCACTGCTTAATCTACATAATCATTTTAAGTGATTATGTTCTATGATACCTAGTCTTGACACTTGTATGCCTCGTACCTAATGAGGGTGTGTATGAAGAATAATTATATTTTAGCTTAGGGTCTTCATTGCAGGTACAATTTCTAAACAAACTTGGATTATAATTTAAATACTTTGTGTATATATAGAAATTGGTTAATACCCTTAAGCCAATATTCTATAATATGCCCAATATTTCTCAATATTAGGCATTGGGATGCCTATATTCCCCAATACGCATTCTTAAGACCTAATAGTTTATTTACTAGACATGTACATTTTTCTAGACTATTACATATGGCTTCTTCATTGACTACCCAAACTCATAACAAAGTTAAGTTTGAATGGACGGAAGGTTGTGAGAAAGTCTTCCAAAAGTTGAAAGATAAGTTAACCTCCGCTCTAGTATTGACCTTATCAGAGGGTACCAAAGCGTTTGTTGGGTATTGCAGCACTTCTCAAGTAGGTTTGGTTTGTATCCTTATGCAACATGGTAAGGTCATAACACATGCCTCTAGGAAACTTAAGGTACATGAGAAGAACTATCCGAACCATGATCTTGAACTAGGGGTCGTAGTGTTTGCTTTAAGAATATAGAGACACTATCTATATGGAGTGCATGTAAATAGGTTCATCTAACATTAGAGTCTCCAATATGTGTTTACTCAAAATGAGTTAAACCTCCGACAAAGAAAACGGTTAGAACTTTTGAAACACTATGATGTGAGTGTCCTCTCCACCTTGGAAAATCTAATGTGGTTGTGGATGCTTTGATTCAGATGTCTATGCGTAGTCTGGCCCATGTTGTTGATGGTAAGAAGGAGTTAGTAACAGATGTGCATATATTAGCCTGATTGGATGTTCAACTTGAAGATTCTCCAAAAGCGGGTTTCATCGTTCATCATAATATTGAATCATATTTAGTGGTTGGGGTGAAATATAAGCAAAATCTTATTCCTCTATTGATGGAGCTGAAGTAATTCATTCTTAGTCAGTCCAATGAGTCATTCTCCAGATGGAAAGTGTAAAACTCCGAAAGTCCAAAACCTAATCTAGAGCATCACATGTTGCTTTGAGTTTGGTAACAGTGTTTTAAAACCTTAAATAATGTTTATAAGTAATTTAGCATGTTTTAGAGTCTAGACGTCAAGGAAGGTCCATGACGTCCACAAAATTGTGAAAGAGGCACTAGTAAGCCTTAGCCTATTTCACGTGGTTTTAGGAGTCAGAATTTGATGAATATTGGTGGAAAGATTTCAAATATTTATTAGAGTGATTTTAGGGTTGAAACGTCCTAGTACGATTACCCAAGGACCATTTTTACCAAATCTGCAAAGGTAGGAAGTGGCTACCTACGATTGCATGCGATGAGTCATTGGTTGAACAACGAGGCATCGATGCCTCCTTCGTTTAAGAGTTAGAAACTTTGACAAACTGTACAAAATAACAAGCCTCTAACAACATCAACGGATGTGCAAAACGTTGCGAGAGGAAAGCGTTGACTTACCTACAGATCGTAGGTCGGGGTCCCGTAGATCTACAATTTCACTGTCCTATTTTAAGTGAGTTCAATTAATTAGTTAATTAGTTAGGGGTTTAATAAGTGGTAAAGGGGTGTTTAATTATGTTAGTTAAGTGACGATATAAACTTTCCTAAGTTTAAACCTAACTTAATAGCCAAAAATTCCCAAACTCAAATTACTCTACCTTCTCTCTACATTCTCTCTCCCAAAGAAGACTCTATTGAAGGACAGATATAATGGTTATAGGGAAACAATAGCATCACTTTTATCCATATATATTCAAGTATTAAGAAATATGACAACCTTTCACCTTTAAGATTCCTTTCCCCGAATGGTTCTTCCAAATTTGGTTTCAAAAAGATGAATTACAAGTGGGTTTCTTTCTAATCCGAAATTGATCTTTCAAATTGTATTTTTATTGATTTCTAGTTATTATTATTGTTATATTATGATGTATTATCATTGAATTATGTTAGTTCTTAAAGTTAAAAATAGTAGGCGGAATAAATCATGAATGGACCCAAATTCTCGAACCCTAGGTTACGAACTCATGATTGAATTGATTAGGATTGATGCAATTTACTTAGTTATTGTGTTAATTACTATTGAATGATGTTATTACACCTATTTTTGGATGAAATTTTTTGATTGATGGTAAGATCGTGGATGATGGCTTTTGAAGGAGAATTGGTAAGACTTTGTGATCTCAAACCTTTACTTCAATTGTGATGGCTTGTACTTGGTGATGAAGTTCAATTGAAGTGTACCTTGTGATTGAATTAAGTAGGTGTTGGTATGATGAAGCAATGTAAATTTCTTGATTATGTGAAGGTGTGAGATTATGCTTAAAATGTAATAATACAAGATTGGTTATGAGTTACCCATATGTCTTACTATGACATTATGATGATAACGTGTTCATCACACATATGATGTTTGTATCGAAAGGATGTTCTCATACAATTCCTATTGAGATAATAACTATGACTAAACAAGGAGTTAGTCTCCTATGACCTAAACTAAGTTACGATTATTAAATAATTACTTAAAGACATTTCAAAAGGGATGCTTAGCACCGAGTGAACAAGTAGTGAGGAGTGTCCCTTCCCAAGTAGGTAAGTTAGGTTCACTATTGTATTCATGAGATTGAAGACTATAATGCAATGTGAATAAAGAGGGTCCAAGTATATCTCCTAGTTCTTGAATTATGTTGCCTCTATACAAATACTAGCTAGTGGATCTACCTAGATGCTATGTTAATTTTTTTGTACTACCCTTGCAAATAGTCCACCTTCTTTAAGTGTAGGATCTCATGACACCGGATTTTAAATTTAGCTCAAGTGGTCTATGTTGGTTAAGGCAAGTGTTCCCGAAATTATAATGAAGTAATAAATTGAATACTTACTAGGGTGACTTAAGGGGTTTGACTTAGTCTAGGTAAGGGTATGAGACTCTACTTATACATTTCACTTGTTGGCCTTAAGGAAATCCTAGAAGGTTGTTCTTATGTGTTATAAAGTAATATTATGCATATCTTGACTTTACATGTGGAAGATTTTATATGATGTTAGTTTTCTTTATAAACATGATATTATTCTATATTGCTAGACATAGTGATGGCTATGCATTGATACTATATTATGTGAATATAGGCATTACTTATGATATTTTGTTTGGTTTACTTGGTTGAGTAATGTTATGGGGCTTTACTTGGTCATTGCACTTTTAGATATGATGGTGGGTTATGAGTAATAGTATAGTATAACGTTGTAATGTTATGAACTCTTATAAATGTTTTTTTGTTATAACATGACGTAGGAGTTGTATTGATAATGTACTCGAAGATGCTATTATATATGATGACTTGGTTATACCTGAGATGTTGGTCTTGTATTCTATATCGTTTGTCTTAAGGAATATGTATTTATTGGCTTATATGGGTTCTTGGTTGTGCATATGGCTTTTCAAGGTGATGTAGCATGGTTTTGAACAAATGTCCCTTTTAGCATGATTTCAAATGTTTTATGTGTGTAATTTCATACTTAGTAAAAGTGGTGTACTAACCCATATTTCTATCTTTCTATAATTATGTAGGTTCCGGCCGTTGATTTTCTAGAGGGCCATTGAAAGATAACTTGGATTCTCATTCTCCAAGTTTGGTAGGTCCTCACCTTCTGAAATCGATGCCACTATATAGCTATTTTATGTTGTTATAGTCTAAATACATTTCAGTTCCTTCTCTTTCATTTGAAGACTATTATTGTCTAAGCCTATATGTGGCCTTTGTTGTAATGAAGTATGGGTTATGCCCGAAAACTGTTTTAGATGGTTTAAATGTGAGAAATATCTATTAGACTATTTATATATATTGTGTATGTGAACACAAAGCCTATGCAAGCTTCCTATGCGAGAAGTCTATGTAAACTCCCTATGTATATATAATGTGTAAGCGAGAGGTCTATGTAAACCTCACTATATAGATGTAAACGAAAAAATTTAATTTTTCCGCATTTTAACCTTTGAAATGTGATGAGGAATGCTAAGAGGTGTCACGACCGAAGTCTAGACCCCAAATGAGACCGGCGTCGTTGACCTTTCAAAGGTCGCAGACAAGCCTACTTACGTCATTCTTAGTTCGTCTAGGTTAATTTTAGCGGAAAATTTAAAACTTTTTGTTTCTTAAAATACATACTAATCATTCTGTTATATTCATAATTGTTCACCATCAACCATCTAATATTAAGATCATCAAATGAAACAAATAGTTAAATATAGAATTAAATGTATACTTGCCAAAATGGCACCAATACAATGTCTGAACAGAAGAGGAAAGCAACGCTAGTGGAACATACTCCACAAACTCAATCCAGCAACGCTAGTGGAACATACTCCACAAGCTCAATCCTATAACAAAGCTAGAATATAATGGTAAAGCATCCTCCAAAGCATGAGGGCCTACCAAGTCCGGATGAATGCTCCACGTTCGGATAGTTTCAGTGTCAACCTGTAGCTCTAGCGTCCACCTGTGCCTGCACTTAAAATTGTAGAGTTGTATGGGATTAGTACACACTTGTAATAAGTATGGGTATATGTAAGCACACACCAAGGACATGCATGATTAATAACAGCTCTTTCTAACAACATGATTATGGAAAGTCAAGTCAGTGGACTTGCCAAATCGTGATTAGGAAAGTGAGTGAACTTTCATAATTTGGATTAGCAAGGTCATGCCACGAGAGTAAAATGCATCATCATACTTATCTGATTGCACACAACACATAAAATCTTGAACATAGCACATAACATATTGCATATAGGACATAACATTTTTCATATCATTCGTTCATATGCCATGAAACCTTGGAATCATGGACTTGACATTAAGACTTCCAAAAATAAGGGCTCAATATATGGGACCTCAATTAGGGATCCTTCTTTAGCAAACACAGAGTCTGCTTCATTCATTCATACGTACTTCATTTCATTTGATTCATAGGCTAGTTTAAAACACCAGCTATACCTAGGATGTAGTTTAAGACTTCATTGCAATGATCAAGAATGACCTAGTGTCATTACTTAAGTCTATCTCACCTCTTGATTATCCTATCCTAACACCTTTTGTATCATCATTTCATTATGTGCATCATTTGAGGCTGGCCTCATTCATTCATGGAGAACATTAACTTTAACCGACATATATCATGTGAGCATCATGAAATCTAGTGTCATGAAAACCCACATCGAAAAGAGATGGAATCACCGGTCAAAGTGACCCAAAACATGCTAGCCTACATGGGAATTGAACGCCGCCAGACCCCTATATTGGCCGTATAGGTTCAAAGACTAGGATATACAAGGAGACCCATACCCGGCATGTTGCACAGTCTCATCTCATGTTATGTGAACCTCTGTCCTTCTCGAAAGAAGGAATCACCGCTCATAGCTAATCTATCAGTGCTTAATACAAAGATCCATTACATTCAACTCATACGTCATAGAAGTTGGCTTCTAGTATGAGGACATCATAGCTCAATAGATGATTCCTCATATCATCATTATTATGAAGTGTGTTAATATCAATACTTTCTTTAGAGTGTTCATAGAGATTGGTATCTTCATTAACATTATACTCTCATAGGTGAGTACGTTTTGGTAACATTTACTTAGGCTCATTTGAGATTGATCTCATCTTTTACATTAGCCTCATATCATGTTGTCACCACATTCATTGACATTAGCACATTTTCTCTTGATAATTACTCATCCCATTTTACGTGAATGTTCATTTCATCATATGCCAATGCACTTGGACATTTAGTGTGTTTCACACTCTTACTTAACCCTTCTAGGGTTTCATAATTTAATTGTTCATTTCATCATTTCTTTGCTCATTTCATTGTTGATTTCATCATACACCAATGCACTTGGCCATTTAGTGTCTTTCACACTCTTACTTAACCCTTTTAGGGTTACATCATTTCATCACATACATCTTAGGTTCACTTACTTTTAAACGTATGCTAGACTTATGAGTCTATACATACAAACCATGGGGCTTCATTCATAGGTTTTCTACGTGATTCATATTTACCCAAGATTCTGTGGTACAAGACTTATGTATCTTATAGATATGCCAAGATATTGATTTCGATCATTAGAGGCATCATTCATTAAATATTTACTTACGTATGTCTTATTTGTCAATACGGAATTGGGCAAGGGAACCCGATTTCGAATCTCTTGTACAATACTTAATCTTATTTTAAACTTGATAATCGAATTTTTCAGATTTTGGGGACCCTAATTTAATTCCCATCAACCCCATAATATATCCTCTCTTTTTCTCCTCTCCTTTTTTGTTTAAGTTAAGGAGGTTGTGGGTTCAATCCCCCACAAGCTCAATATTTTTCTTTTAATTTATATCTTAACTTTCTCACCTATACAAGAGGTTGTGGGTTCAATACCCACTATCCACATTTATTTTCTCCTTTATTTTCTCCTAACTCTCTCATCCATTCAAGAGGTTGTGGGTTCAATCCTCACTCACCACATCTATTTTTCCTTGCAATTTTATCACGAAATTATTATGAAATTTTCATTTAGTGATGTCATGGGTTCAATCCCTAATGACCTCACATTAAAAAAATTTAAATGGAGATCATTTTTAAAAAAAGTTGACCGAGACTACAATTTCCAACAGGCTGGAAATTTAGTCTCTTCCAATCCATTTTTGTCTTAATCTTTTGTTAATTTTTTTTGTAGCTTTCATGTAATGATGTCTTCGTTTCAATTCTTAGTGATCTCACTTATTTTACATTCATTTTTCATTGCATTTTTTACCATTTTGTTTGGCCGAACCCAACCTACCCAATGCTGGAAGTTTGATCACTATTTTCAGCTTCTTTTTATCTTCATTCGTACGTTAATTCTTAAGGCATCTCGTGGATCATTTGGTGCATACTTAAGTGTAATATTATTATTATTATATTCATCCAAGAATTAACATTTCATCCAGCAACACTACACCACTTTTACACCTCATGATTAACACAAACATTCGCACATAAAATTCAACCATTAAAACATATCATTTTTCACATACTTTCAGTTGACATAACTTAACATGCTTACAATTCCAAACACATAATCAAGGACACATTATCACGAAAATCAAACTTCATACTTAAACTACCAGAAAACATACCAAAAACATGATCTCTAACCTATTTCACATTGAGATCAAAGGGATACTAGGGACAAGGAGTTCGACAAGAACGGGAACAACCCTAGCTTTCGAATAGATTCATCTAAACCTTAAGGGTCTCTTGGGAAAGACACCAAGAGTAAGAAAACCCATACCTTTTATGACGTTCAAACCTCGACTTTCAGACCAAAATCTTCTCCAAAAATCACGTCCGAATCCCCTCAAAGTCAACACCAACTCGATTGACAAACTTCTCTTTGCCTACGTGATTGATTTTGTTTGTTTTCTTATATTTTCGTTGTGAGTTTTTTAAGTGTGTAGAAATTTGGTTTACCTACTATTTTTGAAGTTATTTGGCAGAGAGAATCGTGAGTGAGAGTGATAGAGACGTGAGAGAGAGAGAGAGATGAGCGTGGCAGAGAAGAGTTTTCTTAGGATTAGGAGTCTAGTTTAGGATTTAGTCAAATAAGGTTTTTATTTAATTATTAAAAATATGATTTAATTTTAATCAACTAACAAATAATAAATATAAATTAATTACATCAATTTACCAACTTAAATTATAAACAATTTAATTCATTGCTTCCACCTAGGTTCGAACCTGGGTGGAGCAAGACTTCACTTCAAGAGCCCAATTTCGGCCCTCTGTCTCCAAGTTGTCCCTCAACTTTATTAATAAAATAATTAATTATATATTTAGGATAATTACGATACTATCCTTATCCTGGAAAAAGACCATTTTACCCCTAGACACTCCAAACCTAAGATTTTCCCTTCTTAAGTCCGGTAAAGACTCCTTTAAGTAAATCTTCGTATTCGAGAGCCCTACATGGTTGGACCCAACCTTTCCAGGCTCAACTAACTCCCCAAGTTTGTTGTCTTGGATGTAGCAAGGGTTACGATGTCTGTTTCTACGCGTATCAATCCGTGTGAACCCGGTCTAATCGCTTTCTAGACATATTAAGCATAACTTAGCATATCCATTTTTAGGGTTGTTACAAGAGGTAAGTTGTCACGACACAAAACGGGTCGCGAGTGGCACCCACACTTATCCTACTATGTGAGCGAACCAACCAATCTAAACCCCAACAGTTCAACCATAAATAACATAATATAATGCGGAAGACTTAAAAACTCATTGATGAAATCAATTAAATAACTTCTAAAATTCAATACTTATCATCCCCAAAATCTGGAAGTCATCACCACAAGAACATCTATCCGCAAATTACTAATCTAAGAGTATCTAGGAAGCTAAAATAAGTATAAATCTAGTCCATGCCGGAACTTCAAGGCATCAAGACATGAAAAAGATGATCCAGTCCAAGCTAGAAGTATTAGCTCACCCTGAGATCCGACGTGATGAAGACTGGCTAGAGTTGCGGTTGAGTTGAAGACGATGGTACGTTTGTTGCACTCCACAAATAACAAAGAAAAATAATTACAAGTAGGGGTCAGTACAAAACACGAGTACTAAGTAGGTATCATCGGCCAACTCAAAATAGAAAACAATATATACCAGTTAACATCATAAAATCAACTACAATACTCAACATGTAGCAACAACAAGTACTGTAATCATTAATAAAGTACGCCAAGTACACTCATGAGGGCTCAAGCCTCAATACCATACCCATTTGGGAAAATAGGTTTATTAATTTGAGAATATTATCATGTTTCAAGATTCATTCCCTTTCTATCCTGGTGTCGGAACGTGACACTCCGATCCTCTACATACTATCCTGGTGTCGGAACGTGACACTCCGATCCTCATTCTATCCTGGTGCCGGAACGTGACACTCCGATCCTCATCATACTATCCTGGTGTCGGAACGTGACACCCGATCCTCATTCTATCCTTGTGCCGGAACGTGACACCCGATCCATATTCAATCCTGGTATCAGAACGTGACACCCGATCCATATTATATCCTGGTGCCGGAACGTGACACCCGATCCTCTATTTCTACCCTGGTGTCGGAACATGACACCCGATCCTCTAACCTCATTCTTTTAATTCATCAAGCCTTCTTTTATACTAAGGCATCATCATTAACAAGAGGTTTTCAAGATTAGAATTCAATAGCCTAATCATGCTAGTTTCATCACAATTAAATATAAACACATCATGCATACACACAATTAAGCATATAGAAGGGTTTACAATACTACCCAATACATATCATTCGCTATTAAGAGTTTACTATGAAATAGCATAAACCATAACCTACCTCCACCGAAGAATTCGTGATCAAGCAAGCTACTCTTCAAAGTCTTTGGTTTCCTCTTCGTTCTCTCTTATCTCGCTTGTTTCTCCCTCTCTCTCTCTGTTCTTTCTATTTTTCTTATTCAAAACCCTTTTTCTTTTACCCTAATTATCTTATAATTAAGTATAAAAGATGAGAAAAATAACCCACTATTTGTTTCAAGGTTATCTCTTTTAACCCCAAGTAATTAAATTATTAACATTAAACCACTAACTTTATAATTATAAGCAGGAATAGTCCAAAACGCCCCTTAAAATATTTAACAAAAATCCGACCCAGTCAGGGTTACGCAGCCTGTGACGGCCCGTCATGCCTGTGACGGCCCGTCATGCCTGTGACGGTCCGTCCTGCTGCTTCCGTCATAAGGTTCAGAGACTCCAATTCATTAAAGAGTCTGTGACGGCCCGTCATGCCTGAGACGGTCCGTCCTTCCACCCCGTCATGACGTTCAGAGAGACGCTCTCAGTACCCAAATTTCTAAATTCTAAGTGTTTTGGAACGAGACTCCCTCGACGGTCCGTCGTGCCCATGACGGTCCGTCGTGGGATCCGTCGACTCAGTCAGTTTTTCCAGAAAGAAAATCTGCTGCTCAAAACGACTAAAAAGGTCGTTACAATAGATACCAATTTACCCATCGTTCGTCCTCGAACGATCACAAGAAGAAAAACAAGGGCAAAAGGGAGTACCTGAATCTGTATACAGGTGCGGGTATTTTTCTTGCATATTAGCCTCCTTCTCCAAAGTGGACTCTTCCACTGGTCGATTCTTCCATTGAACTTTGATGGATGCAATCTCTCTTGATCTCAACTTGCGGATTTCTCTATATAGAATGGCAACAGGATCCTCCTCATAAGTCAAATTTTCATCAAGCAGAACTGAATCCCAACGAATGATGTAGTTTCCATCCCCATGGTATCTTTTCAACATAGACACATGAAATACCAGGTGCACTCCGGAGAGTCCTGGAGGCAAGGCTAATTCATAAGCCACCTCCCCTACTCGCTTAAGTACTTCAAATGGTCCAATATACCTCGGGCTTAGCTTACCTCTTTTACCAAACCGCATCACACCCTTCATGGGTGAAACCTTCAGCAAAACTTGTTCACCCTCCATGAACTCCAAGTCCCTAACCTTTCGATCTGCATATTCCTTTTGCCTACTTTGCGCCGCTAAAAGCCTTTCTTGAATGAACTTCACTTTCTCTAATGATTCCCTTAAAAGATCAGTACCCCAAGGTCTAACCTCAAATGCATCAAACCAACCAATGGGAGACCTACATCTCCTCCCGTACAATGCTTCGAACGGGGCCATATCAATACTTGAGTGATAGCTATTATTGTATGAGAACTCTGCTAAGGGTAAGAAGTTATCCCAATGACCACCAAATTCTATCACACATGCACGAAGCATATCTTCCAACACCTGAATTATTCGCTCAAACTGTCCATCGGTCTGAGGGTGAAATGCAGTACTAAGGTCCAACCTAGTACCTAATTCAGCATACAATGTTCTCCAAAACTTAGAAGTAAACTGCGTACCTCTATCTGATATGATGGACAGTGGAACTCAATACAATCGAACAATCTCTGAGATATAAAGTTTGGCTAACTTCTCTGCGGTGTAAGTCACCTTGACCGGAATGAAGTGAGCAGACTTAGTTAATTTGTCCACAATTACCCAAATAGAATCAAACTTGCCCAATGTCTTTGGAAGACCAACCACGAAGTCCATTGCAATTCTCTCCCACTTCCATTCAGTAATGGGCATTCTCTGAAGTGTTCCTCCGGGACTCTGGTGTTCATACTTTACTTGCTGACAATTTGGACATTTGGCAAAAAAATCAGCAATGTCGCGCTTCATTCTACTCCACCAAAAGTGCTGCTTTAGGTCACGATACATCTTGGTTGCACCAGGATGTATAGAATACCTTGAACTATGAGCCTCTGTAAGAATAGTGTAAATCAAATCATCGACACGGGGTACACATACCCTTCCCTTAATTCTCAAAACACCTTCCTCATCCATTATCGCTTCTTTAGCCTCTCCTCGCAACACCATATCCCGAATTCGGCTTAGTTTCTCATCATCAAACTGTTTTCCCTTGATCTGGTCAAGAAAAGAAGATCTCGCCTCCACACTGGCCAACAATCCTCCCTTCTCATTTACTTCTAACCTCATAAAGTCATTAGCCAGAGTCTGAACCTCTCTAGCCAATGGGCGTCTAGAAACTTGTAAGTGGGCTAAACTACCCATGCTCCCTGCTTTTCTACTTAAGGCATCTGCCAAAACATTAGCCTTTCCTGGGTGATACAAGATGGTAACATCATAATCCTTCAGTAGTTCCATCCACCTCCTCTGTCTCAAATTCAAATCTTTCTGAGTAAAGACATACTGTAGGCTACGATGATCCGTATAGACTTCACACTTAACCCCATATAGATAGTGTCTCCATTGCTTTAATGCAAACACGACTGCAGCCAATTCTAAATCATGGGTCGGATAGTTACGTTCATGCACCTTTAATTGCCTCGAAGCATAAGCAATCACATTCTTCTCTTGCATTAGCACTGCACCCAAACCGGAATAGGATGCATCACAATAAACAATGAAGTTTTTACCCTCTACTGGCAAAGTAAGGATAGGTGCAGTAGTCAGCAAGGTCTTGAGTTTCTGAAAGCTTTCCTCACATTCATCCGACCATACAAATGGAACATTCTTCTTATTCAAGTTCGTCAGTTGGGAGGCAATTGAAGAAAATCTCTTGAAAAATCGACGGTAGTAGCTGGCTAAACCAACAAAGCTCCTTATTTCTGACACATTAGTAGGTCTTACCCAATTTCTCACTGTTTCAATCTTAGAAGGATCCACCATCACTCCATCCTTAGAAACCACGTGCCCCAAGAAGGACACTGAATCTATCCAAAACTCACACTTGGAGAATTTGGCATAAAGCCTTTTCTCCCTTAATACTTCCAACACGATTCTCAAATGCTCCTCATGTTCCTTCTTACTCTTGGAGTATATCAGTATATCATCAATAAATACGATCACAAAAAGATCCAGATATGGCTTAAAAATCCCGTTCATCAAGCTTATGAAAGCAGCAGGGGCATTAGTAAGCCCAAAAGACATTACTAAGAACTCATAATGCCCATACCTGGTCCAAAAAGCAGTCTTGGGCACATCCGTTGCCCGTATTTTCAACTGATGATAACCAGATCTCAAATCAATTTTTGAGAAGTCACAAGCACCTTGTAATTGATCGAACAAATCATCAATGCGGGGAAGAGGTTACTTGTTCTTAACAGTTACTTTGTTCAATTGCCGGTAGTCTATGCACATTCGAAAACTCCCATCCTTCTTCTTCACAAATAACACCGGAGCACCACAAGGGGATGCACTTGGTCTAATGAAACCTTTACTTAACAACTCTTGAAGTTGGGCATTTAACTCCCTTAAATCTGCTGGAGCCATTCTATAAGGAGGGATCGAAATGGGGCGAGTACCCGGCTCCAGATCAATGCAAAAGTCAATATCTCTATCCGGTAGCATACCAGGAAGGTCTGCAGGAAACACGTCTAGAAAATCACGAACTACCGGAACTGACTCAATTGAAGGTACTTGGGTAGTATCATCCCGGAGGTGTGCCAAGAAAGCTAAGCTCCCTTTACTAACCATTCTCTTAGCACGAATAAAGGAGATGATACGAACTGTAGTGGAAGTGTAGTCACCCTCCCACACTAACGGATCTGACCCAGGCTTGGCCAACGTTACAGTTTTAGCATTACAATCTAAGATTGCAAAATTTGGAGAAAGCCAAGTCATACCCAGAATTACATCGAAATCAACCATCTCTAAGATAAACAAATCTACATGAGTATTGCTCCCCACAAAAGTCACCAGACAAGACCTATATACCCTTTCAACTATCACAGACTCACCCACCGGAGTAGAAACACAAATAGGCATGTCAAGCAATTCACAATGTAAATTAAGACCGGTAGCAAATGAGGAAGATACATATGAAAATGTGGAGCCAGGATCAAATAATACAGAAGTCATGCAATCACAAACCAAAAGATTACCTGTGATAACAGCATCTGATGTCTCCGCTTCCGACCGCCCAGGGAAAGCGTAACAGTGGGCCCTATCACCGGTCTGCCCATTGCCCCTACCATGTGTTGTTGTAGTAGCTCCAGTTTGCCCGTCACCCCGGCCGTTGTGGTGACCACCATTACCTCGGCCACCACGCCCTCCAGAATGACGGCCTCTTCCATGGACACCTCTACCTCTGACTATTTGAGGTCTGTAACTCTATTTTGGACAATACCTCTTGATATGCCCAGTCTTCCCACATCCATAACACTCTCTGGATTCAAGCATAGGTCTTTGTGAGAATGACAAAGTCTGGGGATAACCTCCAAACTCAGAGAAGTGTTGACCGGTCTGCGGTGGACCCCCAACTACAGTCTGAAGTGAAGACTGAATAGGTCGGGCTGGATAACCTCCTTAACCCTGCCCTCTGGAGTAAGAACCATTAAACTCACCTCCCTTACGAAACCTTTTAGATGTCAATGCCATGGTGAAGTCATCTGGCTTCACTCCCTCCACCTCTATCACGAAGTCTACCACCTCTTGAAAGGATTTCGCTGTAGCCGCTACCTGTAAGGCTGAAATCCGCAAATTTGACCTCAACCCCTTCACAAAACGGCGAATCCGCTCTTGTGGACTGAAACAAAGCTGGGTGGCATATCTGGATAATGCACGGAACTTAGCCTCATACGCAGTCACCGACATCTTGCCTTGCTCTAGGCTCAAGAACTCATTTCTCCTCCTATCCCTCAAGGTCCGGGGGATATACTTCTCCATAAATAAGCTAGAGAATGACGCCCAAGTCATAGGTGGTGCTTGTGCGGGTTGACACTCAATATGTGACCGCCACCACATTTTGGCATTTCCCTGAAACTGATAGGTTACAAACTCAACGCCAAATCGTTCCACTATGCCCATTTTATGTAGTAACTCATGACAATCAACCAGAAAATCGTAGGAATCCTACGATTCAGCACCCTTGAAGACTGGAGGTTTCCATTTCAAGAACTTACTAAAAAGATCATGCTGATCACTTGTCATTATGGGCCCTGTAGTCAAACGAGGAAACGTGCCTATTTATAATGAGGCATCAATGCGGAGAGCCTCAGCAGCGGCCTGTCGTACTTCCGGAACCTGAGAACTGGTGCAGAAAACACTGGAGGTGTCTGGCCTTGATCAGATAACCCGCTAAGATAAGAAAGAACCTGATTAATCATCTCTGGGGTAGGTTGGGGTGGTAATTCCTCATTCTGCACTTGCTCACTTTCCCCTTCCTCACCCTCTCTTACTACTTCCTCAGTCGGTGGAGGAGTCACCGCCCTAGTACCAGATGGTACAGGTGCTTTTCCTCTTCCTCTAGAGGACGTCCTCCCACGACCTCTACCACGGCCCCTTGCCACTACTCCTCTTCGAGCTACAGCCCCAGTGGATGGTTCAGACGCATCTTGTCTTGTCGGTGCTGGTGTTGGCGCAGTTGATGCTCTAGTTCTAACCATCTGCGAAATAGAGTGAAGATGGTCAGATACCAATTTGTATCACCTAGATACCAATTGGATCCAAGTAATAGCACGAAAGAAAGAAAGAATGGAATTTTCCTAAAGTCCTATAGCCTCTCAAAGAAAAGTAAAGGCGTCCCCCTACCGTTCCTTAAGACTCTACTAGACTCGTTCTTGTGTGATGAGACCAACGAACATAATGCTCTGATACCAAGTTTGTCACGACCCAAAACGGGTCGCGAGTGGCACCCACACTTATTATACTATGTGAGCGAACCAACCAATCTAAACCCCAACAGTTCAACCATAAATAACATAATATAATGCGGAAGACTTAAAAACTCATTGACGAAATCAATTAAATAACTTCTAAAATTCAATACTTATCATCCCCAAAATCTGGAAGTCATCACCACAAGAACATCGATCCGCAAATTACTAATCTAAGAGTATCTAAGAAGCTAAAATAAGTAAAAAGCTAGTCCATGCCGGAACTTCAAGGCATCAAGACATGAAAAAGATGATCCAGTCCAAGCTAGAAGCATTAGCTCACCCTGAGATCTGACGTGATGAAGACTGGCTAGAGTTGCGGTTGAGTTGAAGACGATGGTACGTTTGCTGCACTCCACAAATAACAAAGAAAAACAATTACAAGTAGGGGTCAGTACAAAACACGAGTACTGAGTAGGTATCATCGGCCAACTTAAAATAGAAAACAATATATACCAGTTAATATCATAAAATCAACTACAATACTCAACATGTAGCAACAACAAGTACTGTAAACATTAATAAAGTATGCCAAGTACACTCATGAGGGCTCAAGCCTCAATACCATACCCATTTGGGAAAATAGGTTTATTAATTTGAGAATATTATCATGTTTCAAGATTCATTCCCTTTCTATCCTGGTGTCGGAACGTGACACTCTGATCCTCTACATACTATCCTGGTGTCGGAACGTGACACTTTGATCCTCATTCTATCCTGGTGCCGGAACGTGACACTCCGATCCTCATCATAAATAACCCACTATTTGTTTCAAGGTTATCTCTTTTAACCCCCAAGTAATTAAATTATTAACATTAAACCACTAACTTTATAATTATAAGCCGGAATAGTCCAAAACGCCCCTTAAAATATTTAACAGAAATCCGACCCAGTCAGGGTTACGCAGCCTGTGACGGCCCGTCGTGCTTGTGACGGTCCGTCCTGCTGCTTCCGTCACAAGGTTCAGAGACTCCAATTCATTAAAGAGTCTGTGACAGCCCGTCATGTCTGAGACGGTCCGTCCTGCCACCCCGTCGTGACGTTCAGAGAGTCGCTCTCAGTACCCAAATTTCTAAATTCTAAGTGTTTTGGAACGAGACTCCCTCGACGGTCCGTCGTGCCCATGACGGTCCGTCATGGAATCCGTCGACTCAGCCTGTTTTTTCTGAAATAAAATCTGCTGCCCAAAACGACTAAACAGGTCGTTACATAAGTCTTACTCTTTTCAAAGGACGACAAAAACGGTTATGTCTATAGGTGCTCCCCGGATGAGACAAACTTTGTATCATAGCTAGGTTGAATATATTTAGGATCGATGACTCACTAAACCACGTCTAAGTAGATTTTTATTCAAAATTGTGAAGCACGCATACTTATGAATGAGAAAATATGTGATGCTTAGGAAATCCTCATCTTCTTGTATTATTATGTCGTGCCTATAAAATCTTACTTTATGTGTTCTTTTCACCTAAACCATTTATTATTGTTATAGTCATGAATACTAGAAGGCAGCCGCAAGAAGGGCCAAAGAAGTATGAAGAATAGAGAGGTAGAGAGAGCCAAGTCTTTTGAAAGTGGTTCTTCAAAGGGATGGTTGAAAATTAAAGATAAGCCTAGATTCAAGATGAGATTCCCCAATCAACTTCCTTACAAATTTCCCAAGGCTTGTAATGATAGGGTTTCTAAACCTAAGTCTCAAAAAGGAAGGGGTACTAGTTCCTGTGGCAAGAAACCTACTTATGGAAATTGTGGCAAGAAACATACGGATGCATGCCTGGTTGGGAAGGACAATTGTTTTGGGTGCAGTAAAAGTGGTCACAAGGTTAGATATTGCCCAAATTTAGAGGGTCAAGACAAGGGGAGTAGGAAAGCTCAAGAAAGTGGTTTTAATGTTGATGCTCCAAGAAAGAATCATTTTTATGCTCTTCGCTCTAGGGGTCAAAAAGAGAGTTCTCCCATGTGGTGACAGGTATTTTACAAGTCTTCTCTATAAATGTTTATGCTTTAATTAATTCGGGTTCTACCTTATCATTTTTTACTTCTTTGGTAGTTAGAAAGTTTGATATTTTGCCTGATATCTTAAATGAACCTTTTATGGTGACTACCGCAGTAGGTGATTCAGTAGTTGCAAAAATGGTATATAGAAATTGTCCTATAATGTTTTCAAATAGAGTTACCCATGTGGAATTAGTAGAACTTGATATGGTTTATTTTAATGTTATTTTAGGAATGGATTGGTTGCATGCTTGTTTTGTTTCCACTGATTTTAGGACAAGAGTGGTCAAGTTTAAGTTTCCTAATGAACCCGTCTTAGAGTGGAAGGGGGGAAGTTCTATTCCTAGAGGCTGTATCATTACTTGTCTCAAGGCTTGTAAGATGATATTTAAAGGGTGTTTAAAACATATTGTTAGAGTCAAAGATTTAGACCTAAAAACCCCTCCCATTGAGTTAGTCGTCGTAGTGAGGGAATTTCTGGACGTCTTCTCAAATGATCTTCCCAGAATTCCTCCCGATTGGGAAATTAATTTTGGTATTAATTTGCTATCGGATACAAATTCTATTTCAATTCCTCCTTATCGGATGGCTCCGGATGAATTGAAAGTGTTGAATTCTCAACTCAAAGATTTACTAAACAAAGGATTCATTCAACCTAGTATATCCCCAAAGGGTGATCCGATTCTATTTGTGTTAAAGAAGGATAGGTCACTTAGGATGTCTATTGACTACTGGAAACTCAATAAAGTTACCATTAAGAATAAGTATTCTCTCCCTCGGATTGAAGACTTGTTTGATAAACTCCAAGGGGAAAGATACTTTTCCAAAATTGACTTGAGGTCGGAATATCACCAACTTAGGGTGAGAGATGAAGATATTCGCAAAATAACATTACGAACACGACATGGTTACTATGAGTTTAGGGTTTTGTCTTTTAGGTTTACTAATGCCCCGATGGCATTTGAGAGCGGTGTTACAAGTCTTGAAGGAACTATTTGCCAAGTATAGTAAATGTGTGTTTTGGTTAAGATCAGTGGCGTTTCTTGGTCGTATCATCTTTACTGATGTTGTGGAAGTTGATCCCAACAGAACTGAGCCGGTTATAAATTGGCCTAGACCTTTTGCTGAAATCGATATAAGAAGTTTCTTGGGTCTAGCCAAGTACTACAGGAGTTTTCTGGATTGTTTTGCGTCCATTACATCTCCCTTCCCTACTTTGACCCAAAAGAATATGAAATTTGAGTGGTCGAAGGCTTTTAAAAGAAGCTTCCAAATTTTGAAGTTAGGCTTACCACTCTGGCGTTGACTTTACCAGAGGGTACCAAGGGTTTTTTGGTATATTGTAATGCATCCCGAATGGGATTGGGTTGTGTTCTTTTACAACACAGGAAGGTCGTAGCATATGCCTCTAAGTAAGTCATGGTACATGAGTAGAACGACCCAACTTATGTTCTTGAGTTAGCAGTCATGGTGTTTGCCTAGAAAATATAGAGGAATTACCTATATGGCGTTCATGTTTATGTGTATGCTGACCACAATAGTCTCCAATATGTGTTTACTCAAAAGGAGTTAAATCTTTGACAACGAAGGTGGTTGGAATTTTTGAAAGATTACAACATGAGTTTTCTCTACCACCCCGGCAAGGCCATTGCGGATGCTCTAAGTCACATGACCATGGGTAGTGGGTCTCATGTGGAAGAAAACCAGAAATACTTAGTGAAAGAGGTTCATAGGTTGGCTCGTTTGGGTGTTAGATTGGAAGATTCTCCTAATGATGGTTTTATGGTCCATCATAACTCTGGATCGTCTTTAATTGTTGAGGTGAAGTTTAAGCAACACCCTGATCCATCATTGATATAGTTAAAGAACTCGGTTCTTTGAAGTCTTAACGAGTCATTCTCCTTGTGGGGATGGTATTTTCATGTGCCAAGAGATGTTGTGTGTGCCCCATGTGGATGATTTGAGAAACCAGACTTTGGAGGAAGCTCATGGTTCCCGTTTATCGATTCATCTAGGCTCTACTAAGAAGTATCATGACCTTACAGGTGTATTGTGGTGAGATGGCTTAAAAAGGGACATAGAGGAATTTGTTGCAAAGTGTACAAATAGCAAACAAGTGAAAGCCGAGCACCAAAAGTCGGGTGGCTTACTTCAAGAAATCCAAGTTCCAACTTGTAAGTGGGAAGACATTAATATGGACTTCGTAGTGGTTTTGCCTTGGACACAAAGGCAAAATGACTCTGTATGGGTGGTTGTGGATAGGTTGACGAAATCCCCTCACTTTATCCCCGTTAAGTCTACTAAATTAGTGGAAGAGTACGCAAAAATCTATATCAATGAGATTGTGAGTCTTCATAGGATCTCTTTATCTATTATTTCAGATAGAGTTTCTCAATTTATGTCTCAATTTTGGAGGTCGTTCCAAAAAGGGTTGGGTATTCAAATGAAGTTAAGCACCATTTTTCAAATGGATGGTCAAGTGGACATACTCGTCACACCCTTGAGGATATTCATAGAGATTGTGTATTTGATTTCAAGGGAAATTGGGATGAACACTAGCCTTTGGTTGAGTTCTCTTATAACAATAGTTACCATTCAATTATATCCATGGATCCATCTGAGGCTTTGTATGGTACGAGATGTAGGTCTACAGTTAGGTTTTTCGAGATTGGTGAGTCTTCACTCTTTTTTCCCGATTTGATCTATCAAAACGTGGAGAAAGTTCATATGATAAGAAACCGATTGAAAAAAGCCTATTGCCGACAAAAGTCTTATACTGACAATAGGATAAGAGACTTAGAGTTTGAAGAAGGTGATAAGGTGTATTTTAAAATTTCACCCATGAAAAGGGTGATAAGGTTGGGCAAGAAAGGGGAAACTTAGTCCACGTTATGTGGGTCCCTATGAAATTTTACAAAGGGTTGGAAAGGTTGCATAAGAGTTGAGATCATCTAGTGAGCTAGCTTCGGTTCATCTGGTATTCCGTGTCTCCGTGCTTAATAAGTGCATTAGTGACCCCAAGTCCATTCTTCCTATTGAAGGTCTATATGTGGATGAGAACCTCTCATATGAATAGATTCCGCTGAAAATCCATGATCAACAAGTGAATGAGTTGAGGAACAAGAAGGTGGCCTTCGTAAAGGTGTTATGGAGCAACCACCAATAGAGGTAGCAACATGGGAGGCCGAGGCCGATATGAAGCCCCGTTATCCTCATATCTTAGCAAAGTATGGTTAGTTGTTCCTATTAATAACTGATATAATGAGTAAAATTTGATTTTGACTTGTTTGGAAGATGTGAATAATTATGGTAAAAAGTTTTGGTAAAATGAATTCTCATAGAAAGATGCTATTTTGCTTGATTTGCAATTACTTGTATATTTTATATGTAGTTATCTTAATGAAGACATATTGAGCATGTTGATGTGTTTTGAAATTATTTTTTGCATAAGTTACTCTTTTTGTTGTGTTGAGTTCATGTTGATGTTGAGAAGGAAATTCCTCATGTTGTGATTTTGACCTCTTTTATGTAGTTTGTGATGTTTTGAGTTGCTATGTGTAAATTCTATGTTCTTAAGCTTTGAGTTGTAACTCATGTTGATTATGCATATTATTGATTGGGCTTCTAGTATGAGTTTATCGATTTCCTTCAACAGACTTTAGTGTCATTTGGGGATGAATGTTCCTAAGGGGGGATAATGTAATACTCTGAAAGTTCAAAACCTAATATAGATCCTCACATGTCGGTATAAATTTTTTTAACACTGTTTTAAGGCCTAAAATAATTTTTATAAGTCATTTAGGAAGTTTAAGAATCAAGACATCAAGGAACGTCCATAACGTCCGGAGAATTGTGAAAGAGATGCAAGTGTGCTTTTGCCTATTTCACAGGGTTTTAGGAGTAGGAATTTGATTAATTTTTGTTGAAAGGTGTCAAACATGTATTAGATTGTGTTTAGGATCGAAACATCCTGGTACGACTCTCCAAGGATCACTCTAAGGGCCCTTGGAGAAGAACCTTTCATTTGACCCAGATCTGCAAAGTAGGCAGTAGCTACCTACCACTGCAGCCGATGAGGCGTAGGTTGGACGACGGGGCATCGATTCCTCCATCGTTTAACAAGTAGATACTTTTGGAAAGTTTCCAAAATTACAAATCTCTGACAACATTGACGAATGTGTAGGACGGTGGGGAAGGCAGGCATCGACTGACCTAGGGACCGTAGGTTGGGGTCTCGTAGGTAAGGCCTACAATTTCACGGTCCTATTTTAAGTGAGTTTAATAAATAAGTTAATTATTTAGGGTTTTAATTTAGGGTTAAGGGGTGGTTAATTAAGTTAGTTAAGTGACTATATATACTACCTTAAGTCTAAACCCAAATTAACACCATTTAATTCCCAAACTCAAATTACTTAACCTTCTTTCTACTTTCTCTATCACAAAGAAGACTCCATTAAAGGACATGTTCTAGAGGTTCTAGGGACTCAAGAGAATCACTTTCCTACATCAATATTCAAGGATTAACAAGGTATGGGAACCTTTCACCTTTGGTATTCCTCTCCTCAAAGGGTTCTTCCAAAATTGGTTTCAAAAAGATGAATTACATGTGGGTTTCTTTCTATTCCTATATTGATCTTTCAAATTGTATTGTTCTTGATTTCTAATAATTATTATGGTTATATTATAATGTATTATCATTAAATAATGGTAGTTCTTGATGTTAAACCTAGTATGTGGAATAGGTGATGAATTGAACCCAATTACCTAACCCTAGGTTCTGAAGTAACTAATAAATTGATTAGGATTGATGCAATTGACTTAGTTCTTGTGTTAATTACTATTTAAAGATTTTCTCACCTAATGTTGGATGAAATTGGTTGGTTGATGGTAAGATCACGGATGATGGTTTTTGAAGGAGAATTGGTAGGACTTTGTGATCTTAAACCTTTACTTCAATTGTGATGGCTTGTACTTGGTGATGAAGTTCAATTGAAGTGTATATTTTAATTGAATTAAGTAGGTGTTAGTATGACTATGCAATTGAAATGTATTGATTATGGGAATGTGTAATATAAGGTTGGGTATGAATTACCTATGTGTCTTACTATGACATGATGATGATAATGTGTTAATCTCACATATGAGGGTTGTATTGAAATAATGTTTTCATACAATTCTTATTGAGGTAATAACTATGACTATACAATGAATTAGTCTCCTATGACCTAAACTAAGTTACAATTATTAAAGAATGACTTAAAGACATTTCAAAAGGGACTCTAGCTTAGCAACGAGTGAAGTAGTAGTTAAAAGTGTCTTTTCCCAAGTAGGGAAGGTGGGTTCACTACTGTATTTGTGAGATTGGAGACAATAACGCAATTTGCATAAAGAGGGTCCCAAGTATATCTCCTAGTTCTTGATATATGTTGGCCACATAGGAATACTAGCTAGTGGATCCACCTAGATGCTATGTTCATGTTTTTGTACTAGCTTTTCAAGTAATCCACCTTCTTTCGGTGTAGGGTTTCATGACACCAGATTCCACATTTATCTCATGTGGTCTATGTCGGTTAAGGCAATTGTTCTTGAAAGTAAAATGAACTAATAAAGTTAGCACTAACTAGGGTGACTTAAAGGGTTTGACTTAGTCTAGGTAGGTGTGTGGGGCTTTACTTATGCATTGCACTTGTTGGCCTTGAGGGAAGTTCTAGAAGATTGTTCTTATGTCTTATAAAGTAAATGTTATGCATATATTGACTTTACATGTTGATGATCCTATATGACACTAGTTTAATTTATGAACATGTGATTGGTCTATATTGGTAGATATAGTGATGGCTACGCGTTGATACTATGCTATGTGAAGATAGGCATTGCTTATGATTTTTTGTTTGGTTTACTAGGTTGAGTGAGGTTATGGGGCTTTACTTGGTCATTGCACTTGAAGATTTGATGGTGGGTTATGATTAAGGGTATTGTATATGTTGTTATGTTATGAACTCTTATACATGCTTTCTTGATATAACATGATGTCAGAGTTATAGTGATTATTTACTCAAAGATGCTATTATATATGAAGACTTGGTTTTACTTGATGATGTTTCTTGTGTTGTATATGGTCTTGTCTTAAGGAATATGTGATTATTGGCTTATATGGTTTCTTGGTTGTGCATATGGATTTTCAAGGTAACTTAGCATGGTTTTGAACAAATGTCACCTTTAGCATGATTTCAAATGTTTTATGTGCATGTTTCCACACTTAGTACAAGTGGAGAAGCTTCCGCATTGGCAATTTCCTCTTCAAGTCCTCGAGCCGCATTCCTTCAAGTGTTCATGCTTTCTATAAGCACAACAATAGCATTATATGCAAAAGCACACCATAAGTATACTCTATCGGCACGATATAAGATTTCCAAGAAAGAGAGTTCTTCCTAAGCATCACATAGGCTTGTACTCATAAGTGTGGCGCGCTTCACATTTATGAATTTAAATCTACATAGACGTGGTAGAGAGAGAGACATAACTCAACGATATTCAAACTCATGCTTAAGTTTTTCACATCCGGGTCTACCCCCGAGACGTAATCGGCATCGGCATCCTTTTCAAGGGCTAAGACTAGCGTCTTAGTCTCATGTCATTACATTTATATGTTGAAAAATACATAATAATTTAAAACTTTCATTATAACTACTTGGAGGTTTACATAGACCTCTACATACACAAAATATATAGTCGTATCGAGTATATATAGACCCTTCATATAGGAAGGTTACATAGCCTTCTACTCTTATTGCACATACATACATACATACATACATACATACATACATACATACATATATATATATATATATATATATATATATATATAGTCTCAGCGATTGTCTCATCTCATACCATATAAATGATTATCACAATAAAGGCATAACCCTTACATCAATCCAACAAGACCACATACAGGTCGTACAAAAGTATAATACTCAATTGAAACAGAAAGAAATGAAAGAGTTTTTAAGCTCATAACAAGTCTGTAATCTAGATACTGGCATTGCCTTCGGAAGTTGAGGACCTGCCCTACCTAGATGAAATAAAGAATCCAAGCCTTCAACAATGTTGCCTTTCAAACTCTTGAACGACCGGAACCTAACATTTTTAGGAAAAGGGGAAGAAAATGGGGTTAGTACTCCATATGTACTAAGTATGAGACCGTATGCACATATACAAGAAAAACATTCTAAAAAGGGACTTTTAGTCAAAACATGTCATTTTACCCCTTTAGGAACCTAATGCAAAGCCAAGCAAGTCATATCGATCAACCAAATATGCTAACTCAACAAGTAATACATATTCCAACATACTTGAAACCATGATTTGCTACAACCCTATCATCAAGGAATGACATCACAAGAATGAATAAGAGTCAATCATATCATAATAAGCAAGACAATTATTCATGAACCATTATCAAGTAAACAAGTGCAATAACCAAGCAAAGCCCCATAACCTTACTCAATCAAGTATCCTACAACAAGAAACCATGACCAATGTATAACTTTACATAACATAGGGTTTAGATTTGCATTTAATCAAATATTAACATTATAACCCAAGGCATACTCATAAATGAACTAATCAACATATAGTATCAACAATGTGCCATGGTCATCATATATACATCATATATTATCATAATATAAACATATATAAGAACCTCCTCCTAAGACTCCCCTCAAGGCTAACTATTGCAATGTTTAGGTAGACTCTCATACCCCTACCTGACTAAGCTAGACCTCTTAGGTTATCCAAGTTAGAGTTCAAGTTCTTCAATTCATTTTACCTTTTGGGAACATCTTGCCCTAATCGACATAGACCACATGAGCTGGTGTCGAACATGATTTCATAATACCCTACAACGAAAGAAGGTGTACTTCTTGCTTAGGTAGTACCAAAACATGAAACATAGCAACTACGTGGATCCACTAGCTAGTATTACTATGGGGGAAACATAGTTCAAGAACTAGGATATATAATTGGGAGCCTCTTTACCATGAATTATAGTCTCCAATATCAAGAGTAATGTCGTGTTCCTACTTTTCTATGTGGGAAGGGACACTCCTCAATCTAGTTCACTCTATGCTAAGCTAGAGTCCCTTTTTGAAATGTCTTTAAGCCTTAAGTTATCAATCATAACGTAGTTTAGGTTATAGGGTCTACCCCTTATATAATCATCATCATCAATAGCTCAATAAGAATTGTATGAGTATAAGTCCTTTCATCACAATTCATATAAGTGAGATTAACACATTAGCATTTCATAGCATATCAAGGAACATTGATAGTTTTCACCATCCTTATAACACATACACCTTAATCAACCTCACAATATAGTCAAGACATTTCAATTCAACATCAAACCACCCTACAATGCTAGTATAACCTAACTACAATTAATCACAATTGCAAGTAAAGATAGAGATTCTAAGACTTACCAAGTCTTCTTCATAGTCTATCATCAAGGTCTTACCATTAACCCATCATTCAACCCAATTTAGGGAGTAACATCATCACACAATGATAACCAATAAGATAACAAGGCCAATTGCATCTCTAAAACACAATTCAATACTACATCATAACTTAAGACAAGATACATATGCTTTTCACAATATAATTCATAACCTAAATCATATCTCAAGAACTAGAATGATAGGCCTATAATTCATCTTAATTTAATCATAATAACACCATAGGATAGTAATCTAATCAACAACCAAATTAATTGAATGATCACAATACAATATAGATCAATATCACAAGCTAGGGTTAGGGATGGAGGATCATATTCTTCAATTTAGACCAAACCACTAACAATTACCATAATAAAGTTGAAATTAATGTTAATATATTCAATATAACCTATAGAAATCATCAACAACTCAATCCATAACTTTAATTTCGTAATTGAATGAAACCCATAAGAAAACTCAAGTTTTGAAATCCATTTTGAAGGAACCCTTTGAGGAAAGAGTCTCAAAGGTGAATTAGATCCCATACCTTAACGTTTGACAACAATTTGATGGTGCATTCGTCCCTTTCCATCCCCAAAACCCTTATCCTTGCTAGTCTTCAATGGTGAGTTCAAGTAGAGAGAGAAAGAAGAGAAAAAGAAGAGAGTTTATATTTGAGAATTGTCTTAGATTAAGGACGAATGGGAGTATTTATATTGGGTCTTAAATAAACTTAATTACACTACCTTAACCCCTAATTAAACCACCTAACCCCCTAACTAATTAAATGAGACCAACATATATTGACCAAAAAACTCGACCTCACAGATGAGACCCCGAACGACGGGACGTCTGTGAGTTGACAGACCCTTCCTCTATCGTCTTGCACTCCGTCGATGAGTTCAGAGACTGTGCAGGTGAGGGGCTTTCATGCATTGGCTAAGTGTGGGACGCTTCGACCATGAAATCACTCCAACACCTATTTACTACCTTTTTATTAATTTTCGTATACTTACGAATCCTAAAAGTTAGTAAAATAGGCTAAGACACGCTAAAATTCCTTTGAAGCAACTTCCCGAACGTCATGGACGTTCTTGGACGTTTTGGTTCTTAAACTTTACAAATGACCTATATTCATTTATAATGGACTTAAAAACAGTACTTAGACCTTATGACACCTATGTTAGGCTTTACGACATGTCTTAGATTTTCAAGGTGTTACAATGATTATATTCATAACCAAAAACTGTAAAGTCTTCTTCTCATCTTAGAGAAACTTTAGAAATTCTAATGAGTTTCTTACTTATTTGTATACTAGTTTCACGGCACATGCGTTTCACGTGTTTATAGTATATATAGTATACAATGTTGTAAAATATAGTTAGTATATCTTAACTTAATGTTTTTAACTAAATAATTATATTTGTAAAAGCATAAGACAAGTGTTTTTAAGTAATTAATACAAATTGTCATAGAGTTGGTTGTAGTTTGATATCAAAATGACCAAATAATATTTGAAACTGTAACACCCCAAAAACATTTTCGAACTAAGACTCTAACAGTTCATCGTAGTGAGTGAGATTTTACCAATGAATTAAAAATTTATTAAGTATTAAGTCAGTTCACAAGATTTAGCACCAAGAGTTCCAAAAAGAATCAAATTGGAAATAGAAAAATCTGAATTTTTGAAAGCTAAGCTAAGTATGACATTTGGGTCAATTTCAAACGATCATAACTCCTAGCACAGGATGATTTAGGTGAGCTACAAGATACCATAAGAAATATATTTGATTTATATTTCCAAAGCCACCGAGTTTGCTAAATTTTGAGTTTGGATGAGTGTGATATGACCTTTTGAAGTTGATTGTCCAGTTAAGGAAAGTTAGCCGAAAATAGTGAGGGATATTTTTGTCCTTTCCTTACCCAATTAGATTTAAATCGCTTTAGTAATATTTTAGAGGTATAGTCCTTTTACGTTCAGTTTTATAATCATAATACACACCTAGGGTTTTAGTTGATAGTTCAAGAAGAGGCAAGAAGAGAAAAGGGCACAAAACATGAATGGATGAAGGCGTTCATCGACGTTCTTGAGTTTAGTTGCGGATTTTCACCATGGGTATAATACCTAAGAGGTATTTAAGCTTCCATAGTCTTGGTTTTTTCACCCACACTCCAACCATGTTATTTTCAGCATAATTTTATTCTCAAAAAGTTGAAGGATTGAAGTTCTTGTTAGGTGTTCTTGAGGTTCATCGTAGAACTTGTCTTGTTGGCATTTTGATGAATTCTTGAGATGAAAGTGGTTGTTTGGAGTGTTGTTTTGAATGTATTAGTGTTTAATTAGGTTTATTTATTTAATCTAAGGAAAACATGAGAAAATAAATCGATTAAAAGTGATTTAGGGTCAGAAAACGAGAGCTAAATTTGTCGAAAGCATACCTGGGGGGATGCTGGCGTGGCGCGCCCCAGATGAGCCCAGAGGGCTGGGGTGGTGCACTTGCAGTGCACCCAAATGAAGCCTCTGATTTTAGGGGCTGGAGCCTCGCGCCGGGAACGGGCCAGGGTCGCCTTCCCACACGTCTTTTGCATCGGTAGTCCCGTTAGAGCTCATTTAAAGTGTATCATCAATCCTTTTGATTCTAAACACTTTAAACTACTTATAAAACACTTATAAATCATTCATAAAATGAATCATAACCTTTAAATAATAATTAAAATTCAAGGTAAGGTTAATATTAAGTTTTGAGAGTTCTTCCAAACCTTTTGAGAGAGTTCCTTCGAGTCCTTTTTGAGGAGTCTTCTACAACTTCCAGTAACTTGTTTCAAGATTTAAGTAAGTGATCATGAGAGTGAAGATAATGTATTCATGAGTATACAATATCACCTAGATCATTCATATCATGAACCATAACTCTTCAATTCATAATTCACATTCAAGAGAGTTAAGAGTAGAGTTCAAGAAAGCCTTCAAGTTCAATTGTGAATTCTTTGAGATCCATCATTGATTGAACTAAGTTTTGAGGAAGTAAACAAGAGAATGAGAAGATCATATACATTAATTCCATGTATTTATGTATTCCTTGAGTTAAATTGTTCGTGCCCATAATTCCGCACGAACCTTATGCATCGAACAGTCATGAGACGAGAGGTACTTTTGAGTTCTCGAGTTGAGTAGTTCATGCTCATAAATTTCGCATGAACCCTCCAAATTGAAAAATCATGAAATCGTCCATATATATGAGATCATAATCCTTAAATACATTATCCAATTCAAGGAAAGTAAAGATCAAAGTCAAAGAAGCTAAGAGTCAAGTCTAAAAAGTTAAGAAGCAATTCAGAGTGAGTTCTTAAAGTTTCCAAGAGTCTTTAACAAACCTTTTTAACTTTGTTTTGAGACTAAAGTTACAAGTTAATAAAGAGTTGATTTCATTCAAAAGTTATAAGGGAACTAAGTAATTCCCAAGAGTTACAAAGGTTTTCACATTCAAACAAGTAAAGAGCCTTTAGGCTAGTTTTCATACAGAAGGAACAACTTTATAAAATGAAGCAAGTAGGGAAAGTATGATTTCCAAGAGAGATTTTAAATCTAAGTTTTGAGAACTAATCTCAAACCACAGAATCAATATTCTTTAAAAAACATAAAAGTCAGTATATTTTTTCGAGTAGTATTGAGCACCGATGTGTGGATGCGAGTTACATATTAACTCAAGTCTCCATGAAAAACATGTAGTCATCATGGGTGGAAAATGGTCATACTTTTTAGATTAGTCCTTTTCACAGTTTACTAGTGGATCCATTAGGCAATTCAGGTCCTATTTGCTGGCAAGGTTAGAATGGTCGGGCAGCGTGGACCGAGTAACGTTGCATCATCACTATAGCTCTTAAGTGATGGTTGTCGATTAGAGAAACTCCCACATAAGTTATAGTATCTTTACATACATTGGTTAGTTGTATTTTTTACACATATCAGAGTTATGTTGTATCATTGTTATACACACAGAGTTGACATCATGTTTTTAAACAACATTGCTTTATAGTGCACTTGTTTTAAACTACATTATATTAAAATGAGTTTGGTTGAGTATGTTGAGTTAATACGTGCTTTAGTGAGTCGAGTATCATATCTTTGAAGTTTAGTATCTAATCTTCGAGTTGAGAATCTTATTCTTGATTTGCGTTGAGTTGAAAAGAGGTAAGTATGTTTCCTTTTTACTCAAGTATCAAGCTTATGTTATGCTTTAGAATTCTCCTTATACGCTCGTACATTCCACATATTGAGCCAATTGGCCTGCGTCTTCTCATATGATGTAGACACAGGTATATAGGATCATCAACAAGAGTTTCGTTGATACATACGAGATTTTGAGTTAGCTATGGTGAGTCTCCTTGCTTCCGGAGGATTTCATTTATCTTTTAGTTTAGTTAGGTAGTCGTGGGTCTTGTCCCGACTTCCATCCTTGTCAGTTAGAGGTTTCATAGATAGACAGTGTAGTTGAAGAGTCTATATTAATCATTTATTTTATTAAATTTTTTAAAGACTAAAATTGCTTATTTAATGGCTAGTTGAATATATTATTTTTATTCAAATTTGTTCATTTGAGTTAAAGCCTTATAAAGTTGAGTTTATTGTATTCTATGTCAGTTTTTAAACTTTGTATGCTTAAGTAAGTCTTTCGCTTGTAGTAAGCCAGGATGAGGATTTGCTTGGGGACCAACAATGGTCTTCGAGTGCCGGTTACTTCCAGGTTGTAGGCTTGGGTCGTGATAGAAACATTTCAAAATACATTCAAAGTTTAAATGTGGATGAAAGTGACATTTCTTTAATAGTATTTTTACTTCACTCAATTTTATAAGCAAATCTAACCAACAATTTTTTTTGTTAAAAATGTCACAAAAATTATTAATCTTGAATTTTATGTAATATCACATTAATTTGCCTTTTTCTTATTTGGTAATAATAATTTCATAAATGACAAATTAGCATTCCTGTAATTGTTTTGCAAAAGTGAGAAAAACAATGTGTTTTGACCGTTATAAATTTTGATTTTTTCTTGACTAAATGTGAAATATTACATGTATTTGATTATTTTTTTTCTTGATCTGTAATATGATTATATTTTTCAATGAAAAAAAAAAGTTTTCTTCTCATCTTAGAGAAACTCTATAAATTCTAATGAATTTCTTACTTATTTCATACTAGTTTCACGGCACGTATGTTACAGCTCTGTATTATATATAATATACAATGTTGTAAAATTAAATTCATATTACTTGATTAAAGATTTTTAGTAAGTAACTATATTTGGAAGAACATAGGACAAATATTTTAAGTAATTAACACAAATTGGCATTGAGTTTGTTTGTATTTTAAGATCAAAATAACCAAATATCATTGAAACATTCCAAAATACATTCAAAGTTTAAATTGGGGAGAAAGTGACATTTCTTAATTATTATTTTTCTTTTGCTCACTTTTGTAAGCAAATCTAACCAACAAATTTTGTTAAAAAATATCAATACAATAATGTCACCAAAAAATATTAATGTTAAATTTTATATAATATCACATTTATTTGCCTTTTTCTTAAATGGCAATAATATTTTCATAAACGACACAATAGAAGTCCTATAATTGTTTTGTACAAGTGAGAAAGACAACGTGTTTTAACCATTATAGAGTAGATTTTTTCTAGATTAAATGTGAATATCACATGTATTTAATTATTTTTTCTTGTCTGGTAATATGATTATATTCATAAACCACAAAAGTAAAGTCTTATTCTCATCTTACAGAAACTCAATAAATTCTAATGAGTTTCTTAATTATTTTCATACAAGTTTCACGGCACATGCATTGCACGTGTGTATTGTATATGATAGTATCCAATGTTGTAAAATAGAATTAATATTACTAAATTAAATTTTTTTAGTAAATAATTATATTTAAAAGAACATAGGACAAGTGTTCTTATGTAATTAATACAAACTGTCATAGAGTTATTTGTATTTTGAGATCAAAATGACCAAATAACATTGAAACATTTCAAAATACATTCAAAGTTTAAATGTTAGGGGAAATTGACATCTTTACTAATATTTTTACTTCACTCAATTCTATAAGAAAATCTAACCAACAAATTTTGTTACAAAATATCAATACCAAAATGTCACTAAAAAAATATTAGTGTTGAATTTTATGTAATATCATATTAATTTGCCTTTTTATTAAATGGTAATAATATTTTCATAAACGACACAATAGCAGTCGTTTAATTGTTTTGCACAAGTGAGCAAATCAATGTGTTCTGAAAATCATGAATTTTGATTTTTTTTTATCTTGACTAAATGTGAAATATCACATATGTTTAATATTTTTTTTGAATGATAATATGATTATATTCGTAAACAACAAAAGTAAAGTTTTCTTCTCATCTTAGATAAACTCTATAAATTCTAATGACTTTCTTACTTATTTACATACTAATTTCACGCCAAGTGTGTTGTGTGTGTATATTGAATATATAGTATAAAATGTTGTAAAATAAAATTAATTTTACTAAATTTAAGCTTTTTTGTAAATAATTATATTTATTTTTAAGTAATTAAAACAATTGTCATAGAGTTATTTGTCATTTGATATCAAAATGATCAAATATCATTGAAATATTTAAAATACATTTTTAATGTTTAAATGTGGGGAGTAAGTGACATTTCTTTAGTAGTGTTTTCATTTAACTCAATTTTGTAACCAAATCTAGCCAACAAATTTTGTTAAAAAATATCAATACAAAAATGTCACCAAAAAATATTAAGGTTGAATTTATGTAATATCACATTAATTTGTTTTTTTCTTAAATGGTAATAATATTTTCATAAATGACACAATAGCAATCTTGTAATTGTCTTTCACAAGTGAAACAATTTTTTTTTACCATTGTAAATTTTGATTTTTTCTTTACTGAATGTGAAATATCACATGTATTTAATTTTTTTTCTTGACCGGTAATATGATTATATTCTTAAACGACAAAAGTAAAGTCTTCTTCTCATCTTAGAGAAACTCTATAAATTCCAATAAGTTTCTTACTTATTTGCATACTAGTTTTACGGCACATGTGTTGCACGTGTGTATTGCATATAGTATACAGTTTTCTAAAATAGAATTAATATTACTAAGTTAAAGCTTTTAGTAAATAATGATATTTGAAAGAACATAGGACAAGTGTTTTTAAGTAATTTATACAAATTGTCATAGATCTATTTGTAATTTTAGATCAAAATGACCAAATATCGTTGGAACATTTCAAAATACATTCAAAGTTTAAATATGGGGAGAAAGATACATTTCTTTTGTAGTACTTTAACCTCACTCAATTTTGCAAGCAAGTCTAACCAACAAATTTTGTTAAAAAATATCAATACAAAAATGTTGAATGATTTGCTATAATTTGTTAACTCATAAAATTCGTAAGAAAAATACGAGTGTAAATTATTGAATGATTTGATATAATTGTTAACCAACTCTTTCTTATTTGATATCTTGAATTTTGTACTTAATAAACTGTTGCAAATAACCCTTGAGATTTTTTAAGAAAAAGAAGAGTACAAAACTTTTTTTAAAAAAATGTAGTTTAAAATAGAGAGGAAACTCCTGCATTTATAGCTAACAGATAGTAGTATGAATAGGTGTTAATTGTGTCTTATCGGAAAAGTTACAACCTTTATAAAAAGTCACTACTCATCGAAAAAGTCACAACTCATTGAAAACGACACAATCCTTTGGAAAATTCACGACTCTTCGGAAAGTTACAACTCATCGAAAATGTCATAACCAATCAAAAAGTCATAACATTTTGGAAAAGTCACAACTCTGTGAAAAAATGACAATCCTTTAATGTGAAAAGATATTAATTTTTGATATAATCCAAATAATTAAATTAATAAATAAAATAAATTGAGTATTTTTAATTGGGAGTATTATAGTAATTAAACATTCAAAATTGGAAATTCGTGGTTTTAAGGTACTCCATCTGTTTAAAAAAGAATGTCCAATTTCCTTTTTAGTATGTCCCTTTTCCTTTGTTGGCAACAATTTAACTTTAACTTTCCATGACGTGTTTAATGCCACAAGATTAAAGGGCATTTTGGTACATTTGACATAACTTTTATTTAGAACCATAAGATTAAAAAGTGTTGTACCAAATCAAATTAGGTCATTCTTTTTTAAACGGAGGGAGTAATATATATAGGGAAAATGGACAAATATACCCTCGAATTATCGTAAATGGTATGCAGATACCCTCCTTCATTCTTTTGGGACATTGGTATCCCTGTCGTCCATAAATTAGAGCATATATGACATTCTCTCTAACGAAGGGACAAAGGCACCAATGTCCCAAAAGTATGACGGCATGGGCATCAATGTCTTAAAAGTATGACAAAGGATATTTGCATGTCATTTACAATAGTTTGGGTGTATATCTGTCCTTTTTCCTATATATTTCTATTATATAGAAGAGTGAAGTGTGAGGACGATCAAGGGCAAAAATATAATTTCATGCTAACAAATCTATCAAAAATGATAACCAAAAAAATTATGTAGTTCTAGAAACATCCTAATTTATTGTTATTATCATTAACTTATTTTATTTTTACTTCAATTTGTTTTCTTTTGTGAGATATTGTGATATCTATTTTATTATCAGTATATTTTACTATTACTTTACTTTTATTTAATTCTTAATTTTTTTCTATTAATTATGCTTATAAAAAATGCCTACTTTCTGTATAAAAATTTATCATGAATTAATTATTTTCATCTTTATTTTGTCTCTAATTAATATACTTGAAAATAAATAATAAAAAAATTAATAATATATATTAGATTGAAATTAAAGGAAAAGATGTTGAAAAGTAACTTTACAAATAAAAATGAATAGGATGATATATTTGTATTAAAGACAACTAAGAATAAAAATGTAATTTCGTTCTAATAACATATATCAAGAATAAATAATTCTAGAAATATATTTCTATATATGAAGTGATTAATGATCAAATGTAAAAATGTAATTCCATGCAAGTAAAAATCTACCACGAACGATAACAAGAAAATTAAATAATTCTAGAAACATCTTTGGTTATTATTATTAGTATTACCTCATTTTTGTTATTTCTTCATTTTATTATAACTTTTTGTTATATCTATTTATTATATGAAAATAAATAAATAATGATTACGGTTAGCTCTTAATAATTATATATCAAGTATAATTTTAGGTGGAACCAATCAAAATTAAAATTAAAATTTATATGTATATTAAATTTTGTGTATTGAAATATTTTTTAATTTTTTGATCTTAAATATGCTATATAAAAAAATTAAAACTCAGAAGTTATTTTCTTTTTGAAATAAAATAAAAAAATTAAGTTCATATAAATTGAAAAGGGTGGATTCATATATTACAAATGAAATATATATGTGTTATTATTAAAACAAGCTTTCATACATTTTTGTAAAAAAAATCATTTGACTTCCTTCTATTAATTTCTATTATATATAAGAGTGAAGTGGGAGGACGACCAAGGGCAAAAATGTAATTTCTATTATATATAAGAGTGAAGTGGGAGGACGACCAAGGGCAAAAATGTAATTTCACGCTAACAAAAATCTATTAAGATATATAATTAATAATTCTAGAAACATCTATTTATATATGAAGTGAATAATGATCAAGGGGAAAATGTAATTTCATGCTAACAAATCCATCAAAAATGATTACAAAAAAAATTAAATAGTTGTAGAAACATCCCAAGTTATTGTTACTATCATTAACTTATTTTGTTTTTACTTCACTTTGTTTTCTTTTGTGAGATATTGTGATATCTATTTTATTATCACTATATTTTACTATTACTTTACTTTCATTTAATTCTTAATATTTTTTTTCTATTCATTATGCTTATAAAAAATGCCTATTTTTATATAAAAATTTATCATGAATTAATTATTTTCATTTTTATTTGGGCTCTAATTAGTATACTTGAAAATAAATAAGTGTGATAAAATTAATAATATATATTAAATTGAAATTAAAGAAAAAGATGTTGAAAAGTAACTTAACAAATAAAAATGAATAGGATGATATATTTGTATTAAAGACAACTAAGAATAAAAAAGTAATTTCGTTCTAGTAAAATCTATCAAGAATAAAGAATTCTAGAAACAACTTTCTACATATGAAGTGATTGATGATCAAATGTAAAAATGTAATTTCATGCACGTAAAAATCTACCACGAACGATAACAAGAAAATTAAATAATTCTAGAAACATCTTTAGTTATTATTATTAGTATTACCTTTTGTTATTTTTTCATTTTATCATGAGTTATTGTGATATCTATTTATTATATGAAAATAAATAAATAATGATTACGGTTAGCTTTTAATAATTATATATCAAACATAATTTTAGGTGGAATCAATCAAAATTAAAACTAAAATTTATATGTATATTAAATTTTGTGTATTGAAATATTTTTTAATTTTCTGATCTTAAATATGTTATATGAAAAAATTAAAACTCAGAAGTTATTTTCTTTTTGAAATAAAATAAAAAATAAGTTCATAAAAATCGAAAAGGATGGATTCATATATTAAAAATGAAATATATATGTGTTATTATTAAAACAAGCTTTCATACATTTTTGTAAAAAAAATCATTTGACTTTCTTCTATTAATTTGGGCATATATGTGGAGTTTTAAAGATTTGAATATTTTAATATAGAAATATAATGATTTGAAAACTTTAATTCTTTTTAATTTCTATTATGTTACATATTTGAAAATTACATTTTAAAAAAAAAACTTTAAAACGCAATGTAACAATTTAAGCTATTTTAAGAAAAAAATAGTTTAAAAAATGATGAAATTTGGTTGACTTCCTTATTTTTATTGAAACAAAAAAAGTTATATATGAATTAAAAAGTACTATGAATCATAGTAAAATGAAAATTAAAAATAGTGAGAATCATATAGGAAATTTTATTGACTTTCCTAAAATTACTTGTATCACATAAAATAAAATAGATGTAGTAACATATATTATTCGAAAATGACATAAAAGATACATAAATTAATAATTTAAAATATTTTTAAAAAAAGACACATATAAAGAGTTTAGTTTATTTTTTCACATTTCATTTGTGCCACAAAAATTGAAAGAAAAAAACTAACATACGTTGGGTTTGCACTAGCACGGGCACCTGATATCTAGTATATATATAGAGAAAAAGAGATTCTTTCTTACACAAACAAAGTGAAATACAGTGTTAATCCTCTTGAAAGAATTTTTGTTTTCTTCAAATATGCAGAGTTTCTCTCTTCAGATCACCCACCACACCACATACAATGAGGAATTCAATGCTACCCTTTGTTCCAACTCTTAAATGTAGGTATTTTGCCCATGTATACATACACTCAAACAATATATTCTTCCAAGAGTTTCTGATGCTCACTTTCATATACTCCTCTTGGAGAAGAGTCGTCGTCGTACGTGTTTCTCCAACATTCTGAGGTCTACAACAAGAAGATCATCCATACGAAAGAATTACAATAGAATACATTAACTGATCTCACCCTGAGCGCGCAGAAGCTGATGAGAAAGAGAGATTCTTCTATCCATCAACAACGACTTTGTTTTCCGATAGAGGTATATATGTACTGCTGCATCATTCCAATAATTTGTAAACTAACTCTTTCCTCTTATACATTCATCAAGAGAAGTATAACTAATCCCAATGATTGCAGGCAGGTGGTGCATGCCTCACAAGGTACCAAACATATATGGAACTAATTAATGCGTTTGTTTTAAAATTCCTGCTCTATCTATTCCTATCGATGCAATTTCTCATTTGTTTTTCTGTATCAAAGCATTTATAAGTCATTTGTTTGTTTCATTATATTAAAGCATTTTCATAGTGAGTAAATAAAAAATGAGCTATAAAAAATATCTTATTGGTTTGTTACTAGTTTAGTATATTTTAAAATCAAAAATTAATAAACCAAATCAATAATGCATAAAATTAAACCGACGAATAGTGTCAAAGTATATAATCATCATAAGGTGACGGAATAGCAATAGAGATCAGAATTAAGAACTTTGTAACTGGATACTTTCATCAAATATTTGAAGGACTGTTCGGGAAAAGGGTCTGATATACCCCTCAACTTTGTCATTTAGAGCTGATATACCCCTTGTTATGAAAGTGACTCATATATACCCCTAGTTGTAAACAAATGGTTCACATATACCCTTTTCCTCTAACGGAAATGAAAAAAATAATAATTTTAATCTAGATTTTTATTATTTTTTTCTAAAAAATATAATCCCATATGAGTAAATTTAATCCTCGTCAAACATATTTTTTTTGACTTTTTTTTCAATGACTAATTTATAATTATTATTTTGATAATCAAATATATTTATGTTTCACTAATATTTTTGTAAAACTTATTGTAGATGACCAAATTTTTTCTTCGAATACAAAATTAAATTACAATACATACAAAAAAAATAGTTTAAATTTATTTTTTTTAAAGTAAGGAATGAAAAAAAACAAAATAAGAATAAGAAACTCAAATAATTATAATAAAAAAGTCAAAAAATAATTTATATATGAAAAAAATTAAAATATACCTTGAACTTTGATAGAAGAATCATATATACCCCTAAATAATTTTTAAAAAAATATTACAAGTAATAAATATAAATCTAAAACTAATTTTTTAACTTCCGTTAAATGAAGAGTATATGTGAGCCATTTTGTAACGGCAGGGGTATATGTGAGCCGTTTGTATAACGGTAAGGGCATATATGAGCCACTTTTATAACGAGGGGTATATCAGCTCCAAATGACAAAATTGAGGGGTATATCAGACCCTTTTCACTAAATACAAATCAATTTTGCATGTTGCTTTTGTTAATTAGCTTTGACTCCTACTTTAAAAAAATAAAACTAAAATGATATCAATTTGGTCTGAGTCTCCTTTATTATTATTTTTATATCATTTGCCTCTTGAATGAGTGGATATGTTATGTATCCAAACAACAAAACCAAATGAAAAAGTCTAGAATACTGTCACGACCCAAAACCGAGCCGCGACTGGCACCCACATTTACCCTCCTATGTGAGCGAACCAACCAATCTGAACCTTATCATTTCAGTTTAATAACAACATAAAGCAATGCGGAAGACTTAAACTCATAAATAAAAGACAATTCAATAACTTCTAAAATTTAACTTCTATTAATTCCCCAAAATATGGAAGTCATCACCACAAGAACATCTATGATCAATTTACTAAACTAAGAGTATTCTAAGAAGCTAAAACAAATAAAAGCTAGTCTATGCCGAAACTTCAAGGCATCAAGACATGAGGAAGGAGATCCAGTCCAAGCTAGAAGCATTAGCTCACCCTGAAGATCCGGTGTGACGAAGACTGGCTTGAACTACTGTTGAGTCGAAGATGACGGCACGTTTGCTGCACTCCACAAATAAACAAAAGGAAAACATAAAAGTAGGGGGTCAGTACAACCACAAGTACTGAGTAGGTATCATCGGCCAACTCAAAATAGAAAACAATATATCTCAGATAACATCATAAAGTCAACTAATATTCTTAACATGTGATAGCAACAAGTACAAACATCATTTATAATATCACCGATCATATCTATGAGGACTCAAGCCTCCATGCCATACTTATTTGGGATACATGTTCTTTAGATTGAGTATATTAATATCTTTCAAGATTCATTATCTTTATTCCTCTTGTGTCGGTACGTGACTCTCCGATCCCCTACTACTATGTGTCGGAACGTGACACTCCGATCCCCTACATCTACGTATCGGTTCGTGACACCCGTCCCACTAATTCTATGTGTCGGTACGTGACACTCCGATCCCCTACATCTACGTGTCGGTTCGTGACACCCATCCCACTAATTCTATGTGTCGGTACGTGACACTCCGATCCCCTACATCTACGTGTCGGTTCGTGACACCCGTCCCACTAATTCTATGTGTCGGTACGTGACACTCCGATCCCCTACATCTACGTGTCGGTTCGTGACACCCGTCCCACTAATTCTATGTGTCGGTACGTGACACTCCGATCCCCTACATCTACGTGTCGGTTCGTGACACCCGTCCCACTAATTCTATGTGTCGGTACGTGACACTCCGATCCCCTAATCTCATTCGATTAATTCATCAAGCCTTCTTTTATACCAAGGCGTCATCATCTCATCACTTTAGTTCATCAAGCCTTCTTTTATACCAAGGCATCATCATTAATAAGAGATTAGGTTTATATCAAGATTTGGGATTCAATAGCTTCATCATGCTCGTTTCATCACAATCATATATATGAAATCACATCATGCATACACACAATTAAGCATAAAGAAGACTTTATAATACTACCCAACACATATCATTCGCTATTAAGAGTTTACTACGAATAGTGTAAAAGAAACCATAACCTACCTCCACCGAAGAATCGTGATCAAGCAAGCAAATTCCTCAATTTCTTGTTGTCCTCTTCGTTCCTCTCTTGATCGATTCTCTCTCTCTCTTGCTGTTCTTTCTATTTTTCTTTATTCAAACCCTGTTTCTTTTACCCTAATTATTATATAATTAAGTTTTAAAAGATGGCACTAATAATCCACTAATTAACTTAAGGTTACCTCTTTTAACCCCCAAGTAATTAGACTTATTAACATTAACCCTCTAACTTTATAATTAAAGCAGGAATAGTCAAAAACGTCCCTTAAAACGTGTAAAGAAATCCGACCCGAACTGGGATTGCGTAGCCCGTGACGGGCCGTCGTGCCTGCGACGGTCCGTCCTGCAGGTCGTCGCAACCGTCAGAGACTCAATTTCCACCATAGAGTCTGTGACGGTCCGTCACGCCTGTGACGGTCTGTCCTGCCATTTCGTCACGACGTTCAGAGAGTCGATTTTCAGTACCCAATTTCAAATTTTCTAAGTGTTTTGAAACGACACCCTCCACGACGGTCCGTCGTGCCCTTGACGGTCCGTCGTGGCCTCCGTCACATCTGCCAGTTTTTCCAGAATAAAATCTGTTGCTCAAAACGACTAAACAGGTCGTTACAATAGATACCAATTTACCCATCGTTCGTCCCCGAACGATCACAAGAAGGAAAACAAGGGCGAAAAGGAATACCTGAATCCGTAAACAGATGTGGGTATCTTTCTCGCATATCTGCCTCCTTCTCCCAAGTGGCTTCTTCAACCGGTCGATTCTTCCATTGCACCTTGATGGATGAAATCTCTCTTGACCTCAACTTGCGAACTTCTCTATCTAAAATAGCAACAGGCTCCTCCTCATAAGACAAGTTCTCATCAAGCAAAACTGAATCCCAACGGATAATGTAGTTTCCATCCCCATGGTATCTTTTCAACATCGATACATGGAATTCCGGATGTACTCCGGAAAGCCCTGGAGGCAAGGCTAACTCATAAGCCACCTCCCCTACTCGTTTAAGTACTTCAAAGGGACCAATGTACCTTGGGCTTAGCTTGCCTCTTTTACCAAACCGCATCACCCCTTCCTTAGAAACCACGTGCCCCAAGAAGGACACTGCATCTAGCCAAAACTCACACTTAGAGAACTTGGCATAAAGCTTTTTCTCCCTCAACATTTCCAATACAATTCTCAAATGCTCCTCATGTTCCTTCTTACTCTTGGAGTATATCAGTATATCATCAATAAATACGATCACAAAGAGGTCTAAATATGGCTTAAAAATCCCGTTCATCAAACTCATGAACGCAGCAGGGGCATTCGTAAGACCAAAAGACATCACTACAAATTCGTAATGCCCATACCTGGTTCTAAAAGCAGTCTTTGGCACATCCGTTGCTCGTATTTTCAATTGATGATAACCGGATCTCAAGTCAATCTTAGAGAAGACACAAGCACCTTGTAACTGATCGAACAAGTCATCAATGCGAGGAAGAGGATACTTGTTCTTTATAGTCACCTTGTTCAACTGCCGGTAGTCTATGCACATCCGAAAACTCCCATCTTTCTTCTTTACAAACAAAACCGGAGCACCCCAAGGAGATGCACTTGGTCTAATAAAGCCTTTGCTCAACAATTCTTGGAGTTGGGCTTTTAATTCTCTTAACTCCGCGGGGGCCATTCTATAAGGGGGTATAGAAATGGGGCGTGTACCCGGTTCAAGATCAATACAGAAGTCAATATCCCTATCTGGGGGCATACCCGGAAGATCTACAGGGAATACATCAAGAAACTCACGAACCACCGAAACCGACTCAATCGAGGGTACTTGGGTAGTGTCATCCTTGAGATGTGCCAAGAAAGCTAAACACCCTTTACTAACCATTTTCTTATCACGAAGAAAGGAGATGATACGCACCGGATTGGAAGTGTAGTCACCCTCCCACACTAACGGGTCTGTCCCAGGCTTGGCTAACGTCACCGTTTTAGCATTACAATCCAAGATCGCAAATTGCGGAGAAAGCCAAGTCATACCCAGAATTACATCAAAATCAACCATCTCTAAGATAACCAAATCTACATAAGTGTTACTCCCCACAAAGTTCACCAAACACGACCTATATACCTTTTCAACTACCACAGACTCACCCACCGGAGTAGAAACACGAATAGGCATATCAAGTAATTCACAATGTAAATTTAGACCATTAGCAAATGAGGAAGATACATAAGAAAATGTGGATCCAGGATCAAACAATACGGAAGCCATGCAATCACAAACCAGAAGATTACCTGTGATGACAGCATCAGATGTTTCCGCCTCTGATCTCCCAGGGAAAGCATAACAATGGGCCCTTTCGTTTGTTTGTCCGTTGTCCCTACCATGTTGTGATGTAGTGGCTCCCGTTTGCCCGTTACCCCGGCCATTTTGGTGACCACCACTACCTCGGCCACCGCGTTCTCCAGAAAAACGGCCTCTACCATGACCACCTCTACCTCTAGCTATTGGAGGTCTATTACTCTGTTTTGGACAATTCTTCCTAATATGTCCAGTCTCCCCACATCCATAACACTATCTAGATTCACGCATGGGTCTCTCAGAGAAATGTTGACCGGTCTGAGGTGGACCCCCAACTAAAGTCTGTAGTGAAGACTGAATGGGTCGGACTGGGTAACCTCCGGAACCCTGTCCTCTAGAGTAAGAACCATTAAACTCACCCCCTTTTCGAAACCTCTTTGATGTCGATGTCGTGGTGAATTCATCTGGCTTCACTCCTTCCACCTCTACCACGAAATCTACCACTTCTTGGAAGGATTTTGCCGTAGCCGCTACCTGTAAGGCTGAAATTCGCAATTCTGATCTCAACCCCTTCACAAAACGGCGAATCCGCTCTTGTGGACTGAAACATAGTTGGGTGGCATATCTGGATAGTGCACAAAACTTAGCCTCATATGCATTGACCGACATCCTACCTTGCTCTAGGCTCAAGAACTCGTCCCTTTTCCTATCTCTCAAGGTCCGGGGAATATATTTATCCATAAACAAGCTAGAGAATGAAGCCCAAGTCATAGGTGGTGCCTCTGTTGGTTGACACTCAACATGTGACCGCCACCACATTTTGGCGTTCCCTTGAAACTGGTAGCTCACGAACTCAACACCAAACCGTTCTACTATACCCATCTTGTGTAGTAGCTCGTGACAGTCAACCAGAAAATCGTAAGCATCCTCAGATTCTGCACCCTTGAAGACTGGAGGTTTCAATTTCAAGAACTTACTAAAAAGTTCATGCTGATCATTTGTCATTATAGGCCCAGTAGTTAGTCGTGGAAACGTGCCTATGTCCAATGAGGCATCCATACGAGGGGCCATAGTGGCTGCATGTCGTACCTCTGAAACCGGAGGTGTTGGTGCAGAAAACGTTGGGGGTGCCTGACCCTGATCAGACAACCCACTAAGATAAGCGAGCACCTGATTGATCATCTCTGGGGTAGGTTGGGGTGACATTTCCTCGTTCTGTACTTGTTCATTCTCCCCATCCTCCCCTTCTCTTACTACCTCCTCAGTCGGTGGAGGAGTCACCGCCCTAGCACCAGATGGGCTAGGTGCTCGTCCTCTCCCTCTAGAGGACGTCCTCCCACGACCTCTACCGCGGCCTCTTGCCACTGTTGCACTCCGAGCTACAGCCCCAGTGGCTGGTTCAGATGCATCTTGTCTTGCTGATGTTGATGTTGGCGTAGTCGTTGCTCTAGTTCTAACCATCTGCGAAATAGAGTGAAGATGGTCAGATACCAATTTGTATCACCTAGATACCAATTGGATCCAAGTAATAGCACGAAAGAAAGAAAGAAAGAATGGAATTTTCCTAAAGTCTTATAGCCTCTCAAAGAAAAGTAAAGGCGTCCCCCTACCGTTCTTTAAGACTCTACTAGACCTGTTCTTGTGTGATGAGACCAACGAACCTAATGCTCTGATACCAAGTTTGTCACGACCCAAAACCGAGCCGCGACTGGCACCCACATTTACCCTCCTATGTGAGCGAACCAACCAATCTGAACCTTATCATTTCAGTTTAATAACAACATAAAGCAATGCGGAAGACTTAAACTCATAAATAAAAGACAATTCAATAACTTCTAAAATTCAACTTCTATTAATTCCCCAAAATCTGGAAGTCATCACCACAAGAACATCTATGATCAATTTACTAAACTAAGAGTATTCTAAGAAGCTAAAACAAATAAAAGCTAGTCTATGCCGAAACTTCAAGGCATCAAGACATGAGGAAGGAGATCCAGTCCAAGCTAGAAGCATTAGCTCACCCTGAAGATCCGGTGTGACGAAGACTGGCTTGAACTACTGTTGAGTCGAAGATGACGGCACGTTTGCTGCACTCCACAAATAAACAAAAGGAAAACATAAAAGTAGGGGGTCAGTACAACCACAAGTACTGAGTAGGTATCATCGGCCAACTCAAAATAGAAAACAATATATCTCAGATAACATCATAAAGTCAACTAATATTCTTAACATGTGATAGCAACAAGTACAAACATCATTTATGATATCACCGATCATATCTATGAGGACTCAAGCCTCCATGCCATACTTATTTGGGATACATATTCTTTAGATTGAGTATATTAATATCTTTCAAGATTCATTATCTTTATTCCTCTTGTGTCGGTACGTGACACTCCGATCCCCTACTACTATGTGTCGGAACGTGACACTCCGATCCCCTACATCTACGTGTCGGTTCGTGACACCCGTCCCACTAATTCTATGTGTCGGTACGTGACACTCCGATCCCCTACATCTACGTGTCGGTTCGTGACACCCGTCCCACTAATTCTATGTGTCGGTACGTGACACTCCGATCCCCTACATCTACGTGTCGGTTCGTGACACCCGTCCCACTAATTCTATGTGTCGGTACGTGACACTCCGATCCCCTACATCTACGTGTCGGTTCGTGACACCCGTCCCACTAATTCTATGTGTCGGTACGTGACACTCCGATCCCCTACATCTACGTGTCGGTTCGTGACACCCGTCCCACTAATTCTATGTGTCGGTACGTGACACTCCGATCCCCTAATCTCATTCGATTAATTCATCAAGCCTTCTTTTATACCAAGGCGTCATCATCTCATCACTTTAGTTCATCAAGCCTTCTTTTATACCAAGGCATCATCATTAATAAGAGATTAGGTTTATATCAAGATTTGGGATTCAATAGCTTCATCATGCTCGTTTCATCACAATCATATATATGAAATCACATCATGCATACACACAATTAAGCATAAAGAAGACTCTATAATACTACCCAACACATATCATTCGCTATTAAGAGTTTACTACGAATAGTGTAAAAGAAACCATAACCTACCTCCACCGAAGAATCGTGATCAAGCAAGCAAATTCCTCAATTTCTTGTTGTCCTCTTCGTTCCTCTCTTGATCGATTCTCTCTCTCTCTTGCTGTTCTTTCTATTTTTCTTTATTCAAACCCTGTTTCTTTTACCCTAATTATTATATAATTAAGTTTTAAAAGATGGCACTAATAATCCACTAATTAACTTAAGGTTACCTCTTTTAACCCCCAAGTAATTAGACTTATTAACATTAACCCTCTAACTTTATAATTAAAGCAGGAATAGTCAAAAACGTCCCTTAAAACGTGTAAAGAAATCCGACCCGAACTGGGATTGCGTAGCCCGTGATGGGCCGTCGTGCCTGCGACGGTCCGTCCTGCAGGTCGTCGCAACCGTCAGAGACTCAATTTCCACCATAGAGTCTGTGACGGTCCGTCACGCCTGTGACGGTCCGTCCTGCCATTTCGTCACGACGTTCAGAGAGTCGATTTTCAGTACCCAATTTCAGATTTTCTAAGTGTTTTGAAACGACACCCTCCACGACGGTCCGTCGTGCCCTTGACGGTCCGTCGTGGCCTCCGTCACATCTGCCAGTTTTTCCAGAATAAAATCTGTTGCTCAAAACGACTAAACAGGTTGTTACAATTACAGTGTAGGATTTTGTCTTATTATGTTTCCATTGTATGACTACCTTGTCATATCGATTATTTTTTCAATTTTGTTAAATGAAATGGGCTTTTTATGGCTTAATTCCAATAAATTTAGTAGGAAAAAGAGCATAAATATTAAATTATATATGTTTGAACTATAATATTTCTCCTCTAAAATGTTTGTGTATTATTTTGACCTTAATTAGAATTAGAGGTATATATACCTAATTCTCGTAGGGTTAAATCGATTCAAATTGCAGATTAAATTGAACTAATTAAATAAGTTAATAATTTTTTTGTTTTTGGTTTGATTTTAAATAAATCAATAATATTTTATTGTTTAGTTTATTGGGAGTAAATAGAAGATAGAATCGAATGAAATGGACCAAAATTAAGCATTATATATATATATATATATATATATATATATATATATATATATATATATATATATATATATATATATATACCGTCAAAAGGGTACATGAAGTTCTTCCATTTTAACTGATAAAATGAAATTAAGAAAAAAAAAATCATTTTCGATATTCTTATTATTTGAAGTGATTTTTAATAGGAAAAAAATAAGAATATGTTTCTTCAATAATATTTATTGACAACAAGATGTGTTTTTTAAAAAATATTAATTCAAAAATAGTAACAATAGCGATATTACTGGACCAATCTATCAAAACATGAGTGCTTTTTTAGATCAAAGTGTTGATGCCAAAAGCATTTTTAAGCTAAACTATAAAAGGGTGATATTTTTACTCATTTCACGTAATTTAACGATATTTTAACCCTTTTATGTTAATTTTTTATTTAATAAACAAATGGAGTTGATGTCTGATTCATTTCTCTTCTAAAGAAAGACAGAGAATCAAAATCAAGTCATATGAAAAATAACAATGACATATAACCCAAGACTTTACAATATTTTTTATAGCATTTATTCAGATAATTAAACCATACAGATATCATAATAAAATTGTATTAAAGGACCATAATTTGGTAAAAAATGAGAAATTATTTTCCAACTAAAGAAAAAAAAGAAAGAAAGAAATAAAATTAAAATTTCTTTAATTTAAAATTAGATCAAATCGATAATAATCAATTTAATGAATGATATTTGATTTAAGTTGATTTTGTTTTAATTAAAAATCAATAAAATTTATTTATTTTAACCAAAAACTGATGTTGGAATTCCCTACCCCATCCTCACGCACCCACCTAAACCTAATTCCCCACTTGATCCCCTTTTCGCTTTCAATAAGGTTTCTGAGAATATAATTTAATGAAATTTGAGTAATATTCAAAATGTCCAACTTTTCTTCAATTTGATAATAAAAAAATTATAACTTGTAGAGGTTATCATGATATTTAATATATGGGTAAAACTTACCCGTATCGTGTGTTTATTCAAATTAATATATGTATATTTCGTGTTTAAATTTTTAGTTTGTTATACTTCATTAAATCATGTGATAACGAAAATTACATTCATTGACTTGGTGTAAATTTTCTTTAGATATTTATAACCATCAACGGATACGGAGTAATGAATAAAATTATTTTTTTATTAAAAATTTTATATTCGAATCTTAAATATGAAAAATTCGTTAGTATAAAACACTCTTTCTAATCTCTCCTTCCCTCGAATAAAGTTATACATAACACAAATTAAATATTGAAACTTTAATATAAATATCAAACGAATAATAAAAAATTCACTAATAAACCTAATCTAATTTAGTTCAACTGACTGTGAATAAACAAATGGCAAATTGTTTTCAAGGAAGTATCTGTTTTTTTCTAATTTGGAGAATATCCAATGAGCAGTTGTCCATCCTTATCATATATTAAAAAAGTCAACTAAGCTTATGTATACGTGAGCGCGCAGATATAAATAGAATCAGCAAAAGATACTATTAGAAAATCACCACGTAATAATTTAATTAGTTGACTATTTAGATCGTAATAATATTGAACGAGAATATTATTTTTAAATCAAGTGTTTGATAAATATTAAAATAATTTTAAATATATAAGATATAATTTAAAATAAATTAAAAATATTTGATAAAAACAAAAAATAACTTAAAATAAATTAAAAATAACCTTAGAAAAACTTAAAACCAAAAGTAGGCCTATAACTTCTTTTTTTAGCTTACAGTGATTTAAATTTTATTTTTTATTCTTGATTTATTTTTTTAAAAAGTCAATTCAAACGGAAGTGAAAGTTAAGATATAAATTCTAACTTCTGATTTTTTTAAATTTATTTTTAGCATTTTAACTTAGAATTAAGTGTTTATAAACGTTTTTTTAGACTTACTCAAACAATCCAAAAATACATAAAAATTTATTTTAGATTAAAAATACTTAAAATAAGTTAATTTAAATGTACTTTAAAACAATTTCTATTTACTTAAAAACACTTTTTCTTCTACTAATTGTTGTTTAAAAATACGTTTCAAATTAATAAGCCAAACACAAGTTATTTCTCATTGAAATTAGTCAAAATAGTCAAATAGTTAGAAACAACTCGAAAAGAAAAATGAACCTTAGGGAAGAGAGTATATTCAAATAGAGTTGTGTATTGGTCGGTTCGATTCGATTTTGAAGTTAATTCGTTTGTCTTATTAGTTATCGATTGTACAGATGCTAAATTGTTATAGAACCATTAAAATATTAACTAATCAATTATTGATTCATCGGTTAATGATCATTATCAGTTCGGTTATTGATTTAACCGTTAAAATTTGACACATAAAAAAAACACATTGAAAATCATTTAGAAACAATGTCACAAACCAAATAAACCATGCACATGAGTTCGCAAGTTATATTTTACTCAAAATCAAACACTTTTACTTTGTAGAATAACCAAGAGTTTGAGACAATAAAAAATAAAAGTAGAAAATCAAACTCTAATTCAAAGATTTTACATACTAAATGATATAAATATAATTATTTAATTTGTTAATGAATTATCAATTAATCCATTAAAAAAAAAATTCAAATTGTTTAGAACAATAATTTAATAATAAAATAATTCAAAATCGTTATCACAACCACTAAATCAATAATCCATTACTAATAAATCAGTAATTATTTTTCAATTATGGATTTTAATTTAATTGTTGAACATCTCTGCTCCGAAGTTCCAAATTAGTTTTATTGAAAGGTGCACTGATAATTTGGTGGTAACTTGGTCAAACAAAATTTATTTTTTAAAGAAAAAATTACAAGTTTTTTCCTTTTACTATTTTATTCATCATAACTATATATGTATCTCACGTTCTTCCTTTTTCCTTCTTTAGAAAATAAAATATACATAATTTGGCTTTCATAGGAAAACAGAAGAGAAAAACTCTGTTGTTAAACTGTCACTGCCATTACTTTCTCTGCTATACAATTTTCTCAATGCACTAAAAATTATTTTTCTTTTATATTTTCTTTTCAAAACTTCCATCTTGCTACTTGGGGTTCAGTTTAAATTGTAAAAAGTTCAATTCTTGGTACTTGGGGCTCAGTTAAAATTGTTAAATTTGCTATGTAAATGGTTATTTCAAGGTTTTGAAAGGAGTTGCTATGGATCTTGAAACAGGCTTTTATCAGAATCGTTTAAAGGTAACTTCTTTGTTAGTGATTAAGTCATACTAGTTTTCAGATTTTTTTTTCATAAAAATGTTTTCTTGATTTTGGATTTTTTGGGGTTTTATTACAGAAAGAATCTTGGAGGACAGTGTTGACATTGGCTTATCAAAGTTTAGGAGTTGTTTATGGTGATTTGAGTACATCACCACTCTATGTATATACAAGTACTTTTGCTGAGGACATTAAACATTCAGAGACAAATGAAGAAGTTTATGGGGTTTTATCATTTATCTTTTGGACATTGACTTTGATTCCTCTGTTGAAATATGTTTTCATTGTGCTTAAAGCTGATGATAATGGTGAAGGAGGAACATTTGCTCTTTATTCACTCTTATGTAGACATGCTAAAGTTAATTCATTGCCTAATTCCCAGTTAGCAGATGAGGAATTATCAACTTATAAGAAGAATGATATTAATATTCCTGCACAAACTACTTTTGGGGCAAAAATTAAATCAATGCTAGAGAGACATAGAGTGTTACAAAGATTATTGCTTGTTTTGTCTCTAGGTGGAGCTTCTATGGTAATTGGTGATGGAGTTCTTACACCTGCTATTTCAGGTATGCCCCCTTACTGTGGAACTTCCACATGTTGTGTTAGTTTTTTGAATTATTTGATTCAATTTTTTTTTTGGAATAATATTGCAGTTTTCTCTGCCATTTCTGGTGCTGAACTTTCTTTGGGAAAAACACATCACCTATGTAAGACTCTTAACTTCCTTCTCTGAGATTATTATTGGTGTATGCAGTGTTTTACTCCCCCCTTTGTTTCACCTTATATGACGGGGGACTTTACATAGTATTTAAGAGAGAAAGACAGACTTTTTATACATAAGCTCAATATGTATAGAGCATGCCATATCATTCTTATTGATCATGCCATCAAAAGTAAAACAAGAATGTTGAAATTAGATAATTTTTAATATAGAAAAGTGTCATTTTTTTTCTGTGACAGACCAAAAGACATAGAATGGAATGTAGGGAGTGACCCACAGAATAGTTGAGTGATCATGGGAAACAGTGACAGTGAGCTTTTATTCTTAACATATTCCATAGTTTGCGGATAGACAAACTTAAATCCTTTAAACTGTTACATTGTGATCTGTAAATCAGTAATAGTTACTCTTTTGATTACTATACAATTTAAAGTCAAAGATTAGATACTAGGTGTTGTTCATCTTGTAATCCAAACATACTTAGAACAAAACTTTGAACATCTTTGTGAGAAAACAAAGTTTAAGAACATTTTCACAACTAGAAAATTAAAACTAGTAGCGAAGCTAGAATCAGAAACAGATTTTTTAAAAAAAATATATAAAATATTTTTCTTAAAGAAGAATTGTTGTTAATATGTGTCTAAAGAATCTTACCGATTCTAACAAACTTTGCAGAAACACGAAGTTACCAAGTTTAATGAACCAGTGAAGAACAAAAGAATAGAAGAACTGAAATTAATTCACAAATCTAAAGTTTGAATAACACGTACCAGAATCTGAAAAAATTTTAATAGGAAAAAGATCAAGTCCACGGAATTCACAGTGTCTCCTTAAGGAAATTATTCCCCTCTAGTATCCGAGGTTTGATTTGGAATATGACCTCCCAGTGTAAAATGATCTCAATCACCAGAGTATAGATACCAAAAACTCCGGTGTCAGCGAACCACTCAACGGCAGTAAAGTACACTTAGAATACTAGATTTAGTAGTTGAAGAAAAAGTCCATAAATTCTATATTAAAATGAGAGGAAATTTCTCAATTTATAGAAAACAAAGGGTAGTGCGAAAATATTGTTATTGTGCCTTACCGGAAAGGTCACAAACCTTTGGAAAAGTTACAATCTTTCAGAAAGGTCGTCACCTTTCATAAAAGTCACAACTTTCCATAAAAGTCACAACTTTTCATAAAAATCGCAACTTTTCATAAAAGTCACAACTTTTCATCAAAGTCGCAACATTTCATAAAAGTCACAACTCTTCATAAAAGTCGCAACTCTTCATTTTCCATTCACACCTTTTTAAAATCCAACAGTAGGACCACTACTTGCAGTGCTTTTAAGTTGAAGTCCTATGTAATCAAGAGTTGAAAGCAGAATTTCAACTAACAAGTTACAACATTGTACCCATGCAGGATTAATTAGACGTCCTTGAAAGAAAATGTTTAGACCCTTCTGACCGTAGATTGTCTTATGTTGCCTTCTTTGATCTGCACAAACTTTCCATGCCTATACTTTGTGGTTGAATTTTATGTTAAATAAAGCTGTAAGAAAGAAGTAGAAGCTGTTGATATTCATTCATTATCAGGTCATGCCTGTTGAATACAATTAATATTATGAAACATTCCTCGTTTAACACAGAAGTGATTAAGTAAAAATCAAATAAATATTGGTGTCCCCTTTTGTCTTTATGATGAATGGGGAAGTAGCACTCTCCTGGAGCATCTATGTGTTCTGTAAATGGGGTACAGTCCGAAGAGGAGAAAACTGACCCATACTTTTTTCTTCTATTGGTGGTTGGGCTAATCGATGTTTGTGATCTGATATGAGATCCATCAACCATAAAGAACTGTCTTGTAGCTAAGAAACGATAAAAACTAAAAAGGTAAAGTCTTCAAGTAGGTTGCTGAGGAGTATGCTGCACCGATAAAAAACATTGGACTTATGAAAAAAATATTGATTCAATGCTAACAGATGTTAAATTCCTCTAGAATCTCAGAGTTTGAGCAATAGTTCAGGTTTGCTTTGCTTAATCCATTGATTGTACATTTGTACTCAAAAATCTTAACTTTGTGTAAACCAACATTGAGTTTTGATTGGTTAAGAATTCTGTGCTAACAGACACACTTCGCGTTATCGTTATGGTAGTTATGGTTGGTATGAGATGATCCACCATGATGAGAGTTATGTTAATTGCATATGCATTTTTTTGATTGCATATACGCCGTGAGATGGAATTGATATCAAGGTAATTACGGATTAGCATGATATATCATGTGGAATTCCAAGATTTTGAGAAATCTTGGGGATTGGGGATTCACTCATATTTTTTCTTCTTTTTTTCTTTTTTTCATTGCTTGTTGATTGGGTTCCTATTATCTAAAGGAATTAGAATAAAATATAACTCTTAATACCTATGTCCAAAATGACTTGCTATCTTTTCTCCTAAAATATGAAAATTTTGCAGATATAGAAGTTCCAGTTGCTTGTGTCGTACTGATAGCATTGTTTGCCCTTCAACAATATGGCACCCACAGGGTTGGATTTCTGTTTGCACCTATCGTCGTGACGTGGCTCTTGTGTATCAGTGGGATTGGGTTATATAATATAATACACTGGAATCCAACTGTGTATCGAGCACTGTCTCCATATTACGTGTACAAGTTCCTGAAAAAAACTCAAAAAGGAGGCTGGATGTCCTTGGGAGGAATCCTTTTGTGCATAACAGGCAACTACATAGCTATGTCTCTCAAATGAATAGATATCTATTACTCCTCCCAGTATCATGATCACTAAATACAAAACTCATTCTTTCAGGTTCAGAAGCAATGTTTGCTGATCTTGGGCACTTCTCGCAGTTGTCAATTAAGGTATGTGTCCATCCATCCTGATGTGTGTCCTCTTTATCCGACGTAAAAACTTCATGTAGCTTGTCAGCTTTCATAAATGATGATTTTCAGAGAACAAAAGTTTGAATTTACTAACTAGAGATCGTAAATCCTCAATTTGTTGTATGGATGAAGAGTAAAAGTGAGAGAGTGACTACAAAGTATACTTCAGGAAAACTGAAAGATGCACTGTTAAATACAAAAGCCATGAATCGTTAAATAGGAAGATTTTTCCTAGATGGTTTAATTTCCCTTGTCTGATACAATCTTTTTTCCTAATTGAAAGTGTGGAAGAGATTTCTCTTCAGGAAGAAAACATTTCTGATTGGTCTCCATGCAACCTCATATATGTAAGTCTTTGAAGAATCAATCTTGCATGATTGTTAGAACTTGATCATGATATCTTATTTAAATGTCAAAAGTAGTTGCAAATAACTGTGAATTGTGATGATATATATGATCTGTAGCTGTTATAGTCAGTCGAATGGTTAGCAGCAATCTTAGGTGATTATTTATTCGAAAACACGCAGTTCCCACAAAAGAGAATCTTTGAGCAGCAGCCTTTGTTTTCAATCGCTGAACTTATCTCTTTAATTTCCGCAGGGATCAATGCTAGTTCTGCTGAAATGCTTACAACTGCTTCCCATGTTGATATCAGTTGACATTAGTTTGTCTTATTGTCTCAGGATCCCTTCGGTTTACTTTTATTCCAAATTGTTATAGATGTACCATAATCAGTTGTATCACCAGTGATGTATTTACAATCTGATGACAGTATAAGGGAAAATGATATTGAAATAGAGACACGAATGAATACAGTTTGAAGATAGATTTTTTAAATACTGGATTTTGAAGGTTCTCCTTTTTGTTCTAGAAAAAGTGAAAGCCAAAACCTAGTCGATTGTGCGAATTGTACAGACTCGTACAGTTCGTATCACCGCGAGACTGTACAATTGTATATAAGACTAGTTCCATTTTGCAGATTGCTTTTACCTCCTTGGTTTATCCATCATTAGTTCTTGCATATATGGGGCAAGCTGCTTATCTGTCACGGCATCATGTTATGGAGAATGACTATCAGATAGACTTCTATGTTTCTGTACCTGGTATGTGTTTTAGTCGTTACTTTTACTAGGACAGGAAAATATAGGCAATTCTTGATTGACATTTTCTTCTATTGTTTCAGGCAAACTAAGATGGCCTGTTCTAGTGATTGCTGTACTGGCTGCAGTAGTGGCGAGCCAAGCCGCTATCACTGGAACCTTCTCAATTATTAAACAATGCTGCGCCCTGGGATGCTTCCCAAGAGTCAATATAGTTCATACGTCATCAAAAATACATGGCCAGGTTTACATCCCTGAGATTAACTGGACCTTAATGATACTATGCTTGGCTGTTACTATTGGTTTCAGAGACACAAAAAGGCTGGGCAATGCTGCAGGTATGGATTCAATCTTACACAAAATACAAGAATAATTTAGTCATAATCAAAAAGCAAAGGAAGAATTTATCTAGTGCCGATCACTTAATCTCTGTAGAATTTAGTGGCAGTTTTAATATGCTACTTCAGTGAATTGGATTATGTCAGGACTAGATCAACTTTATTAAATTAGGGTCTTTCTGTCCAGTTGCAGGTAGTCTGCATCTTCACAGACATGTCTATTTCACCGAGCCTCTCTTTCCCACCCTGGTTATGACTTTTCTGTACTAGTTACCATCCTATAACGTACTTCAACCTCCCCCCTACTTCCCTGGTGCATGGACCCAAGTTCTCATGTTTCATTTTGCTGTATTTTCTCAATTTCTCATGCTTAAATACTTGTCTTTTCTTTTTGATATTCATTTTTTCCTTGTTTACGCAATGGACAAATGATATTAGCGAAAACGCATCACTTAACATGCCCATGATGAATGAACTTCTTTACTAATTTTCATCCCTAATTATTTATTTTTTTGCATCAGGTTTGGCAGTAATAACTGTAATGCTGGTAACCACTTGCTTGATGTCATTGGTTATTGTTTTGTGTTGGCACCAAAATGTCCTCCTTGCAGTTTGCTTTGTTATCTTCTTTGGGACAATTGAAGCTTTATATTTCTCTGCTTCTTTAATTAAGTTTTTTGAAGGAGCATGGGTGCCTGTTGCCATTTCTTTAGTTTTCATGATAGTGATGTGCATTTGGCACTATGGCTCACTGAAAAAGTACGAGTTTGATGTTCAAAATAAGGTGTCTATTGACTGGCTACTCAGCGTAGGTCCCAGCCTAGGTATCGTAAGGGTCCGTGGCATTGGCCTCATATACACTGAGCTGGTATCCGGAATCCCAGCTATCTTCCCTCACTTTGTTACAAATTTTCCAGCTTTTCACCAGATCCTGGTATTCATTTGTGTCAAATCTGTCCCAATTCCTCATGTTACACACGAGGAACGGTTCCTTGTCGGACACATTGGCCCAAGACAGAACCACCTTTATAGATGCATTGTTAGATATGGTTATCGTGATGCTCGTAAGGATGATCTCCAGTTTGAGAACGATCTTGTATGTAGCATAGCTGAGTTTATAAGGACAGGAAAGAGAGGGTTGAATGGTAACATTGATGAAGATCTATCAAAGGATTTGGAGGACATGACAGTTCTTGGAACCCCTAATACTCATATATCTGGAGTTCAGCTTTATGAGGACAATGAACTGAACTCTGAATCAGTTGGAACGTCGAAGCACACTACACATAAAACCAAGCCTAAGAAAAGAGTGAGGTTTTTCATCCCAGAATCTCCAAAAATTGAGAGAAATGCAAGAGAGGAGTTGCGCGAACTGATGGAAGCTAGTGAAGCTGGCATAGCTTACATATTGGGGCATTCTTACGTCCGCGCCAAGCAAGGATCTAGCTTCTTAAAGAGAATAGTCATAAATTTTGGATATGACTTCTTGACAAGGAGTAGTAGACCCCCATGCTATGCATTAACTGTACCTCATGCTTCTACCATAGAGGTAGGAATGGTGTATCATGTGTAGATTTTGTGTATACAAAGAGAAACAAAGAACAATAATCGCACATGTGTTTGTACTTTCTTCTGTAAGAACACAAGACAAGTGCTAACAGTTAGCTTGAGTGAGATTTGAAAATGAGAAATATCTTCATAAAAGCTCTCTAGTCCTGATACCTTTTGACTACTTTCATTTCTTACTGCATAACCTATAACTCTGGACCCGTTTGGTCGGCGGTATTAATTAAACTAGTTTATAGATTAAAATTTAGTATATTAAATTCATTGTTTGGTTATTTTATTTATTTTAATCTATGAATTTTTATTTTATTCCTAGAAAAGGAGGGACAACTAATCCGAGGTTAAATACTATATAAATATTCTTTTTGTAGAGCTTTGGATCGGTCGACTAATTCAAAGTTGATTGAGCTATACGATATTGTTACTTGTTGGGTTGTTGTATTTCGGAGGAGTTAAGTCACGAATAATACTGTTGAATTATACCATCGTAGGTTTGAATCTTCTTAAAGAGCGCGAAATATCCACCCTCATGAATATGTTTTTATATTCATTTTTATTTTCAACACTAACTAATTGTAATAATGATATATACGCCAAAGACACGATGCCCGTTTAGCCACCGTATTCCATGGCGTTTGGCCCAAATGACCCACAATTTACCTTTTTCCATATTGAGGTTCCAGAAGTGTTTGAAAATAACAACTTTATTCTAGATGTATATGTATATATCAATTATTTCAAGTACAGTAGGTAACTTTAGCCAACATAATTTATCCCTCTGTACTACTAATGATTTTTGATATCGTCCAAATAACATTCTTAAATGAAAATAAAGTAAGTAATTATTATTAAAATGTTGTAATCCAACATGATTGGGATCAAATTTCACAGAGAGTGCGGTGAGAGATTGATTCAGTCAAATGACTATTATTTTTGTTGGGGTATAAAATGAGAAATTATTAACTAGGTTTTACTACTATGCTTGTTTTCAAGAATTTAAGGCAAATTAGAGTTTTGGTTCTTGGATATATCAAAACTCAAATAAAGAATTTATCAGTAACTTATTCAAGTGTGCTCATGCAAAATTGACGAATGTATTAGTTTTCTAAAGGGAAAATTTCATATATGGCAAACTTATTAGATTATATAACATTATATGGGTATAGTTTACCTAATTACATAATATGGGTATAGTTAAGTTATTAAAGGTGTCTTTAATTTTGTATATAATTGTTTTTTTATTGTTTATACAGTTCTATTTTAAAAAGTTGTTTGTAACTGAATCATTAAATATGTAACAATAAATCAAGATAATGCCTCAAAATTAGGGAAACGTCCCTATTTTCAAGCCAAACGTTCAAATTCAAAAAAAATTCATACAGCCATTGAAACCAAAAAATAATTAGTATTTTTTTTTGCTCTTTGTGAAATTGAAGTTCAGCAATTTTGGCAATCGAATACTGGTAAGTTTTTATTCGATGAAATTTCTTGTTTATAGGTTTTAGAATTTGTGAATTGTTTTCGATTTTTTTTTTTAAAAAAAAATTCAAAATATGATTTTGTTAAGCTGAATTAGTGTTCATTCGTTATTGTGAGTGGTTTTTATTTTAAAACAAAAAAATCAAAATATGATTTTGGTAAGCTGAAAATTTGGAATATACAATTATATACTGTTCGTGTAATTGTATATGTGAGTTTGTTAAGCTGAATATTTGAAATATACAATATACAAATACTGTTTGGTATTTGTATATTTTGAAATCGTCAATCGTATATGTGATTTTGTTAAGCTGAAAATTTGCAATATACAATATACAAATAATGTTTGGTATTTGTATATTTTGAAATCGTCAATATTAATATGTGATTTTGTTAAGCTGAAAATTTGTATATGTGATTTTGTTAATGTGATTATGTATATGTTATTTTGAAATCGTCAATATTAATTGTATATGTGATTTTGTTAAGCTGAAAATTTGCAATATACAATATACAAAATACTGTTTGGTATTTGTATATTTTGAAATCGTCAATATTAATATCAGTGTTCATAATTGTATAAAATCATAAATCATGTGTTAATTTTTTTTTTTAGAATTATATATAATTGTATATGTAGTTTTTGTATATTTTAAAGAATAATAATATAAAAATTCTATGTCATACAATTTATTTTTGGAAGAAGTATACACAATTGTAGATGTAGTGTTTGTATATTAAAAATTCTAACAGTATAAAATTTCAATTGTATAAAAATTGTTGTATATATGATCTCATTGAATTATTTGAAATATATATATTCCTTTTCATAAATGTACAGATAATGGGATCATTAGCTATTTTGGTTATGCATTCTGGAAAATGGGACGATACAAATTGTTACGTTGATTATACTATAGAAGGAGTAGTTTTTAAGGAACATTCAATGTTTCTTGATTTTTATACTACTATTGCAAAACAGATTGGTGTTGATATGAATAATAAGACTTTGAAGATTGAGTACAGGGTTGAAGAAAGCAAAAAACTAATGGTTATACACAATGACATGGGTGTCAGAGTGTACGTAATGCTAAAAAAGGCGAACGTTGATTTTAACAAATTTCCTATTTGTATAACTATTTTGGATTCATGTGATAGACAGATTTCTCAGTGTAAAGAGATGGGGGTGTTGGCAACTGTTGCAGAAAATGATTGTCATGATATGATTGTTGTTGAACCGGAGGATACAAATGTTGCATTTTTATCGATTGATACAACTTGGGTGATTTCAGACGAATCTAATAAGCATGTTGAGGTTGATCAAGTATACAAGGACAAATCAATTTTGAAAGCAGTCATGGAAAGATATGCGATTAAAGAGAGATTTCAGTATAAAACTACTCGGACAAATTCAATAAGGTAGTGTGCCTCTTAAATATTGACTTTTAAACTGTATAAATGTTTTTATTTCCTATTGTAAACTAAATTTTGTATACTATATTAAAAATTATATGCAGTTACACTCTGGAATGTTTTTCTAAAGGATGTGAATGGTTAATGAAGGCCTCTAATATCAACAAATCTGGAATGTTCAGAATTCGAGCATTCAACCAAAAGCATACATGTCCTTTAAAAGATAGAGTTTATTCGCAAAGACATGTAACTAGCAATTTAATAGGAGGGATTGTGAAACCTAAATTTGTAGATCATAAACGTAAATATACACCAGCTGATATAAGAAAGGATGTTAAGATTGATCTAGGAGTTGATGTTAACTATATGAAGGCTTGGAGGGCCAGGGAGAAAGCATTGAAAGCTTTGAGGGGTACACCAGCTGCATCATATGCAAAGTTACCTGCATATTTGTATATGATGGATATCACTTATCCGGGGTCTCATATACGTATGAAAAAGAGTACGAATAATGAGTTCTTGTATCTATTTGTTGCATTGAATACATTTATCCAAGGATTCAATCATTGTAGACCAGTAGTCGTGGTGGATGGTAGTCATCTGAGAGGTCCATATAATGGTACATTTGTTGCAGCAAGCACGACAGATGGCGCATGTATATATATATGTATATATGTAATAATGTATATGTATAAACGTGAATCTGTTGTATATGTACATTTAATATATGATTTTGATATTATTGTAGGACATATATTTCCACTTGCATATGGTATTATCGATTCTGAAAATGATGCTGCGTGGACTTGGTTTTTTGAGCAACTTAAAGAAGCATACGGTGAGAGGAGTAACATGTGTGTTGTGTCTGATAGAAATGAGAGCATTATAAAGGCTGTTACAAATGTATACAGTAATGTCCCACACTATGCTTGTATGTGGCATTTATGGAATAACGTTCAGAAAAAGTTTAGAAAATCTCATGAGAAATTATCTGGTGTATTCTATACAATGGCAAAAGCTTGCACAAAGAATGAATTTGATATGTTAATGGATACTGTAGAAAAAGAAGATATAAGAGTGAAAGAGTATCTGGATTTAGCTGGATATGAAAAATGGGCTCTTTGTTATGTACAAGTACATAGAGGATGGCACATGACATCAAATATTGCTGAGAGTATAAATGCAACACTTGTTTCAGCTAGAGAATTGCCTATTTTTGAATTTCTCGAAGAGGTAAGGCTATTATTTGGAAGGTGGAATCATGACTACAAAAAGGAGGCAACCTGCACATTCACATCATTGATTGGAAAATACCATGATATACTAACAGACAATGAAGCATTGAGCACAAGAATGACGGTAATATTTAAGAATAAGTATATATTAAGGAGTGTTGACAAAATTTATTTGTATATATTAGTATGAACATCATTTCATTTAATTGTATGTATAAATGAGCAGGTTGTACCGTCAACGGAATATGTGCACAATTTTAATGATGATGGGAGATATTTTGTAGTCTGTCTAAAAGAAAAAACTTGCACCTGTGGAAGATTTCAGTACGAGGAAATACCTTGTGAACATGCTTGGGCGGTATTGAAATGGAAGAGTCTACCACCAGATGAATATTGCCCGGATTTATACAAACCAAAGACAATGTTGAAGACATATAATATGCCTATACATCCTTTACCGGATGTAAAGGCATGGTTGATTCCGAATAGCGTTATTGCTGATGACGTATTACCTCCAAAATTTAAAAGACCTCCTGGCAGGCCAAAGGGTAAGCCTCGGAAAAAAACAGCAAGAGAGTTATCGAGGATTAAGGGGAAAAACACATGTAGCACATGTGGAATGGCAGGTCACAATAGGCGTTCATGTAGAAATAAGCCAAAAGATATTTAAGGCTGATTGTTTTTTTCCTAATTAAATTTGATTTGAAACTATATGCATTATGACTTAATTGAAATCTTTGTTTTTGTATATTTATATTACTTAAACTACGTCTTAATTTTGTTATGTGTTGTACATTAATGTGTGTGTTGTATGACCTACAAAAGTAAATATTATACTCAATATGCGTAAATTAAATTTGTATATATACACGCAACATTATAAAATGTTCAACACTAAACAAGTAGATCGTATAAAAATAAAACTCTTTTATCCTATATACAAATAAAACCTTAATCAACATATTGAAGATGCATTTATAATTCTTAATAAAAACAATGAATAAGTGCTAGTATATACTATATACAAATAAAAACCTGAACAACATATATCTTTTGCAATTTGTATATTTATATTTATTCCATAAGATAGAATTTGTATATATATAGCAATCTAATGTATGTGCATATACATTTAATAACATACATTGAATATGTGATAGTATATACTTTATACAAATAAAAACCTGAACAAACATATATATACAAATAAAAACCTGAACACTAATATAGAGTATATACCTTATACAAAGTAATTAGTGTGACTATAAAATATATACAAATAAAAACCTGACCGTATATCTTTTGTTATACAAATTCGTAAATGTAAGACAGTTAGTTTTAAAAGTAGTTATTATACAATTAAATTGTATATGTATATATTTATTTATATGCTACTTTATACAAAATAACACTAAACAAGTAGATCGTATAAAAATAAAACTCTTTTATCCTATATACAAATAAAACCTTAATCAACATATTGAATATGCATATATAATTCTTAATAAAAACAATGAATAAGTGCTAATATATACTATATACAAATAAAAACCTGAACAACATATATCTTTTGCAATTTGTACATTTTATTCCATACGATAGAATTTGTATATATATAGCAATCTAATTGTATGTGCATATACATTTAATAACATACATTGAATACAAATTATAGAGTATAGAGTATATACCTTATACAATGGAATTAGTGTGACTATAAAATATATACAAATAAAAACCTGACCGTATATCTTTTGTTATACAAATTCGTAAATGTAAGACAGTTAGTTTTAAAAGTAGTTTTTATACAATTAAATTATATATGAATATATTTATTTATATGCTACTTTATACAAAATAACACAAAAAGATAGTGTCATATATTTTTATAACACTAAAATGATAGATCAAAACAAAGAAAATGATATTACGAATTAATTAAAAAAAACTATCGTAAAATTGTTAATCTACAACTAATATTAACTGTCAACGCAAAAATCAAAACAATGCTACAACTAAGGTATCAACCTACTGGATTGTAATCCTTTCAGAACTGTTGTTTTGTGTGCGATTCCTGACGGGTTTTAAAGGCGCTTCAATATCACTGACAGCTCCGGCTTGTATCTTTTGATTGCCGTAATTCCACAACAATGCACCGTATCTAAGGCGAATTTCTTCTGGGTCTAAGACTGCTGGAATGTCTTTCCTCTCACTCAAGAACTCCGCGTATGACGCAACATACACTCCACAGTCCCTACAAAATTATATAAAAAAACAGTTCAACTGTTACTATACTACTTAAAGTATAACTATGTTCAATAAAATATAAATTTATTGAATTTTATAACTTACAAACTAGCAGCTGGTTGTTGGGGAAGGTCTTCCACATATACAATTTCGAATGAATCATATACGGTATGACCTTGATATCGATGGTGGCTTGCAATATCCAGACCTTTCTTTTGATAGAAATCAGACTTTACAAGATACATTGGTATAAGCTGTGCATACTTCTTGATGTGATTGACAACAAATGAGTGGTGAAGAGAATTGTTGATTGAGTCATACACCTTGATGCATCGATCATTGAAAGATATGACAATCAGAATCCAATGTAACCTGCCTTCTAAGTTAACCGGGATGAATACATCATCGACTGTGTGCCATGGTGCATACGCTAGCATCTTGTATCCATTAATATAATCAATAATCATCTCGTCTAACACTTCCTTAGAAAAGTCACCTTTTATTCCATAATATGCATTCCAAGCATTTAGAAAAACAGTGTTGAAATTGCAACATAGATTTGTGAATTTGTATGTGCTACTGTTGGAGTATTTGGCCTTTTTCCTTATATAGTAGAATAAGACATCTATGTGCTGTGATATAATGAGTAATAATGTTATAATTTATACATTATACAATTTCATTTAATTAAAACATTTTTAATAATACAAAAACGGAAACATACCGAGTTATCAATCAACTGACGCTCAAACCCGATATTGTAGAACCAATTCTTGTTGTCAATTGTCGCTACACCAAAATTAAACAATTGTGGTAATATTGCCTTTCCTTTCTTGTAGCGATCCTCCGCATAGTTCCTATTATACATAATACAAATTAACTACACAAAACAAACAATAAAAAATGCAAGTGTATAAAAAAAAATGTTACTTTTTGTAATGCTTGACGAGTAAGTCTTCTTTCAGCCATATCCAAAAATTTGAAAACAAATCAGACTCTTCCATATCAGACAATGAAACAAATGGATGTTTCATGTAAAACACAACTGGCTGTCGGGACGAACTACCTGAAAAGATATGTATATAAATATTTACATCATGCAAACAATATGCTTATTTATGAAAACGTAAACATAAATAATTGTTGCTTAAGCGACCGAACCAAACGAAGTCATGTACGGGAGATATGTTGAATGGACTTGGGCGTCTTTGCCTAACAGCTGGCATGGGTGTTACTTCAGCTTCAACTTGTTTTTATAATACAATGTTTTGCAGTGTGTTCACGCTTGGAAGAAGATGGTCTGGCAATTCATCCTGTGATTCAGTTACAACTGTTTCCTGATTTGAATCAGGCATGTATACCATTTGTATAGGCGCTGCAACTAAAATAGACTTCTCTGCTTCTGCAATATGCTCGTGAGTGTCACGACCCAAATCAGGGACGCGACTGGCACCCACATTTACCCTCCTATGTGAGCGAACCAACCCATCTAACCTTAACATTTCAAGATATATCAACAGAAAATAATGCGGAAGACTTAAACTCATTAATAAAAACAATTCAATACTATTATTATTATCCCCAAAATCTGGAAGTCATCATCACAAGAACATCTATCTCAAATTACTTAACTAGGAATGTCTAAGAACAAAATAACTAAAAAGCTAGTCCATGCCGGAAGTTCAAGGCATCAAGACTTGAAGAAAGAAGACCCAGTCCAAGCTAGACGCATTAGCTCACCCTGAATTTTCGATGAAGTGAAGACTGACTAGATCTACTGTTGAGTTGAAGTTGACGGAACGTTTGCTGCATTACACAAATAACAAAGAGGAAAAAATTGAAAGTAGGGGGTCAGTACAACCACACGTACTGAGTAGATATCATCGGCCAACATCAAAATAGGGAACAGTATATATCAATAATAATGTAAATCAACTACAATACTCAACATGTAGCAATAACAACATGAATTCAATCAATAACTACAACCGAGTTCACACATGAGGACTCAAGCCTCAATACCATACTCATTTGGGAATTAAGTCATTAGATTGAGTATATTCATTATCTTTCTTCCTCTTGTGTCGGTACGTGACACTCCGATCCTCTATTTCTATCCTGGTGCCGGAACGTGGCACTCCGATCCTAATTCTATACCTCTCGGTACCGGAACGTGGCACCCGATGCATTATCTATCCTGGTGTCGGAACGTGACACTCGATCCTCATATTCTATCCTGGTACCGGAACGTGGCACCCGATCCATATTCTATCCTGGTGTCGGAAAGTGACACTCCGATCCTCATATTCATTCTATCCTGGAACGGAACGTGGCAACCCGATCCTCATATTCATAGAACAGTTGGTACCGGAACGTGGCACCCGATCCCCTAATTCATCAAGCCTTCTTTTACACTAAGGCATCATTTCTCATTATATAATTTATCAAGCCTTCTTATACTAAGGCATCATCATTCTCATTATATAATATATTCAAGCGAATTAGGGTTCTTTCAAGATTTGGGATTCAATAGCTTCATCATGCTTTGTTATTCATCGCAATTTTATAATCATAATCATGCAAGCATACAACTTAAGCACATAGCAGGGTTTACAATACTATCAACACATAATATTCACTATTAAGAGTTCACTACGAATATCGTAACATAAACCATAACCTACCTCCACCGAAGAATTGAATCTCAACAAGCTCTTTTCAAAATCCTGCTATCCTCTTCGTTTCTCTCTCTTACTCGTTCGTTTCTCCTCCCTTTCTGTTCTTTTCTTTTGTTTTGTTTTATTCAAACCCTCCTTCTTTTTACCCTAATTAAAAGTATATTAAGTGTAAAGGAGGAACAATTAAACCCACTAATTAACCTTAAGGTTACCTCTTTTAACCCCAAAGTAATTAGACTATTAATATTAACCCTCAATCTTTATCATTAAGGAAAGAATAGTCCAAAAACGACCCCTTAAAACGTTGGTAGAGGAATCCTATTTTGCATGGGACTGCGCAACTGTGAGGGGGGCCGTCGTGCCGGCGACGGTCCGTCACAACAGGTCGTCGCAGCTCCCTCGAACCCACGGTAGCCTTGTGACAGCCCGTCACAGCTGTGACGGTCCGTCCTGTTCCTCCGTCATGACGGTCAGAAACTCGTTTCTTGTACCAAATTCTCAAAAGTGAAGTGTTTTGAACGAAAAAATCACGACGGTTCGTCGTGGATGTGACGGCACGTCCTGCAGGTCCGTCACATTTACAGCGAGTCGATTTTCAGTACCCAATTTCAAAATTCTAAGTGTCATGGGACGAACCTCCTCGACGGGCCGTCGTGACTATGACGGTCCGTCGTTACATCCGTCGTCCCAGCCAGTTTTTTCCAGAATAAAATCTGTTGCTCAAAAGACCTAAACAGGTCGTTACAATAGATACCAATTTACCCATCGTTCGTCCCCGAACGATCAAAAGAGAAAAACAATGGGGGAAAAGTGAAGTACCTGAATCTGTGAACAGATGTGGGTATTTTCTGGTATATCCGCCTCCTTCTCCCAAGTAGCCTCTTCAACCGGTCGATTTCTTCCATTGAACTTTGATGGATGCAATCTCTATCGATCTCAACTTGCGAACTTCTCTATCTATATAGCAACTGGTTTCCTCTTCATAAGTCAAGTTCTCACCCAAAAACACTGAGTCCCAACGGATAATGTAGTTTCCATCTCCATGGTATCTTTTCAACATGGACACATGAAATACCGGATGCACTCCGGACAGCCCTGGGGGAAAGGCTAATTCAAAGCCACCTCCCCTATGCGCTAGTACCTCAAATGGTCCATATACCTTGGACTTAGCTTACCTCTTTTGCAAACCGCATCACCCCTTTCATGGGTGAAACCTTCAACAAGACTTGTTCACCTTCCATGAACTCCAAGTCTCTAACCTTCCGGTCTGCATACTCCTGTTGTCTACTTTTGTGCCGCTAGAAGCTTTTCTTGAATGCCCTTCACCTTTTCTAACGAATCCCTCAAGAGATCGGTACCCCAAGGTCTAACCTCGAATGCATCAACCAACCAATGGGAGATCTACACCTCCTCCCATACAATGCTTCAAATGGAGCCATATCAATACTGAGGAGTGATAGCTATTATTGTACGAAAACTCTGCCAAAGGTAAGAAGCTATCCAATGGCCACCAAACTCTATCACGCATGCGCGAAGCATATCCTCCAACACTTGAATCGTTCGATCAGACTGACCATCGGTCTGAGGATGGAACGCGGTACTAAGGTCCAACCTAGTACCCAATTCTGCATGCAATGTTTTCCAAAACTTAGAAGTAAACTGCGTACCTCTATCTGATATAATGGATAGTGGAACCCCATGCAATCGAACGATTTCTGAGATGTAGATTTTTGCTAACTTCTCTGCATTGTGAGTCACCTTGACCGGAATGAAATGAGCAGACTTAGTCAATCTGTCCACAATTACCCAAATTGAATCAAACTTCCCAGTGTCTTTGGAAGACAACCACAAAGTCCATTGCAATTCTCTCCCACTTCCATTCCGGAATGGGCATTCTTTGTAGTGTTCCTCCGGGCCTTTGGTGTTCATATTTCACTTGTTGACAGTTTGGACACTTGGCAATAAAGTCAACAATATTGCGCTTCATTCTACTCCACCAAAAGTGTTGTTTTAGGTCGCGATACATCTTGGTTGCACCCGAATGTATAGAATACCTTGAACTATGAGATTCTGCCAGAATAATGTTGATCAAATCATCAATGCGGGGTACACATACCCTTCCCTTAATCCTCAACACACCTTCCTCGTCGATTGTTGCTTCTTTAGCCTCTCCTCGCAACACTTTATCTCGGATTCGTCTTAGTTTCTCATCATCAAACTGTTTTTCCCTTAATCTTGTCAAGAAAGAAGATCTTGACTCCACACTAGCCAACAATCCTCCCTTCTCCTTTATTTCCAACCTCATCAAGTCGTTAGCCAGGTCTGAACCTCTCTAGCCAATGGGCGTCTAGAGGCTTGCAAATGAGCTAGACTTCCCATGCTTCCGCCTTTCTACTCAAGGCGTCTGCCACAACATTCGCCTTCCCCGGATGATACAAAATAGTGAGGTCGTAGTCCTTCAGTAGTTCCCCATCTCCTTTGCCTCAAGTTCAAATCTTTCTGAGTAAAGACATACTGAAGGCTACGATGATCCGTGTAGACCTCACACTTAACCCCATATAAATAGTGTCTCCATTGCTTCAATGCAAACACTACCGCGGCCAATTCCAAGTCATGAGTTGGATAGTTACGTTCATGCACTTTTAATGTCTTGAGGCATAAGCAATCACGTTCTTCTCTTGCATTAGCACTGCACCCAAACCCGAATAGGATGCATCACACAAAACAATGAAGTTCTTACCCTCTACCGGCAAGGTGAGGATAGGTGCGGTACTCAACAAAGTCTTAAGCTTCTGAAAGCTTCCTCACATTCATCTGACCATACAAATGGAACATTCTGCTTAGTCAAGTTCGTCAATTGGGAAGCAATAGAAGAGAATCCTTTGACAAAGCGGCGTAGTAGCTAGCTAACCCAACAAAACTCCGTATTTCTGACACATTAGTGGGTCTTACCCAATTCTTCACTGTCTCAATCTTAGAAGGATCTACCATCACCCCATCCTTCGAAACCACATGCCCCAAGAAGGACACTGCATCTAGCCAAACTCACACTTAGAGAACTGGGCGTAAAGCTTTTTCTCCCTCAACATTTCCAACACAACCCTCAAATGCTCCTCATGTTCCTTCTTACTTTTAGAATATACCAGTATATCATCTAAAATACTATCACAAAGAGGTCCAAATACGGCTTAAATATCCCGTTCATCAAGCTCATGAACGCAGCAGGGGCGTTCGTAAGACCAAAAGACATCACCACAAATTCGTAATGTCCATACCTCGTTCGAAAAGCAGTCTTTGGCACATCCGTTGCCCGTATTTTCAATTGATGATAACCGGATCTCAAGTCAATCTTAGAGAAGACACAAGCACCTTGTAATTGATCGAATAAGTCATCAATGCGAGGAAGAGGACTTGTTCTTAATAGTTACCTTGTTCAACTGTCGGTAGTCTATGCACATCCGAAAACTCCCATCCTTCTTCTTCACAAACAAAACCGGAGCACCCCAAGGAGATGCACTTGGTCTAATGAAGCCCTTGCTCAACACTCTTGAAGTTGAGCCTTTAACTCTCTTAACTCCGCGGGAGCCATTCTATACGGGGTATAGAAATGGGGCGTGTGCCCGGTTCAAGATCGATACAGAAGTCAATATCCCTATCTGGTGGCATACCAGGAAGATCTGCAGGGAACACCTCCAAAAACTCGCGAACTATCCGAAACCGACTCAATCGAAGGTACTTGGGTAGTGTCATCCTTGAGATGGGCCAAGAAAGCTAAACACCCTTTACTAACCATTTTCTTAGCACGAAGAAATGAGATGATACCCCCGGATTGGAAGTGTAGTCACCCTCCCACACTAACGGATCTGTCCCAGGCTTGGCCAATGTCACAGTTTTAGCATTACAATCCCAAGATCGCAAAATTTGGAGAAAGCCAAGTCATACCCAGAATTACATCAAAGTCACCCATTTCTAAAATAACCAAATCTACATAAGTGTTGCTCCCCACAAAGTTCACCAAACAAGACCTATGTACCTTTTCAACTACCACAGACTCACCCACCGGTGTAGAAACACGAATAGGCATGTCAAGTAATTCACAATGCAATTTTACGTGGAGCCAGGGTCAAATAATACAGATGCCATGCAATCACAAACCAAAAGATTACCTGTGATAACAGCATCAGACGCCTCCGCTTCAGATCTCCCAGGGAAAGCGTAACAATGGGCCCTATCGTTTGTCTGTCCATTGCCCCTACCATGTTGCGTAGTAGTGGCTCCATTTTGCCCATCACCTCTGCCGTTGTGATGACCACCATTACCTCGACCACCACGTCCTCCAGAAAAGCGGCCTCTACCATGACCACCTCTACCTCTAGCTAGTGGGGTTCTGTAACTCTGGTTTGGACAATACCTCTTGATGTTCCAACCTCCCCACATCCATAACACTCTCGGGGTTCATGCATAGGTCTCTCGGAGTAGTGTTGACCGTTCTGAGGTGGACCCCCAACTACAGTCTGTAGTGAAGACTGAATTGGTCGACTTGAGTAACCTCCGGAGCTCTGTCCTCTAGAGTGAGAACCATTAAACTCGCCTCCCCTTCGAAACCTTTTCGATGTCGATGTCGTGGTGAAGTCGTCTGGCTTCACTCCTTCCACCTCTATCACAAAGTCTACCACCTCTTGGAAGGATGTTGCCGTAGCCGCTACCTGTAAGGCTGAAATCCGCAACTCTGACCTCAACCCCTTCACAAAACGGCGAATCCGTTCTTGTGGAATGAAACAAAGTTGGGTGGCGTATCTGGATAGTGCGCGAAATTTAGCCTCATACGCGTTAACTGTCATCCTCCCTTGCTATAGACTCAAGAACTCGTCCCTTTTTCTATCTCTCAAAGTCCTTGGAATATACTTCTCCATAAACAGGGTAGAGAATGATTCCCAAGTCATAGGTGGTGCCTCTGTTGGTTGACACTCAACATGTGACTGCCACCACGTTTTGGCGTTCCCTTGAAACTGATAGCTCACGAACTCAACGCCAAATCGTTCTACTATACCCATCTTGTGTAGTAGCTCATGACAATCAACCAGAAAATCGTAGGATGCCTCCTGATTCTGCGCCCTTAAAGACTGGAGGTTTCAATTTCAAGAACTTACTGAAAAGTTCATGCTGATCATTTGTCATAATAGGCCCAGTAGTCAGACGTGGAAATGTGCCTATTCCCAATGATGCATCCATGCGGGGAGCCATAGTAGCCGCATGTCGTACCTCTGAAACCGGAGGTGTTGGTGCAGAAACCACTGGAGGTGCCTGACCCTGATCGGATAACCCACTAAGATAAGCAAGTACTTGGTTGATCATCTCTGGGGTAGGTTGGGGTGGCATTTCCTCATTCTGCCCTTGTTCATTCTCCCCTTCCTCCCCCTCTCTTATCACCTCCTCGGTCGGTGGAGGAGTCACCGCCCTAGTATCATATGGGCTAGGTGCTTGTCCTCTTCCTCTAGAGGACGTCCTCCCACGACCTCTCCCACGGCCTCTTGCCGTTGCTCTTCCTCGAGCTACAGCCCCAGTGGCTGGCTCAGTCGTTTCTTGTCTTTCCGTTGTTGCTGCTGGTGCGGTCGTTGCTCTAGTTCTAACCATCTGCGAAATAGAGTGAAGATGGTCAGATACCAATTCGTATCGCCCAGATACCAATTGGACTCAAGTAGTAGCACGAAAGAAGAATGAAAGAGTGAAATTTTCCTAAAGTCTTATAGCCTCTCAAGGAAAAGTAAAGGCGTCCCCCTACCGTTCCTTAAGACTCTACTAGACCTGTTCTTGTGTGATGAGACCAATGAACCTAATGCTCTGATACCAAGTTTGTCACGACCCAAATCAGGGACGCGACTGGCACCCACATTTACCCTCCTATGTGAGCGAACCAACCAATCTAAACCTTATCATTTCAATTAAATATCAACATAAAGTAATGCGGAAGACTTAAACTCATTAATAAAAACAATTCAATACTATTATTATTATCCCCAAAATCTGGAAGTCATCATCACAAGAACATCTATCTCAAATTACTTAACTAGGAATGTCTAAGAACAAAATAACTAAAAAGCTAGTCCATGCCGGAAGTTCAAGGCATCAAGACTTGAAGAAGAAGACCCAGTCCAAGCTAGACGCATTAGCTCACCCTGAATTTTCCGATGAAGTGAAGACTGGCTAGATCTACTGTTGAGTTGAAGTTGACGGAACGTTTGCTACATTACACAAATAACAAAGAGGAAAACATGAAAGTAGGGGGTCAGTACAACCACACGTACTGAGTAGATATCATCGGCCAACTCAAAATAGGGAACAGTATATAACAATAATAATGTAAATCAACTACAATACTCAACATGTAGCAATAACAACATGAATTCATCAAACTACAACCGAGTTCACACGTGAGGACTCAAGCCTCAATACCATACTCATTTGGAATTAAGTTCATTAGATTGAGTATATTCATTATCTTTCAAGATTCATTATCTTTCTTCCTCTTGTGTCGGTACGTGACACTCCGATCCTCTATTTCTATCCTGGTGCCGGAACGTGGCACTCCGATCCTCATTCTATCCTGGTACGGAACGTGGCACCCGATCCATTTTCTATCCTGGTGTCGGAACGTGACACTCCGATCCTCATATTCTATCCTGGTACCGGAACGTGGCACCGATCCATATTCTATCCTGGTGTCGGAACGTGACACTCGATCCTCATATTCATTCTATCCTGGTACCGGAACGTGGCACCCGATCCTCATATTCATTCTATCCTGGTACCGGAACGTGGCACCCGATCCCCTAATTCATCAAGCCTTCTTTTACACTAAGGCATCATCATTCTCATTATATAATTTATCAAGCCTTCTTTCATACTAAGGCATCATCATTCTCATTATATAATATATCAAGCGAATTAGGGTTCTTTCAAGATTTGGGATTCAATAGCTTCATCATGCTTTGTTAATTCATCGCACATTTCATAATCATAATCATGCAAGCATACAACTTAAGCACATAGCAGGGTTTACAATACTATCAACACATAATATTCACTATTAAGAGTTTAATACGAATATCGTAACATAAACCATAACCTACCCCACCGAAGAATTGAATCAACAAGCTATCTTCTCAAAATCCTTGCTATCCTCTTCGTTTCTCTCTCTCTACTCGTTCGTTTCTCCTCTCTTTCTGTTCTTTTCTTTTGTTTTGTTTTATTCAAACCCTCCTTCTTTTTACCCTAATTAAAAGTATAATTAAGTGTAAAGGAGGACAATAAAACCCACTAATTAACTTAAGGTTACCTCTTTTACCCCCAAGTAATTAGACCTATTAATATTAACCCTCAATCTTTATAGTTAAGGAAAGAATAGTCCAAAACGACCCCTAAAACATGTAGAGGAATCCTATTTTGCCTGGACTGCGCAACCTGTGATGGGCCGTCGTGCCTGCGACGGTCCGTCACACAGGTCGTCGCAGCTCCCTCGAACTCACGTAGCCTGTGACAGCCCGTCACAGCTGTGACGGTCCGTTCTGTTCCTCCGTCATGACGGTCAGAAACTCGTTTCTTGTACCAAATTCTCAAAAGTTGAAGTGTTTTGCAACGAAAACTCACGACGGTTCGTCGTGGATGTGACGGCACGTCCTGCAGGTCCGTCACAATTTACAGCGAGTCGATTTTCAGTACCCAATTTCAAAATTCTAAGTGTCATGGGACGACACCTCCTCGACGGGCCGTCGTGACTATGACGGTCCGTCGTTACATCCGTCGTCCCAGCCAGTTTTTTTTTTCCAGAAATAAAATCTGTTGCTCAAAACGACTAAACAGGTCGTTACAGTGAGATGCAACATTGTATATGTTATATATTACCCGACTGTTTGAGCTACTTTCAGTTTCCTTTTGGGCATTTTGCTGGGCATCCACATTAGCATACAACACTAATTGATCTTGTGAGGCAGTGCCACTTACATCATTCAAATTATCACCCAAAACAACATGATCCAACAGTGGGGAATTCTGGTTTAGTTCTTGCAAGTTATCTCCCAGCTTAAAAAGAAAAAAAATAACTAAATATCTAACAAATTGATTATAAACATTATATTAAATTTTAAAATGTATATAATCATTTACGGATACCTCACGATCTTTTAATGCACTTTGATGACCTATCGGGTTTTTTTTGTGGCACCTAACTGTGAAGACTTGTATTTAACTGATGAACACAGTGATATGCGTTTCTTGCAAACATCTTCAAATGTAGCCTGATTATAATGTAAACAATTAAGAAAATTTTTGTAGTATATTCAGTATAAAAATATTAATATGCTTATGTATAATTTGAGCTATACTAGTATATGGTTCTTAATTATTTAATTTGAGCTATATAAGTAATTAAATTTACTTATATACAATTTATTTCATTTCAAAATGTGTATACACTGAATTAATGTATAAATAAGCAAAATAATACCTCTTGTTCTGTCACATTGCAGATTGACTTTGGGGTTCATGTGGAGTGTATGTGGGCTTGTGATGAACATCTACGATAGGTGATTCTTGATCATCATCGACGACATTACCCTGTGAAAAAAAATATCACAACTATATTCAGAAGTATAAAGTATATTGTATAAATAATTAAATCAAAAAGTTATACATGTGAAACCTTGGAATTCATGGCTTCCAACACTGTTTTGAATTTGTCTTCAAGCATTTTTCTCAAATCAGCGAACTCGTCCTTGACCTATGTGAAAAAGGTGCATTTTTATTAATAATTGTATATAATATTTTCAAATAACATATATTTGATTGTATATTTGATTACCGATTTTTTGAATGCTTCAATTCATCACGCGATATTGTAATGCTTGTTGACTTCTTAATTTGCCCCATTTGTGTTCTGTCTTGTACACTTTTCTGCTCTACATTTTCATTGTTGTGTGACGTACCTGCATCACTGTGTTTCCAACACTTTTGATATTGATGGACTGTGATCGTGTGGCTTTGCGCGCCATTGATCTTCGTGTGTATGTCTTAACTGCCTTTGTTGAAGAGATGACTGTACAGACATGCTTTTTCTTTTTCCTAATCGTTGAAGAACATTCAATAACTTTTTCTTTTCCTTTTATGCTTGTTATACTGGGAGGTTTGGAAATCATCATCCGGATCTATAACTTTATTGTGATCAGTCTGCAGGCCCTGAGACATTGATTGTTCTGTCGATTGTGGAAGTTTGAGATTTTAATTTCCATCGCTGTTGGCTCGATATTTCTGAACTTAATCTGCATAATAATTATAAATTATGTTCAATATAATAAAAATGTAATATAAAATTTGTAGAAAGTAAATGTATACTAACTTCTATAATTTAGAAATTGTATTAAGTAATGCATACCGGATTACTGCATCATTAAAAATTGTTTTCATGAAATAATCAAACCGAGGATGGTCGTTCTTAGTCACCCAATTGATAATCCGAGGAATGTGACTAGAAACCTTGACAGCAATCTTGTCATCAACATAAGAGCAACATTCATAGAACCAAACTTGCATTGGAAGTGGAAAGCCCTGAATTCTGTATACTGTCCACATGGCTTTATCTTGTTGTTTATGGATTTAGCAGTTCATTAAAGGCCTTCCGACCCCAAGGATAATCCATAAATCTACCTGTTTCAACCAGATCAAAGTCCCACCTGTCTATTGTTTGTTGTAGTAGGTTCTGCGGACATGATAAACTCATGTATATAAATATAGAATCCCAAACTTGTTGCATCTTCCTGTTTGTCACCCCATAACTTTGCTTAAAAGCTTCACCAAACGAGCTTTAGTGACAGGAGAATTCCCTGGAAACTCATCGATGATTCTATTGGGTTGATCAGTATCAATTGAAGTCAGCACAATTATCAGAGCAATTCAAACCAAATAATGGCAATTCCCGTATTGTGAAACGAAGCGTTGTGCCATTTATATAAAAAATTATTGCATTCACGAACTACCTTCCAACTCACTCAACATAATACATCTAAACAGTTGTGCTTGCACGTGACATCGTCTCATTGCTGTTAACTGTGCAAAACACGATGATGCACATATACGATATATTGCTTGGAGGCAGTTTATTCCGAAGCTCTTTCAATGTGTTATTTGGCGTATAACATTGCATGTGAATTGTCCTTTTTTCACGGTATTTGCAATATATCTGACTTCCTAATAAATAAAAAAGAGTATGAAATAAACATAGTATATATATACAAAAAAAACAATTTTATAATAAGTAATGTACAAATTAATTTCTGTATATACATACCTACCTATATATGAACCCATGAAGAGATCGAGCAACATAACAAATGAATATACAAATATCATGCTTGAGAAGTTCCAAAAACACAAGGCACAACACACAAAAACAAAAAATTTACCAATGCCCCTTTATTCCACAACACTAAACAAGTCACAAACACGCAAAAAGAGCATGTAACATAATCAAAAGTCAAAGCCATTTTTACATTCACCTAACTCAAGAAATGAGCAGAGCTACAAAACAGAAAGAAACCCCAGAGTAAACATATCCTATTTTTGTATATATATACAAAAACCAAAAATAACATAACATAAAATATACTATATACAATTACTCACATTGAATATACTATATACAATACTTAATTTAATTATATACTAACACTTATTCAATGTTTTTTATTATTGATTAGTATATACTAACACTTATCAGAGCTATAAAACACAAAGAAACCCCAGAGTAGACTTTACATATTTTGTATATATATACAAAACCAAAGTTAGGTTGATCAGTATCAAAGTTTTTGAAGAGATCAAGCAACATAACAAATGAATATACAAATATCATGCTTGAGAAGTTCAAGAAAAACAAGGCACAACACACAAAACAAAAAATTTACCAATGCCCCTTTATTCCACAACACTAAACAAGTCACAAACCGACTAAAAAGAGCATGTAACATAATCAAAAGTGAAAACCATTTTGACATTCACCTAATTCAAGAAATGAGCAGAGCTACAAAACCAAAGAAACCCCAGAGTACTTATCCATATTTTGTATATAATACAAAAATCAAATATACATAAACATGTAATATACTATTACAATTACTCACATTGAATATACTATATACAATACTTAATTTAATAGTATATCTAACACTTATTCAATGTTTTTATTAATTGTATATAGTATATACTAACACTTATTCAGAGCTATAAACACAAGAAACCCCGAGTAGACTTATACATATTTTGTATATATATACAAAACCAAAGTTATGTTGATCAGTATCAAGTTTTTGAAGAATCGAGCAACATAACAAATGAAATATACAATATCATGCTTGAGAGTTCCAGAAACACAGCACCACACACAAACAACAAAAAATTTACCATGCCCCTTTATTCCACACACTAAACAGTCACAAAACGCTAAAGAGCAGTGAAACATAATCAAAATGAAAAACCATTTGGACATTCACCTAATTCAAGAAATGAGCAGAGCTACAAAACACAAGAAACCCAGAGTAAACTTATCCAAAAACCAAAAATACATAACCAATATACTATATACAATTACTCACATTGAATATACTATTACAATACTTAATTAAATATGTTTGTATATTGACAACTAATTAACAAAAAAATTGTATCTAGTTTGTGTTTTAAGACACTACCTCAAGATTATGAAGTTCTTCATATCCGACAACTTCAAAATCTTTTCCCTCTGATTCGATGATTACAACTTTCCTCTTTCTTGTACCTTGTACAATTTTATGCCTCTAGCATTGGCATTTTAAAACTTGTTGAACTGCCATAGGGTCATTTTTTCTTTGATCTCAGCTCTTCCATGGTTTGTTCTTGTATAGTTGTTTTGATTTCCCAAAGACCCTACATTAACCCCAAATTCTGAGTTAGCCCCATTGAAAATGATGGTAAATGTCAACTACATTGACTGCAAAGGACTACCTCTGGTAATCCTCAAAGATGTAGACGATTCGTTCTGTTTGACAATTTTAGATCTATCAAGAACAAAAAAAGATTATATCATCAAAATATATGGAAAAATCGAACACATATACAAATTCGGGAGGGATTACTGAATTTTGGAGAAAAAAAAAGGGTAAACTTACGGAATAGACTTCGACTAAGGGGGGACTTCAATTCGGGAGGGATTACTGAATTTTGTGACAAAATTTTGAAATTCAAATCTGAATTGGACTATTGAATGTAGGATAAAACGTTGATTTTGGAAAGAGATGAAAATAATTTTGGAGGGATTGGTTGTTGTGTATTTTTTTGGTTTTTATTGGTTACATTAGGTTTGGGCCCCTTGGAAAGCCTTTATTATTGTAATATTTCTCCCTTATAATTAGTTTGCCTGTTTGCCATTTTTATTTTTCCTTTTCTGCATTTCGGCCCATTCTGCTTCCTTCGGTTTGTCACGCCCTCTGTACCACCAATTTGTCCGCCCCACCTCAGGGACGCGACTGGCACCCACATTTACCCTCCTATGTGAGCGAACCAACCCATCTAACCTTAACATTTCAAGATATATCAACGAAAATATGCGGAAACTTAAACTCATTAATAAAAACAATTCAATACTATTATTATTATCCCAAAATCTGGAAGTCCATCATCACAAGAACATCTATCTCAAATTACTTAACTAGGATGTCTAAGAACAAATAACTAAAAAGCTAGTCCATGCCGGAGTTCAAGGCATCAAGACTGAAGAAGAAGACCCAGTCCAAGCTAGACGCATTAGCTCACCCTGAATTTTCCGATGAAGTGAGACTGACTAGATCTACTGTTAAGTTGAAGTTGACGGACGTTTGCTGCATTACACAAATAACAAGAGGAAAACATAAAGTAGGGGGTCGTCACGACCCAAATCAGGACGCGACTGGCACCCACTTTACCCTCCTATGTGAGCGAACCAACCAATCAACCTTATCATTTCAATTAAATATCAACATAAAGTATGCGGAAGACTTAAACTCATTATAAAAACAATTCATTATTATTATTATCCCCAAAATCTGGAAGTCCTCATCACAAGAACATCTATCTCAAATTACTTAACTAGGAATGTCTAAGAACAAAATAACTAAAAGCTAGTCCATCCGGAAGTTCAAGGCATCAAGACTTGAAGAAGAAGACCCAGTCCAAGCTAGACGCATTAGCTCACCCTGAATTTTCCGATGAAGTGAAGACTGGCTAGATCTACTGTTGAGTTGAAGTACGGAACGTTTGCTGCATTAACCAAATAACAAAAGGAAAACATGAAAGTAGGGGGTCAGTACAACCACACGTACTGAGTAGATATCATCGGCCAACTCAAAATAGGAACAGTTATATATCAATAATAATGTAAATCAACTACAATACTCAAATGTAGCATAACAACATGAATTCATCAATAACTACAACCGAGTTCACACGTGAGGACTCAAGCCTCATACCATACTCATTTGGGAATAAGTTCATTAGATTGAGTATATAATCATTATCTTTCAAGATCATTATCTTCTTCCTCTTGTGTCGGTACGTGACACTCCGATCCTCTATTTCTATCCTGGTGCCGGAACGTGGCACTCCGATCTCATTCTATCCTGGTACCGGAACGTGGCACCGATCCATTTTCTATCCTGGTGTCGGAAACGTGACACTCCGATCCTCATATTCTATCCTGGTACCGGAACGTGGCACCCGATCCATATTCTATCCTGGTGTCGGAACGTGACACTCCATCCTCATATTCATTCTATCCTGGTACCGGAACGTGGCACCGATCCTCATATTCATTCTATCCTGGACCGGAACGTGGCACCCGTCCCTAATTCACAAGCCTTCTTTTACACTAAGGCATCATCATTCTCATATATAATTTATCAAGCCTTCTTTCATACTAAGGCATCATCATTCTCATTATATAATTATCAAGCGAATTAGGGTTCTTTCAAGATTTGGGATTCAATAGCTTCATCATGCTTTGTTAATTCATCGCAATTTCATAATCATGAATCAAAATGCAACTACAACTTANTGGTAAATTTAACTTTACTCTACTCTTTATAACTTCAAAGCTTAAGTCTTAGAACAAGTTTAAAAATTTGTAAAAAACTTGTTAAAATATGGTTCGCACTTAATTATGGACTTGAACAACTTAATGCAAGGTTTTTTCAGTAACCCTAGATAGAAATCAAATAATTGGAACTCAAAAACATCAATGAAACTACTAATTTCAAGAATCAGAGGGTTCATGCAGAATTATGAGCATGAACTACTCAACTCAAGGACTCAAAGATACTCTCATCTCAAGATTGTTCGACTTATAATGTTCATGCAGAATTATGTGAATGAACAACTCAACTCAAGGACTTCAGGGGTAACATGTAATAGTCCCATGATTAGAAATATAATCTCAAAGGGGATTAGGACTCAATACTCAAGACTTAGAACTTAAAGATACTACTCCTCTCAAAGGTACTCTACTGATGGAGTCCATGCAGAATTTATGGACATGAACGACTTCACTTGAAGATCTACATAAATACATGGAACTCATATCTACAACTATTCTCATTCTCTTACTTACTTCATCAAAACTTAGTTCAAATTAATAGTTGATCTCTAAGGATTCACAATTGAAGTCAAAGACTTTCTTGCACCCTGCTTCTTACTCTTTTCTTAGTCGGAAACTTAAGTGTTAAAAACAAAGTTTAAATTATTTGTGAAAGACTTTGGAAAACTTTGTGAACTTCTTTTGACTAACTTCTTAAATTTTAGACTTGACTGTTAACTCCTTGACTTATCTCTAAATTGATCCTTGAATTGAATTAGTTGATTCAAGATTGTGGATTTGTAAACAATCTTAGTGATTTTTAGGGAATTATTTTTATAGTTGTTATACTCTATACTTACTTCCTCAAATGAGAATTAAAGCGGTCGCGTCCAAGTACATAACCCACTAAGTGAGGTTGGGATCGTGCCCCACGTAGGAAAATAGTTTTAGACTTAACTTTACCCTTGTTATTAAACTATTTTTCGGTTGATAACTTCCTTAGAAGTAAAAACTAAAAATTACATAGGTGGGTTGTATTTCCTAATCAGTAAAAAGAACTAACTAAATTAGAAAGAGACGACTTGACATTTTTTGAAAGTTGGGTTTTTAAATCAATTACTCAAAGTACTAGGTTTACGTGTTCCCCCCCCACAGGTTCATAACTTGATAATTCTATACTATAACAATTCTTTCCTAGTATCTTGCATGCAAAGTGATAAGTTATGTATTTCTAAAATCCTCCTTGGTCCGGCATTAGAAAATCTTACTCCGTCACCTCCTTGGTCCCGGCTACTTGTGTTTCTTCCTAACCCTATCGTTACCGTCATATTAACATCGTATTCGATATTTGACTAGTTCTTTTACTACCTGTCGTACCACTCAATACTAGCCTATTATGATAGTATGCACTAAAGCTATGTTATATCTTTTCCTTATTATCTACCAACCTCCTTGGTCCATCAGTAGCATTAAGGCGAGTTTCTAACGTTGATCATCCGTTAAAAGACTCTAGCGAAAGAATTATTAATACTGCAAGACACTATTCTAGAATGTTATTTAGCTAGGGTTACCCGCATTAGTTGCCTTGGTTTCCCACAACCCTAGTTATGGAGTTTTAGTTTACCTCTCCATAAACACAATATTCACATATATTAATAGAATTCCATGACTTACCTTCAATGAGAAGAATAAATTCCAAAAGATTGCTTGATTAATCAACCAAAATAACTTGCAAAAATTCTCAACGTATTCAATAATCTCACGAAAGGTTAATAATGATTATCGAGAATCTCACAATCAATGTTTTCGCGAATCGGAGTTTTCCCAATAATCTCATAGTCTACTATCAGGTGTCTAACCTCAAAACGAGGTTTTTCGAACTATTTTTAACAAATCAAAACCTAATTAAACAAGAATCTAAGTACTAGAAATTCTGCTAAAAACGCGGCTGGTCGACGGACCACGCAACGGACCGTCGCGGTCAGACGGACCGTAGTGGGACTCCGTCGTCCCATCTTTGGTTCATGTTCTTCGGCCTGCTTTCTTCATTCCCCTCAACGGCAAGTGTGACGGACCCGTCATAGGCACAACGGTCCGTCGAGGTCCTCGTTTCAAAAAGACTTCAACTCTTAATTTGGGTACGGGGATCACTTCTCTTATCTTCAATGATGACATGCAGGACGGACCGTCATAGCCATGACGGGACCGTATCAGCGTTCGTAATCCCACACTTGTCAGACTTCCATCTTCCTTCACAGCTTTCTCTACGCGACCACCTCGTACCGTCACAACTGACAGACCGTCTAAGAAGCTCCGTATGTGGTCTCTTTGCATTTCCTCTCTCAAATCTCCGCATTTGGCTTTGGACAAGATTCCTGCAAATAAAGAAAACTTGTATAAAAAATTAGCACAAAAGGGGCTTTTTGGACGCACTAAACTTAAGAACAGCATTAATTATACCGTGAAGCCACGGTATATCAAACACCCTCAACTTAATTCGGTGTTTGGTGCCTGAAGCGACGGCCTAGTGACTTCACTACAAAATCTTTGTACACAATAGTATAATCATGTTTATCCTTGGCAATCATTTGGCGATCAATCCGGATTAATCTCATCAAATCTATGCATGCTATCACTTTAAGGCCCTTGAAATTTTGTGGGAGTCGAACATGACCAGACTCACCACCATGCACTAACAACTATCCTCTTCAATTTCTCACGAGGTGCTAACAATTCTTGTTTGCAACTAGTGTCCTCACTTTAGAACAAACTCCCTCATTTTTACACAATATTTCAGTTTGAGTAAAGGATTACATTTCATTTCAACACTCGCTATCAGAACAAGTCACAGCTCCATCATACCTATTTCCATAAGCTTGCCCTTAAGTTTCACTGCCTTAATTTCGCTATCACCCTTAGGATCACGATAGGACTTTTTTGAGCTTGTAACATAGGCTCATGGTTTAGGTAGGGTACCTTTTTAATGTATACGTTAGTGACTTTTGCCCTCCTTTGACATTTGCGGCTAAACCTTTCCTTTTAATATCACTTATCTCTCCCAATTTCTCATACTCTTTCCCTTTGCAAAATTTTTCTCTCTTCTTTCTTCATTGGTGTAGTGATTTTTTTTTCTTTTTTTTTTTCAACTAATTCTGATCACTTACTTTGTGCTTTCTCTCTCTTTGTTCTTCAACCCACTTTTCCAGAGCATTCCTCATAATAGCCACCCTCAACTCCTGGCTTTGCCATGATCAATGTACACAATACCATAAGTTGGTCAGGGACAAACAAGGTTTTTTTACTGTATTATCCACCCTCCACTTTTACTTTTGGCATAAGCTGAGGTCACAATGTCGCAAGAGGACCTAGAGGCCAACACATTGTTCCCCGAAAAGATGGCAGTTAATGGTGAAAAATAATGACCCATCTAATTTAAGCTCAATTCTTGGATCAAAGAAGGAAGAATTTCATCGGTTTGTTTTAATTTGGGTTAGAAATGGGCTTTTCTTGAATAAGGGCCTATGATCCTTTCCTAATTGTTTCTATAGCTTTACTTTTTAGCAAACTAACCAGGCAAGTTCTAGCTCATACCAATAGTGGACTAATTCAATTTTCCTCACTCTCCCTTAACATGTCATCACTGTCACTCTGACCTACTATTATTAGACCCTTAGTTTTGGAATTAAAGACTTAGGGTATGCAATGAGTAACTCTAATGTCACGCTTAGAGCCATCACAATTGTCAGTTACTATGGCCTATGTCATGCGTTATTTTCAGTTTATCTTGATATCATTTAGCCATCAGGCTCTAGAAGTAACTATGTAACAACAGATATAAACATGATGCGGTTCAACAAAAAAAATCGTCAAGTCTTTTGGGTAAAAGAACTGCAGGCAAGAAACCCCCCAAAAGAGATATTGAGTGGCTACACCTCAGACTTCACCGACCCTAACACTCACTTAACATGTTACCCCCCACCCCCAACAAAAAAGCATGCAATTGTCCCCAATGCATAAAAATCTAAAGATTAAAGGTAGGGTGGAAGCAACCTTTGGCGCATAGCGCCGTTGATCAACAGCTTGTGGGTCGGTTTCCCAGAACCACATCCTCTCAATTGGACCCCCTCAGTATGTCCTCAGCAACAACCGCAGGCACCTCAGTATTGCCTTCTGCTGTCTCTACAGTGCGGGAGCTAAAGACGCCCCCAGCGCGCATCTTCCTGCGAGGCCCTCTGATCTTGGTGCCTGTCCGCTCACAAGTGAGGCCTCCGGCGCGGCCGGTCCATCTTCGGCTTCCTGCTCCTTGCCTCGCAGCTCATCTCTAATCTACCCCTCCGCCTCTTGGCACTCCTCAATCTCGTGAATGGGGGAATGTCTGGAGTAGAACAGGGCCCGCCAATACAAACAGTAATCCTCTCAGCTCGACATCTCCAGGGCACTCTTTCCTCTAGGATCGTGTTTTGATGTCTGCACGAAGACTGTCTGACTGCAAGCCTGAAAGTCGACACTCTACCCGGAGGGCTGTCGAGCTAATACTCTCAATTCAAGATGCATCTATTCGCTGGTTAACCTCAGCAATCTTGGGCTGGTGCGATCTTCCGCTGCATCTGCCTTCTCCATACAACGCTTCAGACTCAGCAATAAGACTTCTGGCAATCCACGTCTGTAATGAATGCCGAAGATTGGCATTTGTGCCTCCAGTTTTTTTGGACTCGAGCAAGCGGGCCGTTGTCGTTATAGTGGCTGTGCTAGACTACCGCGTATACTCGAGCCGGGGGTAGTTTGTCCGTGGAATGCCGTGTGGTAGCTTGTGTTTCGGATCCGGGGCCACCGTATCCCGCAAGATCATCACTAGTGGTGGCCCAAGGCTCTGGACGGGGCCCGCCGACGTTGGGCCAACTCATTGGCCTCGCTTTTGATGAGGCCGACTTCAACGGTACCCGGCGGTGTCCCTCAACTGATCTATGTGCCATATGGGCACACCTCATACCTGCAAATGGAAAAGGATCATGCACGAAAGGGGAAGGTGTAGTGACTTTGAATTCCCTCTCGTGCATGAGAACTGCCTTTGAGAAAGCCATGCATAGTCCACACCTCGAATCCGGCTATCAGGAATCATCGCGCCATCATCAACTGTCCGATCCCAGTTGACTATGTTATCAGCAGCTGGGGGGAAAGGCAGTGACGCCCGAGCAGCCACCAAACTTGTGCGACGACCGTGAGGTTGGCCTTCTTGAATGGCCCCCTTCGGCTCGGTGACGCCATTCGTGCCCCTCTCCTTCGACTGATAGTGCATGGCCATCACCACGTTTGTGGTCTCCCTCCGTGCTGACTCTCGAGAACTGGTCCCATCCTTCACTAATCGCTATCTGCCCACAAGCGATAGTCAAAACCGGGAGTGATGGGGGTGCCGAGTAGCAGCTGCACTCTCGCCGTATAGGAACCGGCGGATTCTGGCAGGGAATGTCAACCTGCACGCCCGCGGACTCCGAACCTGCTCCAATGGTACCTGTTTAGCGGGAGCATCCCGCCTGTCGTCTGTGATCGGGATCTCTACTAGGACGCGTAGAACTCTCGGCCATCTCCTAGCTTAAGTCGTCCCAATGGACTTGCGGGTTCCACTCTACGATGCCTGTGAAGAGGTTATGAATCTCCGGCATCGTGGGAAGCTCCCTGTTAGTACCACCCCCCGCCGCTTCTAGGGTGAGTGTGTCGAGTCCTTACTCCTTTCTACGGTCAGAACTTTGCGTCGAGTAACTGTTGAAACTGGCCGTCGACACATGACCACCGGTTTTGGTGGTCAAGCGTCTGGGGTGGGGGTACCTGAACTGTGCGCCGGATGTGGATCGAACTGTCAGTCCTCTCAGACTAGGGGGCCACCGAAAAGCTGCCAGTTGGGGGTTCGGGTAAACCCTCATCATATCCTTAAGCTTCCCTCGACGCAGGATTACTCCTAATGAGCCAGGACGCTCCTTCCTCGTTTTGTGGCTGACCCGAGGGTGTGCCGGTCGTGTGTCGCGTCCTCATTTCAGACTGGGATGCGTTGACTACGCGCCGGGCGACCCCTTCTTGGGTGTGGCTCTGGGATGCAAGTGTAGTCACTGGAAGGTGCGAGGTGCCATTGGGAGCACATAATTCATGGTTTAGCACTCATCATCAGAACCCTCATGATCATCTGTCAACGGGGCAACAGACTTGGATGGGCCCGCGTGACTTAGGCTCGGTCTTTTTCTTGGGTGTCCATAGTATATAGTACGCTGGCAAAGGATCACTATTAAGTACGATAATGTCAACAAGACAGGCAAGCTCATATGACCTTAAAATTTGAAATATAGTGTGTTTAGTTCATATTGAAATTGTATCAACACACGACGGGACCGAATTACGTCTCGTGCGTGACATGACGGACCGTCCATGAGTCGCGTCGTGTTATACTGTATGTAATATACTGAACCCTGAAGGAGGGATCTCTGACCATCCTGACGGTCCAAGCAGGAATGGACCGTCGTGAGTACGACGGTCCCGTTTGTAAGAGTCCGTCGTAGGACAACTTAAAAGTTGAAGACCCTTATCAGTGGGTCTCTGACCATCAAACGTCAAACAGATGGACCGTCGTGAGTACGAGGCGGTCATCGTAGAGAGTACCGTCGTAGGACACTTAGAAAATATTGCTATACCCTATCAGTGGGGTCTCTGACCATTATGACGGTCGTGGCAGGACGTACCATCGTGGTTGACGTTTCGGTCTTAAGATTCCGTCTAAGACACTTGGAAAATTTTGAGAGACCCTTATGAATCACGGGTCGCTCTTCAAACTGAGCGGTCGTGGCCGTACGGACCGTCATGGATGTGACTGTCTGTCACAGGAGACGTTTAAGCAGGGTGCTAGGGCTTGTGCGAACGGACCCTATAACGGTACCGTCGTTGGGCGAGACGGGCCGTCATCCGGGGTCTCGTTCTTAGTAGCAGTGTTAGAATTAGGGGGGTAAACCCTACTACCACTATGAGCCCCACATGGTTATGTAAGTGTTGTGGACCTATATGTGTCTATACCCCCACGACCTAAGCAAACTACCAAGGCAAAACACCTATGGGCTTGGGTTATCACATGGCGACATATGAAACATTTTGAACCTGGTTTAACATAAGGCAGATAAAGAAACATTATACGACTAAAAACTAAGCTAATACTAACTACAAACCAAATGCAGATAAATAAGTATAAATGTAAGACACATACCTGAACATGGAGAAAAGACAAATGGCTAATGATCCTGGCAGGGCGACGACATATGATCATGAAAGGCTTAGGTGATTTGTGGGGCACATGAGTAGTGAGGGAAGTGGTGGACTCTTGAAATCGCGAGGGGCGCTGAGGGGGCATCCTGAATAATGGTGGTGGAAATGGGGGGTTTGGTAGTATCAACGTTGAAAAACTTGTGAAAAGGGTCCGCGTGTTCGGGTCAGGGTGGGGGGTCGATTTCATTCATCATCGCGATTGTTTTCCTCGACGACCGGTCCGTCGCCTCTGTGACGGGCCGTCGTTAGGTTCCGTCGTGTGTGGCCCTAATATTCAAAATGACAGAACTACGTACCTGGTGGTGACGATGGCCTTCGACGCGTCCGTTGCAAGTGCAACGGTCCGTCGTTGTATCCTCAGTGGCTACTGTGTGTGTATGGTTTTGTCAGAATTTTCTTGTGATGTGCCCTTCAATTTAAACCCCTTTATAGAAAAAAAATGCTACCATTATTAAAAAGACGATAAGTAGTGGGTTTTGACCTCCCACACGCCTGATTTATGTCGCGGCACGACTGGCGGACACTTGAATTCTCGACGTCATCAAGATTGTAAACGCCTCCTATTACTACTTTATTCCTGATGCTTTAATGCCCAAAATAGAGTTTATTCTGTCCCTATTCGCTTAAACCTCACTCCCTCCTTGGTGTTTAACTCAACTGCTCCATGAGGGAATACTGGGTAATCAAATACGGCCTTGTCCATTTGGACTTTGAGCTTGCCCGAAGACCAAAGGTCCTCCAATGAACTGTCTCAACAAACACAACCCCCACCATAGCAATTCTTGTTTTGCATTTTTCTGTCATCTCCTCTCTCTTTGCTTTGTGGTCTATGGCAGATTCCGATTGCAGTTCACCCACTCCTGCCCTCATGGTCTTCAAATGTTTGAAGGTCGCTTCTTCATTATTAAGCCGGAAATTCTCTGCCCCTTCTCCATATCACTAAGGCTCTACCTGTATCAAGGAATGGCGTTTCCCAAGAATAATAGGCACTTCAAATCGACCTCTGGACAATCAGAATGCAAAATCAGCCGGAAAGTGAATGTGATTCCACTTTTACTAGCACATCATGGAGTATCCTCTATCGGCCGTGTTCCACTGTCCGACTGGCCATCAGTAGCCGCATCGTAGTGGGTTTCGGATCCCCCAACCCCACTATTCTTGTAAAATTGAGAGGGGCATGAGATTTATGCTTGCCACCCCAGATCACATAATGCTTTCGCAATGTAGGACCCAACTGACAATGGATAGTGACGCCCAGGATCTTCTTTCTTTTGTACGAGGGATCTAGTAGCGATTAACACTACATGTTGTAGGTCTATATCACAATCATCCCGAAAGTGACCCAGCTTATTCCTTTGTGACCAGATCTTTCATAAATTTGGCGTAACCGGGCATTGTTCTAAAGCTTCTACCAAAGGACATTGATCGAAAGTTGCTCCAACAACATAGTTATGAACGCCGGTACTTACCATGCCTTGGTCTTTTTCACTAATATCGGGGGGATAAGGTTGGTGGGGCCTAGGCATTGGAAGTACCTTGATGGATGAGTTCTTCTGCACTTTTTTTGCCATTTACTTTCCTCTGCTTTCCTTCACCACTACCTTTACCACCTTATCATTATCCTTTTCTCTCTATTTTCTCGGCCGATGGCATAGGTGGGTCCAATGGTTTTGCCCTCCACCCCGAGTTTGATTGCCATACAGTGCGCATCATTTCTTTGGGTTTTGGACCTGTTGCTAGGAATGTGCCCGGTTGCCGTGTGTTTCACGCTGTCGCAGATAATTTGTCCACTTGCAATTCAACTGTCTTAAATATCGAAAATTTTTGCGTGTGGTATCAACTTTTGCCCAATACTAGCCTAAATCCCCCTTAATTCTTTAATGTGCTCATCTAGCATCGAACCTCCTCATCATTAATTTGCACATATCCTCAACTCGACGCGCCATACTATCTCCACCATCCTATGAGTAACTTCATCGATTTGAGGAGGACATACGTTACACTCTTCGTTTCTATTACCATATTACTCCGTGTTGAGTTTGTTGGCCGCGATTGTAGTTTTCCTCTCTGACATCATGAACCTCACATTGTAGTTACCATAGTTCCGACTTTGTTCCCTTGACTTGGCGCCAATTATCCTGATTTTTGAGCCTTGGGCGCCTGGTCCGAAACCCCCCCATCTGTTCATTTACTGCATAGGAATCCTCCTCATAATAACACTCATCGTTTGGAGGGTGGTGGTTTAGCCAGTAGTTTTTGACTGTCATCACCTTTTCTCACCCCCAGTGGCATGTTTTAGTACGCAACCAACCGGGCAAGCTCATTTCCGTCATTTGAGCCATTCTTCTCTCCGAATTCATCTGTGGGCTTGGGTTGTGAGTGGACTGCACTGCAAAAGTGTTTTCGGTCCCTTATCAAGATTTTTCTAGTCTCCAAGCTTTGTTATTCCGGGAGATTTTTTCCTAATTTTTCAGTGATCACAGCATAAGGAACATTCTCATAAGACCACGGACTATAGTGTCCAATCCCGCTTTGTTGTTTCATCTTGTCCCCTATAGAGAGGATTCTTTCATTGACTCATCATCTATACGGTGATTTTGGAACACTTTCAAAATGAAGGTGAATCTATCCAGAACTACTAACGACTCTCCTGTTAGGTGCCCAAAGTTATTCACCCGTCTTTGTGTTTAGTTTCTTGAGACCTAGAGTAGCGTGCTAAGAAGACAATCCCTTAGTTGATTCCATGTAAAGAATGAGTTGTATGGGAACCATTGAAACACATAGCATGCCTCTCCCGTCATGAGAGGGAAACACTCTAAGCAGCCTAATCACATCTAGATCCAGACTCAGGCCTCCCCACACAACTTTTACACACGCCCATTACTTAGGCTATATGGGCATGTGGATCCTCAGAAAGGTAGCCCTTAAAACAAACCTCTGGCTGTAGCATTTGCATCAGACTACTAGTTACCACAAAAGTGTGGCCTGTGGTTAGAGGGGCCAAAACCAAGTGGCCCATCCGACTCTGCTATTTATCATAGACTCTTATAATGCTTGGGGCCGTGGAGCGGGATTTCTTTCCCCGCTGTTTGATGTTTCACGCCGAGCTTCGGGTACATCTGACCATGACATTCACCGGAGCTGGGATGTTCCTGGTTTTGGATCCTCATCATTGATTCCCAATTACGATTCATGTTTCGCAGTGGTACGCTCTAAACTCGTGATCGTAGGGGAACAACGGTTTTACTCTTTGCCTCTCCGTGTATTTTGGGCATACAATGAGGATAGTTTCTGAAAAGAAATCAAAAACAATAAAACAAAGTAAAATCAAGAAAATATCACCTCAACTATGGTAATAAGTTTCAATTAATCTAAAGCTAAATTCCGCGTCCCCGCAGCGGCGCCAAAATTGATAAACGCTCCAACTTACTTCTCAATGAGACGTAAGCTGCGCTCGCGTCAAGTAACTAACACAACTAGTGAGTTTGATCGTTCCCGACGATTAAAAATAGTTTTAGACTTAACTTTAACTTGTTATTACTTTGTTTCGTTTCGGTTGAATACTTCCTTAGAAAGTAAAAACATAAAAAAATGTAAATAGGGGGATTTGTATTTCCTAATCAGTAAAAAACTAACTAAATTGAAAAGACACTTGTGACAGTTTTGAAAGTTGGGTTTAATCACTTAAGCAAGTACCTAGGGTTTACGTGTTCCCCCAGTTCACATAACTTGATAATTCTAACTATAACAATTCTTTCCTAGTATCTTTCATGCAAAGTGATACAGTTATGTATTTCTAAATCCTTGGTCCCGCTCTAGAAACTCCACTCCGCACCTTGGTTCGGCACGTTTGTTCTTTCCTAACGCCTTAATCGTTACCTTCATATTAAGCATCATATTCGATATTTGACTAAGTACTACGTCGTGGTACCAAGTCAAACTAGCCATTAGATAGTATACACTAACTCTATGTTTAAGAATTTCTTTTCCTATTATCTACCTCCTTGGTCCAGCAAGTAGCCTTAAGGCGGAGTTCTAACGTTACATCCTTAAAAAGACTTCTATCGAAAGAATTATTAATACAGGCAAGACACTATCTAGATTGTTATTTCTCTAGGTTTACCTTATTATTTCGTAAAGAGGGCTTGGGAAGGGTGAAAATAGTTGAGGGGGACAAGTGGCGGTAAGTGGGTTCAAGTTGGGTGGTTGTTGGTTGGGTGGGTCTGGGAAGATGAATGGGGGGGTGTGTCGGTGTTTGGCGGGAGATTGGTGGCAGGATGGGCTGGGCGGGGTGGTAGGGGGCAGGGGGTCTGGGGGGACGTGGGTCTCGGAGTAGGGGGGTTTGAGGGTGGGGGGGGGGTGAGACGAGGGAGGGGGACGGGGGTTTATGATAGGGAGAATAGGGTGGTGTTGGGGTGATTCGTGCGTTGTACGTGATGGTGGGGGGAGCGCTTAGGTGGGGGGGGGGTGTGATTGGGTGGGGTAGTTATGTGGCTTCTTGTTTGGGTGGGTGGTGAGGGGGGGAGGGTTGAGGTTGGTGAGTAGGAGTTGTGCTGGACGGGGTCGTGTGGGGGGGCGTGAGCTGAGAGAGCGGGGGAGAGGGGTGGGGTAGCCGGGTTGGCGGTGGGGGAGAGATGTGTGGGGGTGGCGAGTGGTGAAACTGGAGGGAGGGGGGATGGGTTGGTATGGGGGAGTTTGGAGTTTTGGGGGAGGTTTTATTAAGATGTGTGTAGGCAGCGGTATGTCTGGGGTGTGGGAGGTGTCAGCAGGGGGGGGATGAGGGGAGTCTTCGAGTAGTTGGGTGGAAATGGGGGGAGGGGTTTGCGTGGGTCTTGGGGGGTGGTGGTTGTGTGGTGGTGTGCGACGGGGTGGAATGGTGGTGGAGGGATGGAGTTTGTTGTGGCTTCGAAGTGTGGGGGGGTGAGTCAATATTTTTCGGGGTTGAGGGTGTGTCAGTGGTGAGTTGAGTGTCTTCGGGAGTTGGTAGGATTTAGGGGTGGGGATGGGGGCACGTGGGTGGGGTGGTTTGGTGGGTGGTGGACGTGGGGGTTTGATGGGTGGGTGGGTTGCTGTGTGGTTTGGTATAGTGGGGGTGGTGTGGGTGATGAGGGGGTGAGTTTGTTGGGAACCGGTGGGGGGGGGTGTTTTGAGTGGAGGGTTGGGGGGTGGTGGGGGTGTGGGGAGGTTGGAGATGTGTGGGCGAGTGGGTAAGGGTGGGGGTGAGAGTGGGGGGGAGTGGGAGTGGAGTCGGTGTTAAGACGGGGTGGTGGGTGGGGGGTGGTGGTGGTTGGCTGGGTGGGTGTGGGGCGGGTAAGGGAGGGTGTGCGTGGGGGGGGGGTGGTGAGGGGTGTTGGTGTACGGGGGTTTTTTGTGGACTGTGTTTAGTGGGGGGTTTTGGTTTTGTTGAAGGGGGTGGTACGGGTGTTGGGGGGGAGTGTGGTGATGGATTGTCCTTAGTGTGGAGAAGGCATAGGGGTTTGTGGGGGGGATTTCGGGGGGGGGGTATGGGGTCGGGGTGCGAATCGGTGGGGGTGGGGGGTTTGGTGTAGAGTGGTGGGGGTGTGGGTTGTGGTGTCGGTAGTTTTGGGACTGGGCTAGTGGATTTGGGGGTGTGTACATTAGAATATGGTTTCCCACAAACCCCAGCTATGGGTTTTCGTTTACTACTCAATCGCCATAAAACACAATTTCAAATATAATTAAATACGAATTCATGTACTTACTTCACTGAGAAGAATAAAGTCCCAAAAGATTGCTTGAAATCAATCAACAAAATTACTTGCAAGAATTCTCAAAGTAGTCTCAATAATCTCACTGAACAGTTTGAAATGATTATCGAAATCGTCACAATCAATTTTGCGAATACGGAGTTTCAATAATCTCAGAGTCTAACTATGCGTGCTACCCTCAAAACGGAGTTGTTTTCGAACTATTTATAAAAAATACAAAAACCTAATTACACATTAAACAATAATTCTAATTAACTGGAATGCTGCCAAAACGCGGTGGGTCGACGGACCACGCTACGGACCGTCGTGGTCATGACGGACCGGCGGGACTCCGTCGTCCCATACTTGGTGCTTTTTCTGCTACTTTTCTCTTCATTCCCCTCAACGGCAGTGTGACGCGACCGTCATCGCACAACGGTCCAGTCTAGGGTCTCGTTTTCAAGACTTCAACTCTTGGGAATTTTGGGTACTCTTGGATCACTTATCTGATCTTCACACGAACCCTGCCATGACGGACCGTCATAGCCATGACGGACCGTCACAAAGCTTCGTAATCCCACAACTTGTCATACTTCCCCATCTTCCCTTCAGCAGCTTCTCTCCTACGCGAAAAACCCACCTACGGACCGGCACACAGAAGCATGACGGACCGTCATAGCTCCGTAGTGGTCTCTTCGTCATTTCTCTTCTCAAATCTCCGCATTGGCTTGGACAGATTTCCTACAAAACAAAGAAAAACTTGTATAAAATTAGCACAAAAAGGCTTTTGGACGCACACAACTTAGAAGTAAAAAGCACTTATTATACCTGTGAAGCCACGTCTATCGTTTTACATATGAAAAGACCGAAAATCAAAATATGAAAGTGGGTCTGGTGACACAGAGAAGCTTGTAAAATTTGGTTTCAAAAATGTCTTTTAAGGTAGAACACTCTGTGAAGGCTTCGCGATGCGAAACAAAAAGTTCCAAATTTGGAAACGAACCTCGCGACGCGCCACCACCTTCGGATCTCGTCTAATGAAATTTCTTCTTTGTTTTCGACTCTAAAACCTCTAAATTCCATATGTCTTTTCTCCTAAAACTTGAGAATTGATTAAAGTTCAAAGTAAATCATATTCCATTCAAAATCGGACCTAAATTCATAGGTTAGGATCAAACAACTCCTCAACGAATTCATCACTACAAAAATTTAATAGAACTTCAAAAAACCAATCTAGAATTCAATTTCTAAGCTTTCATGAACCTAAATTAGCTGAAATTAACATGATTGGTTTGTGGGTGAAAAAACCCAACTGTAAGGAAGCTTACATACCTCTTAGGGATTAAACACATGGAAAAATTCTGCGACAAGACGCAAGAATCTCGACTAACATTTGATCCTCACCTCTTTTCTCTTATTGAACTCTCAACTAAAACCATAGGATTATAAAAGTGAACCTAATAGGTTTAGACCCATAAAATCTTACTAAAATATTTGAGAAAGTGAAAGGAGTGAGACCTTGCAGAGTATGTACGGAAATGAGGCCTCCTCAGAGGTAGTTAAAACCCTTTATTACAAGGAAATTAAATATGAGTTAGTAAGAAAAAGATCAAAATACCCTTATCATTTTCGGCTAACTTTACTCAACTACACGACCGAAATTCAAAAATTCATATCTCACTCATCCTAACTCAAAATTTAGCAAACCTGTTGGCGTTGAAAAGATAATTCAAGGATCGTTCCTAAGGTATATTGTGGAACACCTAACTCATCATGTGCTAGTATTTATGGTTGTTTGAAGTTGACCCAAAACTTAAGAAAAACTTATGAATGACTTGAATGTTTTTCTCGTTGATTTCTCTTGGAACTTAAGGTGCTACATCTAGTGAACTTAACACTCAAGAAATTTTAAATTCCTTGTAAAAAATCTCATTCACTATGAAGAGCGGTTTGAGTCTTAGTTCAAAATATTTTTGGAGTGTTACATGGGGTCCACGCTCCATGGCTGGGGGTCGTGGGACAAGGTCTCTAGATATGAGCTACAGGAAGCCCACCATGGTTTATAGCATGCCACGTGGGTCTATCCACGACCCGTGGGTGGGTGACCATGGGTGGTGACTTGCACACTGATTGTTACAAATTAGTTAGGGGTACCTTGGGGTTTTCCATTTTATTTAATATTAAGTGATATTGTTTTGTATTAATTTAGAATAAATCTATATAGTTTTATGAACCCCAAATCAAGTCATCTTCTCATAATTCCAAATTCTCAAATCAAAACAATTTTTTCCCAGAAACTTTCTCTCTATATAACTCCAAAGAAGAAGAAAGTTGAAGCAAAGGTTTTAAGGATTAATATTATAAATTCAATTTCATTGGAATTTAAATATCAGGTATGGTAGCTCTTCATCAATGGATCCCGTTCAAAACCCCCAATTTCAATGCTAGAGATCCAAAAGTTCGGGTTGAGTTCAATCGCATGGATTTCTTTAAAATTCTTTTTAATGATTGAATTATGTTTTATTATTGATATATTGATGATTTTATATGGTTTTATGTTGAATCCCCTAATAATCCATGAAGTTACCTATTTACTCAATTTGGATCTCAAAGTGTGGGTATTTATCGATGCAAGAAGAATACGATAGAAGTGTGCATGTAGTAATTGAACTAATTGAATTGTGTTATCATCCATGTCTAATTTAGAAATTCTACATGTGTTAATGGATTGTGATCTATGGTCCTTGAAGGGAAAAATTATGAGAATTATGCATGATTATGAGATTTATGCATGTGTTTTATGAACAATTTGAGAGTAAAGTGAATATGATCATGATCTAGTTGTTGTGTTGTTGGATTATTATACTTATGTACACACTTATGCATGAATATGATACGATGTGAAATGTGTTCTCAAAATATTATGATTCTAGGGTTGAACGACTATTCTCACCTATCGAATCTATGAGTTATAGTGTGAGTTATGTTGGATTGAGTGTCAAGACATTCTTCCATGAATATGCACTAAAATCAAGACTTAATATGTAATCTATGAGAATTAATTCTTAGAACTGGGTGAATATGAATATGAGATTGAAGCTTATACGATAATTGAGTTTGGATTCCCAATGAAAGCTTTTACACTAGTTTAGTCCGGCTTTCCAAATGGGTTCCTTCTACCATAGTTGCGTCCCAGTTCCCAAAGTATGTATCTCATGAATGGAAACCTTCTATCGTAGTTGATTCTGAGTTTCTAAAAGCAATCTTCTTAACCTATAAACTATGTGCCCACATAGGTCTCTATCTAGTGGATCCACCTAAGCTAAGAATATGGTTCTATCTTAGGCAAGTAGAACAACCCCTTTTCTGGTGTCGGGGTAGACATCAAATTCCAAGGTAAGCTCACATGTTCTATGTTGGTTAAGGCAATATCCCTTTATGATAGTATGAACAAGAACATGAAATATGAACTATAGTTATTCAAGAAGCTTTACTTAGTGTGGGTGGGATTATGAGATCTTATTCTTGCATTGAACAAGTTATGCATTAAGGGTATTTATGGTATGATATGATGATCCATGAGTTGATTATTCTTTTTACTTATGCTTTTCCATTATCTCCAAATGATGCTTTAAACTAGTAAATGACATGCATTCAACTAGAATGTCCTTTTTAGCATTTTTTTTTCATGATTTTATGCATGACTAACATACTTAGTGTTTTATTTACTAACCCATATTTTTCTACATCTTACCCAAGTGTAGGGTCCGATTCTCAATGTGGTTCCAATTATGGGTAGATCTGGAAATGATTATTCTCCTTGCTTGTTTTGTGAGTCCTCATGATTTGAGGACGAAACTATCATTGTAGATTCATTCGCATATTTTCAAAGTTTTGGGTTATGTTGTTTTAGGACGTGACCCTATTTTGAATCAAGTATTGTAATAGATGGATAATTTGAGACACACTATACTTTTGCTTTCCTTTATGATTTTGGACTTGAAATGCATTTTAATCTTATTATTTTATTAAATTATGGTATGATATGCTAAGTGACTTACATGGAATCTTTTGGGTTTTATATGACTTGTTATGTCTAGGGGGTATATTTGGGTCGTGATATCTAGTGGCCCAGAACTATTCCTTCTTTCACCATAAAGTGACACTTCTCCCAATTTAGTAGAATATACACTCTTCCAAGTGTTTCAGCACTTGAATGAAATATGTCAGGCAATCATAAAACAAGTCATCAAGCACTGAAAATCATTCATAAATACCTCAATAGTTTCTTCTACCATATTAGAAATTATATACATCATACAACATTGAAAAGTCACTATGCACTACACAAACCAAATGACATCCTCTTGAAAGTAAACGTCCCAAAATGAAAAGTGAGCGTAGTATTTTCTTGCTCCTCCGGAGATATAGATTTTTTATCATAGACCGAATACCCATCTAGAAGATAGTACCAATTTGTTTCCAGCAAGACAATCTAACACTTGGTCCATGAACTACATTCAAAAGTAATTTTTCTTAGGCTATACATTCAACCTGCTGTAATCCATACAAACCCTCCAAACAATGAAATGCTTCATTAGGACAAGCTCATTCTTTTTGTCAGAAAATACAGTGATTCCTTACTTCTTTGACTTAGACTGAACCAAACACACCCCATCACTAAAAGTGATTGGATACACTACCCCTACATCTAACCACTTGATAATCTCCTTCTTCAAGACTTCTTTCATTGGCATATTAAATATTCTTTGGTGCTCAATACTTGGAATACCATCACGCACGAGTTGAATCTTGTGAGAAAATATACCGGTGGAATACAAATAATGCCAGCAGTTGACCATCCTATCGCCTTTTTGAACCCCTTTAACACTGATATCAACGCCTCTACTTGTCTTTTGTTCAAATAAGCAACAATAATGACGGGCAAAGTACTATTTTAGCCCAACAACACATACCACAAACGAGATGGGAGAGCCTTTAGCTCAAATAATGGAGGCTCATCAATAGATATTTTTGCAAGCAATGTTTATCGATTCATGAGATTCAAATCCATCTTCCCTGTTAGGTGATTAGGGAAATCCACCCCGATCAATTGCAACCACTAAATCATAATACTTATTAATTCCTTGTCCATCAAAATTCATGATCACAACAGGTAGTGTTTCAACACATGATCTCTCCTCGATTGATACCTCTGGTTTTTTCTCAATAGTATAATTCACAGTCGATATATATTTAAGGTCACTTTGATGCTTTTTTTATTTACAAATATTAAATGTCACTTCTTCATTGTTCAATCTAAACTCTATCTACTCTCTTTTGATATCAATTAAAGCACCCCCAGTAGTAAGAATTAACCTTCCTAGATGAACCTAACAAAGGTTATGTCGATCCCACAAAGAATATGGTCTAGACTTAGACCTTTTTATTGTTAATTGTACTTCTCATCAAATTAATTCTATAATACAGAGGGGTTTTGTAACAAAAAATAATGATGATTAATTTTTAGTAACAAGTAACCAAATAACAAGATTGGTAGTTTGTAAGATCAATATGAGATGAAACTAGAGTGTATGTGTTCCCCTCAAAATCTTAACGTAGTAAATCTTTATAATATTAGATTTTTCCTAGTGTATGACATGGATAGTCACTAAGTTACATATGTCCTAAATGATTAGTCTTTTAAGTAGGGAATTTCACTGCAAAACTTGATCGCTCTACAGGTGTATGTTCGATTCACCTATATCCTTAACCCTATATTAGCCCTCATATATATGGGTAACGCTATTAGATAGGGGACTATCAACGTTAACTCTCTGTTGTTTAATCTCTTTTTCCATTCATTATTTCCTTGGTCGGGCAAGAAAGAATAAGTCTAGTTTTAACATTGAGTACCATTACAAGTCATTCAAAACAAGTAGATCAACATTACATGCATAAGCATTATTCAAAAATTACATAACTATTAGGCATGCTTTATTAATTATGCATGGCTCCCACAATCCTAGTTGTGGATTTAGCTACTCATGCTTGGGTAATTACAATTAATCATATGGATAATAATTTAAATCATGAACTTACAATTAGGGTAGACGCAATCCGGAATCTTTAATTGATGAACAAAATAAAATTTTATAAACCAACACTCTATGAATTAGATGCTTCAAATGTTTGCAAAATAATTCTCTAAGAAAGAAAAGGGAAGTCTCAAAACATCAAACAACCCAAAAAATAATAATTACAAGTAATATTTATACACTCAAATCCTAAACACGATTGGAAAAGGAAATCCAAGAAATTTTGTCTTGGGAAGTCATTTCTACGCTTCGTGCCTACGACTAGTAGGATTTCCTAATATTCGTAAGGTACCCTATATCAATCAAAAATTAGTCTTTCATCTTGAAAGAATTTTTTACGGGCATGGTCTATGGCTTGCAGATCTTTGTACGACCCGTCCTGGCTAACCGTCATTCAAGTACTGGAGCTCAACGTTCTAAATATTTCTATGATTCTTATGTATGGCTCATAAAAGTTACTATTGCTCTTCATTAGCTTAGTTTGTGTCACACTTAGCTCCATATATCAATATTTCATACTATGACTCCAACCTATGGCTGGTAGAAGTAACTACGGTTTGTCGATAGAGTTGTCAATCACCAAAAATCATTGGTGCTTCAACATTTCAATACCAACTGCTTCAAAACCTATTTGTGCAAAAAAAAAACAAAAAAAAAACCATCACATGTACTTAAAAATACTTAAGAAGCATGCAAAACTCTAGGTTTAAAGCATAAAAAGTACAATAATTCACGGTAACATCAATAATGTGTGATAATACCTTGTGCGGTATATTTTATCATGAAGCTTTGGGCAACATGCTCTGTGGCATGTGATAAAAGATGGGCTTGACCATACGCTCTGTGCCAAGTTATATTATGAAGGGGTGGGCCACACGTTTTATAAAGCATGCATGGACTGATATGTCTCCATAGGTTCTGAACTGAGTTGTAGCTGGTATTTCATTAGGACAAATATGCATCACTATGTAACATTGTGGCATTACACTCTACTTGATTCTCATCAATTGTAACTGATGATATTTTATTGTGATTATTAAATTGTGAAAGATGTTGGTTATTTGACCATATATGTTTGTGGTATAAGTTTTGATGTTCTATATGTATTATGTTGTATTTGAAAGAGAATTTATAGGTCGGGATGATTGACTATTGCAGGTAGTAGTTGTTGAGGTTTGGATATCGTGGTTTGAGAACTTGTGTGCATTATTGATTTACATAGGGTTGTAGGTTTTCCTGTAGAACATCATTGCTATTTGGTATTCATTCTCTTACTTCTACACTAATGTAGATTACGATCCAGAGTCATGGTTGTCTCTCCTTCTTCTCTTCTATGTCTAAGGCTAATTGTGGAGAGTTTGTGAGATAGGTACATGTCATATCAGTAGGCACCTATACGGCTTTATCATATTCTTGTTTGTTCTAGAAAAAAAGGACATTTAGACTTATAGTTCTTTTTTTGAAGTCTATTGTAATGAATTAGAGGTTTGTATAGGTGACACCGTGTATGGGAATTTCATGTGTTACGTTATATTTATACGCAATGTTAACGTATTAAAGGTCCTACATTCTATTTTACTTCTATGTTTACCTCTTGAATTGGGTTATAAACTGACTTTTCTTGGTAGAAGAAGATAAGTACCATCATATTCATTTTTTTATCTTAAGACAAAAATTATTAGTGTACCGGTGTGATACTCGAGTCAATCATTGTTAATACATACTATGCATGAAATCTTTTGTGAGTCTACAAGAATATTATAAAAAATAAGAGATGTCTAACTATTTTGAGAAAACCTAGTCTACCTTGACCAATACACTTGCTGAAGAACGTTGACCAAAATTTTTTGGCTCCATGAGGATGAACATAAATAGGAAATCCTTGGGTTTAAACCTCTTTGCTATGAGATCTCTTCCCTTCATGGTTTCAAGCTAAGGGTGGTTTCGTAAAATTGTTGGAGTAACCCTCGCTTGTTTTCTTCATAAGAAGTCAAAGGAAAAATAATATTTTTAATCTAGGGTTTGATCCCATTAGCTCTGCTATAGTGGAAATGTAAGGCACCAACACCATAACAACATTGTTATAGAGGAAGGTTTCCCTCTACAGTTGGATGACACCATTCCTGATTAAATCAAACTTTTATTAAAAAATATTTGTACCTAATTTTTGAATTCAGCTCCTCTCCATTTATCTTCTCTCCATTTTCCCCAAATTCTTGCTTGAATGTGAGATACATGACATAGGTAAAAATAATAATTAAAATTCAATTGAATAAAAATAAAATTTTAATTATGATTTAGATAATTAATATTTAATAAAGAAAATAGCAACACCACAATCATAAAAATATTATAGGTGTCATAAATATATTATTACAAAAAATATTTTTTTTTCTAATATGATCTTTATTGTTTTGTCCATAAAATATATTTAAATTTCCATTTCTCTTTCTAATATTTGTACTAGTGAGTATTTTTCTATCAATTATATGATAATTGTAAACTGAATTTTCAAAAAGTAAGTTCAAAGTTGCGATCTAAGTTATTCAAATTTAATTTATTTTTAAAAAAACTTGAAGATAATACTGGATGAATTTTTTTTTTGCGAAAAGCTAAAAGGTTTTATAATTTATTTAAGATTAAGATATTATATTGTCATGACTTAGATATGGTATTATTAGTATTTTTATATGAAAATATTAATTATCTAAATCATAATTAGAATTTTATTTTAATCAATTAATTCTTAGGCATTGATTTTTATCTGTTATGTGTCACACATCCAAACAAGAACTTGAGGAAAATGGAGGAAGGGAAATGGAGAAGAGCCCAATCCCTAATTATTAGATTGTGTCTTTAGATTTAAATAACTAATTTACAACAAAAATCTACATAATTCAAAAGACTAAATTATCCCAACAAACTAAAACAACATACTGGAAATATAAAATTCAAACTGATTCTAAAGCTAAAAAAACTGTTTTGCAAAATATTATAGTAATTACTTTAAGTAATTTTCAACATCTTTAAAGGGTCTACTCTAAAAAGTTTTATGCTTTAAAAAATAGGCAGTCTTACTTCCAAATCTTAATCTTTTTCTAATTTTATTTTGCCAAAAAACAATGTTACCATTTGGCTATATTGGTTAAGTTTTAAACAAGTTGTGGTAGTCGATCTGTTATTTCGTATATCTATATATCTATATAATAGGAGAAATGATAGTGCTTAGGTGTCAGCGCCACAATTAAATCATATTTTTTATTTTAAAAATCAATTAACAAATAATTATCAATATAGCAAGACGTAAAATAGAAAATCAATTAGTTTTAAATTTTAACACATGTCATCTTCTTACTTATTCACTATTTTTTACATTTAAAATAATAGTTAATTAAAACAAATATAATATTTGTCAGCATTGGGAAATATGTATAATGTACGTGTCACATTCTTAATTTTTTAATATATTATATATTTATATAAAACAGAACCCTAGGTCCACTTTTGTGGCACCACAACAAGCGAGAACTTCTTTTTAAATTTATTTATTTTAAAATTAGTCTCACCTCTTTCATGAAAAAGATTGTATCTTAAAAAGTTGTGGACTTAATGAAGAGTGATAACATTATGAAAAAGTTTGCGGCTTTAAAAGAAGAGTTGAAACTTTTTATCAGATGTTGTCTGATTTTTATGTAAAGTTGTGATTTAATTGACGGAAGAGTTGCGACATTTTATAAAAAGTTATGTCAAAAATAGCCTCCTCTTTCAATAAAAGATGTGACTTTTATGAAAAAATTGCAAACTTAAGAAGAGTTGCGGACTTTATCAAAGGTTGGAGCTTTCTAGAAAATGCATTCCGGAACTTTTAATGAAGAGTTGAGAATTTTATCAAAAGTTTTGACTTTTATGAAAAGTTGCGACTTTATGAAAAGTTGTAACTTTTATAAAAAAATTATGAAATTTTTGAAGGGTTGAAATTTTTTCAAATAGTTGTAACCTTTCTGATAAGGCACAATAAAAATTTGTTCACACTACCCTTTGTTGTGTATAAATAGAGGGATTTCCTCTCATTTTAAAATAACCAAAATTGTGATTTTCTTCTTATACTTTCACAAAATTAAATATTCGTGTACTTTTCTATAATTCATTAAACATCTGGTATTGAAGGGAAATAGTTTTTCTAAAGGAACAATGTGCATTCAGTGGGCTCAATTTTTTCCTTTCTATTTCATTCTATTTTTACATATCCTTGTGTAATTTTTCTTACACTCATTAATTAATGCTTATGATATTAAAGTTATTTTTATGTACACGTTTTAAACTCCATTCTTTATGTTTCTGCAATGTTATTGTCTCCCGTGATATCGAACATAGACACATATAGTACGTATATTCATTGTGCAAAAAATAATTATTGTACTCAGTTCCAAGAAGGCATGTTTTGCTATTTAATCAAATTCGATAAACTTTAAAAGTACTATATATAAACCTTACATATTATGTATATTTACCATAGATAGAAATTTCTCACTTATCAATCGAAGAAAAATCATATGCAAGCTCAAAGTTATCATTTATTTCATGTTCAAGTTAATTTCTTATCTCTTTTTTTTTAAATTTACTGACCCTAAGAATATTCACAATTCGTAATCTATGCAAACTTAATATTTACTTTTATGATGGAATGACTTTAGTATACATTCTTATTTTCTTATTTATTTTCCTTCATGTTATTTTGTTAAAGACTAATGGATTCATTATTTAATGAAAAATTCGTATTAGAGGTTCTTGAGTTATGTGATAATGACAAATAATTAAATTCATGTTGGAATATTGAAAATAGTTTTTTAAAAACCTATTTTTTAATTATTTTTAATGTATGGATATTAGTTAAAAGAATTATTTGCAAAAGAATTATAAAACTCCATTCAATTAACGTTAAATAGATTTTTTTTTTAATTTTTTTTTATCTTAAGACATATTTACTATTTTTTTATAAAAAAAAAAGACTAGTTGATATATACTTTTTATAATATGAAACAACAGTTATATATAAACAATGCTAAACGTCATCAGTTTCTTAGACACCGACAAAACTTAGCACACAAAAAAGTCTATATTATATATTTTTAAATGTTTCATTTATAAATTTGAAATTTGATTTTTTTTGGAAGTAATTTCATCGAGGAAAGTTTTAATATTTCAAAAAATATTATAAATTATAAAACTTCAATTTAAAAATAAAAGTTCAATTGGTTATGCAACTCACTTTTAAGACACTCTTAAAATGATTGCTCTTTAAAATTCAGAGAATAAAAAAATAGTGATTCCTAGAAGTACACTAACGGTAGTAAAAGGACGGCCTTCCCTCAAAATGGAGGTGGAGGGTTTAAAAAAATAGTTTGAGTCTGATTTTATAAATACACACACAAATATATTTTTAGGACTGTAGTATAAAAGTATGAATATTTTATTTATAATTTATAACATACATATTTGTATAGATAACTAGATCAGTTTTATAAAATTCTCAACAATCTTCTACTTTTCAAGGAAGTTTAAACTGCATCTTAAAATAAACTGCATCTTTAAATGTAATTCCTTATATATAGAACTTCTTTGAGTAAAAATTTAGATTGTTTTGTGAAATTTATAAATAAACATGGTTACAATTTAACACAACTTCAGATTGTAAGTGTCTCTTTTACTTCTTGACTCAAGATTAAGTTTTTGATCGCCAAACAAACGCATTCTGAGCTCATCCGCCGCAGTCACCAACATCCCCTCTCCATCCCCCACCCCCAGTCCCATAATTCCATCCCTTACTCCCCAACATTCTAGCCCAAAGGCACCACTCACAGCCCGATATACTCGTCCCATGAGGCTTACACAGACGCACAGCTGTCACACGCTCCACGATTCATAAAAATCCAACTCATTTCCAACACCTACCGCCTCCCAGCTCTAAATTCGAATGAAAAATCTTAAAATACGCATATTCAATGTACTGATTCCAGTTGGTCTGCATCGTATCATGATGCAGATGTAGGTACCCAGGATCAGCACATAGCGCCTTGTTGATCCAGTTTGAGCACTCAGAGTCAGTGATGAGTCTCCTTGCATTCCGTAAGACTCTTTTGTTGCTTCTAGTCTTTACTTATAGGATGTTGTGGGGTTTGTCCCAACATCTATCTTAGTATGATAGAAGCTTTATAGGCAGATAGTAGTCAGACAGTTTAGATTTGAGTCTCTATTTATCTACATTTTAGGTATTTTGTCATGAGACTTAAGTTTCATTTTGGTCAAGACATTATAAGTACTCATTATGAGAATGTTTTCTCATTTTATGTTGAGTTAAGTCTTCCGTTGAGTTATGTAAGACAATTCAAGGTTCCTCTCAAGGCCAAAAATGATCATTGGGTGTCGGCCACGTCCAGGGTGTAGACTGAGGCGTGATAATAGTATTTCCTAGTTTTCTTCTCATCCTATTTTCCTTATTTTATTTTCATGAAGGAACAAGTCTAACCATCCTTGATCATGAATAATTATCATTGGTTCACCCATTTTAGCCTCATCAAACCCAGTTATCATCCATCCCCAGATTACATTCCTTTGATAAAAGTTTAATATCCTACGTGTACGGGTGTCTAGAATATCTTTAATATTTTCTGTGACATCCTCATCCCTTATGTTTTCTTGAACTTCCTCTGAGTCATCATCCCCTAAAGTGTCAGAAGATACTACGTTGTTTTCACTCCAGTGTTGTCAGTAGTCTCATCAACAACCCCCCCCCCCCCCCCCCCCTCTTTTAAAATCCTCTTTTAGATCTCCCTATTGATGTACTATGTTGGATTTTTTCCCTGTGTTTGGGAGAATATATCTTTCGCTTTTCCTTTCAAGTTCTCTTAGAATTAGAAGTTTCATCATGTATCTCAATAGGATCAACTGAAAGAGTGAACTTACCTGAGGAGGAATGTCATCTTTTAGCAGCCATAACATTATACTCTCTTCAAGAGACCTTTTTAGACAAACAAGTACCATAATGGGAGATGTGGATTGAGGATCATCCCTTCGTTAATCAACTGGTAATATAACTTGCTTCCCAGAGGCTTTTCTCAAACAAGACCTTTGACGTTTTGGCACTGGATTGGTACTCTAACTTTTTCCTTGGGTGATAGATTTAATTCCCCCTTACTCTTAACACTAGTAGTATCATCAGAACCCTTTGTTTGTTCCCCCTCAATCGAGGGCATCATCCTAAAATGCTTGATTTCACCTAACTTGTGGATGATAAGTTCCCCCTGAGTTGAGCCCTCTATAAGTATGTGGTATGCAGTGTGAGATATACCTAGGACATCTATATAGAGAACATCAGGTGTATGGTTTAGGTCGGATTGTATATGAAAGGTATAAGAGCTAGTTCATGAGAGGATTCCACTTTCGGGGAAAACTTTGATACCCATCTAAAGATGTGATGGAGAAGATTGTTTCTCTTCTGGGTAGATGGGAGAACTTGTGGGCTTTTTACCTAAGTAGTAGTGTGATTAGATTTTGAGGAACGTGGGAAGAATCAAGTTTGTGTATTAGCTTTTTAGTATTCTCAATTTGTTGAGATACAATAATATACACACCTAAACAAAATTACATGACGTGCGTTAGAATTAGGTCTTAGGCGTAACTCATGCTCAAAAGGTATCTCAAAGGGATGAGGATTTTCCAAACATTATAAGGAGTTTACCCATCTTATTTACCACCGATTTGAGACTTTTGTCATTCTTTAACACCACATCTCATGTCCAGTGCTTAACATCTTGTGTGTGGGCAATTTTGACTTTGGAGGTTCCAACATTGGGTGAGATTGGCCCTTCTCTAATACTATGTTAAATTGGGTCTTAGTCCTAATTCACACCCCAAAATTAGCTCAAAGGGAGGAGAAATGATCATACTTGTAATGAGTTCATCCATCTTATTAACTACTAATGTGAAACTTTTGTCATTATTTAACAATGTGTGTGCGAACCTGACTCTAATTTTTCATTATTTTCTATATGTTTGCAAATTTGTGATTATAATGTGTTGAGTAATTATATACAAAGTATTGAAGTAAAACATAAATAGTGGTGAATGTAAGAGTATCAATGTCATGAAAACGTGACCAGTCCCTTTGAAATCTTGATCACCCTAGTTGCAACGTGTTTCTTTCAAATTGTTCATTTTCCAATGCCTTGATGAAGTTGTCATCGATTTGTTTTTCAATGGTACGAAAGTTGATAATATGTACTTTTTCTACATTATTTCTTAGAAAGTGATATCTGATGTTAATGTGTTTTGTTCTCTTATGTTGGAATATGTTTTTCTTAATATTAATTGTTTTTGTGTTATCACCCAAAATTGGAACACATTCAATGCCTAGATCAGATTTATCATCTTCATTAGTAGCTTTGAGCAAGACTTTTAGCTTTATTTCCTTCACTTCTCTTGGCACTTCCGATATTATCTCATATGTCTTTAGATATTCTAAAATCTCATCTAAGGTCATATTTATTAAGTCTTTTGCCTCTCTTATTGTACTCACTTTGATTTCCCATGATCTCGGCAGAGTTCGAAGAAACCTTGTCTACATGTTCCATTTTTTTTACCATAAATGAATTTCCCCTTTATTTATTTTACAGATATGGATCTTTTTGTAGTGTATATTTTTCCCAAAGTAATTAGTTCGTTTACCACAATAGTTAATCTTGTGATCATATCCTAAAGCGATTCTACATTCTTCATCTTGAAGGACTCGTTGTCTGTACAAAGTCTAGCAATTCGAAACATTCTGACTTGAAAAGTACCTTCATGTGAATTTAGAAGTGTATCCCATATTTCTTTGGGTGAGGTACATCGTGAGATTCATTTTAACTTTTCATGTCCGAGCCCACTTACAGGAATACATTTAGCCTTGACATTTTTTTGTAGCATCTTGAAATCAACAAATCCATGTTGAGACTTAAGTTATGGAATGTCCTTTCCTTCGTTGTCTTTGATTGTAGGTATTAAAGGTTCATAGGTGAATCTCATCCATAGTTCATAGTCTTCAACTTGAATAAAATCTGTCATCCTTGCCTTCTTCATTTATAGTATTATCGGTTAAATAAGTGTAATACCATATATAAAAAAAAATATGGGCATAAATTTTGTTTGGTACTCTTTCAATAAGAAACAAGATGATTGGTTGTTATTTTGACCCAATGGAGTTGTTTTTAAAAAAATTGGGCTAAAACCCTATTTGGAATAGTTGCGCCTGCCAGCAATCAAAAGAAAATAAAGAAAAGGGAATTAGGAATAGGGGGTCTTCATCAGCTACTGGAAGAAAAAAAATATAAAAAAGATCAATTTTTTTTTGTTTTAACAAGAAAGTATAGTGAAGGATAGCAAAGAAAGAGTGGAAGTGTAAGTGAGGGGCATAACAAAGAAGAAGGGAGTACATGTAGACTTTATCGAGTTGAGATATATCTTTTTTGTTTTTCATTCTTCATCCTATCTAAGATTATTGGCCTAAGTCATTTAAATTATGTGTTGAAATCTAATTACTAGAGGTAATTAATTGAGCAACACAACTAGGGATGTCAAAAATAAGTCCAAACTTAATAACCTGTCCAACCCGCCCATACTTTTATGGGTTGGTTCAACATAATTTAAATTTGGTCCAGTTTTCATTCCAACCCAATAAATCCGTTCTAAATTAATTCTGAGTTGATCCCAATATATTCTCCACTTCAACCCGCTTCCGTAAACCTATATTCTAAAGTAAACCCTTTGGTCTCACTTTTTCGCAGAAAGATCACAACAAATTCAGAGTTCTTCTTTGATTTTGGTTTCGACCATCTATCTTGCTTAGTGCAGTGAGAGTTCAAGTCAATTTTCCCAGGTTCAATTCTTCTTCTTCCCAGATTCAAGTTTTCTCTTGCTTTTCCTTTTGGCTTTAAACTTCTTCCCAAATTCAAGCTTAATGAGTTGAAATTAATTTTTTTTTGTGATTTCGCTGCTATTTAGAGGTTTGTATTGTAAAAGAGTTAAATAATTGCATTGATGTACATTGAACATGTATTGCAGTACATAGTGATTATAGTGTAGATTACACACTAGATTTTAATTGGAAGAGTTGTTATACAATTTTTTAGAAGTTAGTTACAAGTTTGTTAGTAAGTGGACGTATATAACGCATGTAATGTGTGGCATTGTTGCTTAATGCAGTTTCTTCTTTCTCTCCCCACTAAACTGCTTCCTTCTACGTGTTCTTGAGCAGCTTCAGCCTGAGATTTGTGCCATGGATTCTTGTTAGAATCCATAGCTTTACTGTAATCAAAGCAACTAGATCAAAGCAACTTGGTTCCTTCTGTAATCTGTAGACAAAGGAAATAGAGTTTGTTAATTCGATGGTTTCTACTGAGATTCAGCAGGGAATCACAGGAACATATTGCATCCACGCCATTGAATCATCTTCATCCTTTATACTTGCACCCTCTGATTCACCAGGCTCACTCACATGGAATCATGCTCACAGGAACAGATACCTACACTTTGTGGAGCAAAGCATGCAGTTTTGGCTTTGCTTGGAAGAAACAAAGTAGATTCATTGATTGGAACAGTGAACGAGATCAACTTTTCAGGGAGTTTGGCGCCACGTGGATCGATGTGAATTCCATTATTTGTTTCATTCATGGATTCGTGACTGGTAGTTAAGATCTCACCGTGGTGTTTCTTTTCTGTTCAGATACACATTGATTGGGAGATAAGAGAAAGGTGTCACACAAGATCAACATTTCTCGTGTGTTCATCAGCTGACACAAGGAGTCTTCACACGTTTTCAGGTGTGGTCCTCCCTATCTCATATACTATTCCAGACTCAAGTTCTTTGGATGAATATGATAGCATCATGCCACCACCCGCAGCTTGTAATGTCCTAAATCTAAGTAGGTTTTTTTGAGCATCTTCAATAAATCAGAGCATAATGTTGCATGTTCCTTATGGACTTAATGATGGTATGCTCAAGCTCGCAGCCAATCCTGTTATCAGTCACTTCCTAGCATTAACAGGTTATGCCATGATAAGGTCAAGATGAAGTCAAAACTCGCAGCAAACTTAAGTACTCAATGCAGAAAGTTCAAATTCAAATCCTACTGCCTGTATACATCAGGTCTATTTCTAGGATAGGAAGCCATACATCCTAATGTTTTCTGTGAATATTGTCCACATGAGGGACATATTGAGAAGTGATTGCAACAAATTAGTGAAGTGTGATCATTGTCACAAAACTGCCATGTAAAACTGATTGTTTCAGCTTATTGGAATCCTAACAGAGTTCAAAGGAAAGAGAGATTCAGTTGTTGCAGGGAACCTAGGTTATGAAGAAATCATCAATCCACAGCTGCTCCACACCTACCAAAAAGGGAGTCTCTCAAGCTCAGCATCTGAACAATGCCAATGCCACTGTTTACACCACACAACATCAGAAACCTTTATTTCAAATGTTTAATCAAACAAACAGTTGGTGATAACACATGTGTGCAGCCTATATGCAGTAACTCTTAACTTATCTAAGGATGCTTTCCCATACAGTGGGTGTTGATACTGGTGCTCGCATCACATGAGAAATGATGCTAAGCATTTACAATGTGAAAGAATGATAAAACTGCAGGTAGTTTTCAGTGCCTACTGGAGATGTCTGCAAAAGGTTTCTCATATTGGAAGTTTCTATAGAAAAAGGTGACATGCTCAACAGTGTTGTGCATCCAGACTTCAAATTCAATCCTATGTCTGGTTTCAAAAGTGACAAAAGTTTGAATTGTTGTGTCACCTTCTTTCCTCATTCACTGTGGTTTTCAGGACCTCTCATCTGGGATGTGAGGGTGACTGGTAAAGAAAAGGATGGATTATACATGGTAGATCCCCAGTAGAAGATGCCTCATAGATGCTACAGCAATACATTGCTGAAGATAATGCTACTGTTTGGCACCAAAGTTATGCATGTGTGCCTATGAATGTAATCAGGAGATTCCCATTTTCAATTAAGTTTGGTAGTAATTTGCTTACATAATTGTGAAATTTGTCCACGTCTTGCTAGACAAACTAGACTGCCTTGTTCCTAACATACTATAAATCAACAAGTATTTTTCAGCTGGTTCACTTAGATGTTTGGGGACCACTTATATGGTTGAAATTTTGATGGTAATGAGATATTTCCTTACTGTTGTTGACTGGACTATTCAAGATGGACTGGATTTTTCCCCTTTAAAAATGGAAGCCAAATGAATCGATGTTTTAGTGTTGTTAAAACATTTCTTTACAGAGCGGTTGAAACCTCAGTTTGGAAAAAGGATTCAGAAGATAAGGTCATACAATGGTTCTGAATTTTCAACTACAATTGCAATGAGCTTTTCAAGTTATATGGATTATCCATGACGTTCTTGTCCATAACACCTCAACAGAATGGTTATTGGAAAGACAACATAGACACATTCTAGAGACAGAAGCAAGAGCTATCAAGTTTCAGCCTGTATTTCCAGATAGATTTTGGGGTTTTTGTGTTCAAGCTGCAGTATATGTGATCAACAAGTACCTTCCTACTCTACACTAGTTTGAAATGTGGTGTGGCCATCTTTTGAGAAATATACAATAAGCCTCCTTCAAATTGATTCACTTAAGATTGATAGGGGTTGCTTATGTTTTGCTACGAATCTTATCAAACAAGACAAGTTTAGCCTAGGGGGCCCTAACGTCTGTCCTGATGGGTATGAGCCTACACAAAGGGATACACAATTATACAATTTTGGAGACAAAACATTCTTTGTTAATAGGATGTAGTTTTTTTGTTTGAAATCAGTGTTTCCTTTCAAGCAATACTACACTACATCTTCATCTAGTGACTATATCCAGTGCAGACTTATTCAATTATGATGAATGATCACTATAGTGCCCCAATCCTCTATTACCTCCTTCTTGTTCAGATAAGCTGTTCCCATTTCATCTCTCAGGATGATCCTCCAAGAGTGCTGCTTGCCAATTTCATCTCCATCATGATGATCCTCCACTAGAAAATCACTAGAACATTTAAACCTCCAATTTGAGGCATAAGGATTACATTACTCTACAAATGGGACCGAAAAATGTCTGTATGTCATACTTCAGTGCTAGACTATACTCTGTGTTGTCCAACAAATACCAAGTTTATTTCAAAATTTCCTCTTTGAGAATGAACCATCTACCTATGTCAGAGGCCATACAGATGCTAGATGGTGTTTGATGCAATGCAGAGTGACATAAAGCTCTAGAGGATAACCAGACTTGGGAACTATTAGACTTGCCCAAATACAAGAAAGCCATTGGCTGTAGATGGGTGTAAATAGGTGAAGTATATTCAGATGGTGGTTTGGAAAGATTCAAGTCAAGATTGGTGGCTACAGCTATAATCAAAAGGAGAGGATTTTTGATTATCCAAGGAGCATTCTCACTCATAGTCCAAAATGACTACTGTAGGTCTGTTATTTCATTGCACTGCTAAGCATTGGCACATTCATCAAATGGATGTGTACAATGCCTTTCTACAAGGAGATTTGTATGAAAGGTATTATGACATTGCCTAAGGTTTTAGGTAAAAGGAACAACGACAGACTGGAAACAATCAAGTATGTGATTACTAAAGTCACTCTATGGCCTGAAACAAGCTCAAGACAGTGGGAACATCAAGCTTACACAACACCTTAATTTAATCTGGATTTTCATCAAAGCACACGAGATTATTCTTTGTTCACAAGATGAACCAGCAAGATAATTTAGTTCTTATATATTAGATGATCTGTTATTGACAGGCAATTATTCAGTGATGATTCAACAAACTAAGGAGATGCTACAACAGTCTTTCAAAAGGGAAAAAAAAAAAAAAAGATCAAAGATTTGGCCTAAGAATAGTCGGGCTCCTTCTCCCCGGGGTGCGGGAATTTTGACATAGGTGGATGCCTGGAATTCTGATACCTATCCCAGAGGAAGATGCTTTAGAACTCATATCATACATTGGGTTGGCAGGTGGGCCAACCAGTCCTCAACTCCAATGGAATTAAATCAAAGCCTTACTACATTGAGTTGATGGCTAACATCCCATCTACATGTCCAGATGCCAACATTAAAAGATCCTACAGGCTATCAAAGGTTAATTGGGAGGCTGTTTGTAGTCTTCACACTACTTTAGACCCTTATATATCCTGTGCTGTACAATGTTTTAACGTCAATTTATGCACTCTCCAAAGACTTCACATAGGAGGCTGCAATGAGATTAGTTATATTATGTGGAAATAGCAACCAGGTACTTTGTATTTGATGGCAATCAACAGGGGGAGTGAAATTAAAGGTGTTTTGTGGATGCGATTGGGGGCCAATGCATTATAGTATAAGAATCATTACAGGATCCTTGGTACATATGAGGTTCACCTATATCCTGGAAATCTAAAGAAACCAGTGACAGTGTCTAGGAGTTCGCATCAGGCAGACTAATAGAGCAATGGCAGCTACATTTTTTCTGAGGTTTGTTTGGATTGTTGTTTATTTTGATGAACTGGCGTCAAGATTTCACCTTCCTGTGTTTATTCATTCAACACACTTCTGCAATTCAAATAGCAGCTAATTCCAGTGTTTCCATGAGAGAACAACCACACATATGATATAGACTTGGCCTTTCGTGAGAGAAAAGATACAAGAATGGATTGGTTTTCACAACATTTTGAAGTCATCTGAAAAGCCTGCGACATATTCACTAAGACCCTTGGACGATATTCTCATACAACACATCTTGTACCAAGCTAGGAATGAAGAACATCTCATACTCCAGCTTGAGGGAGGGTGTAAAAGGATTCAATAATTGCATTGATGTACATTCTGGAACTGTATGAAGTACATAGTAAGATTTATAGTGTAGATTAACACACTATATTATAAGTAGGAATAGTTAGTTTCCAAATTTTGTTTCGAAAGTTAGTTCAATTTTGTTAGTAGTGGACTGTATAAACCTCATGTAATGTGTGGGGGCAGGGGGGAGGGGGGGGGGTTGCTTAATGTCAGTTTCTTCTTTCTCTCCCAACTAAACTTGCTTCTCTCTCTTACGTTTTCTTGCTTGAGCACTTCAGCTGAGATTTGGCCATGGGATTTCTTGTTAGAATCCATAGGCTCTTACATGTATACTGTGTTATTCTTGTTAACTTGAATTGGCTTTTCATTTTTTCTTAATGGTATAAAGTTTAGTATTTGGGTTTCAGTTATTCCTTTTTGTGATTGCTTCTCTAATTGTCTATGACAAATTTAGCACTTTTGTGTTGGATGGTTGACTGCTTGTTTATGTGTGTAGCGTATGTAGGTGTTCACTTTGTGTATGTATGGAGTATGTCTTGTAGTGTATGCATGTGGCTATTTATCCGGTATATGTTACTTTAAACCACCAAAAGTATTTAACTGCCCCTGATTTCGTAATAGTCTTTCTTTGATTGCTGCAAATTTACTTCAAGTATTTCTTTGGTATTTGTGTACAACGTAGGGACTTTGAAGCTCAGTCTATAATGACAGTCATTGTGAACGAGAGTATAAACCATTTATCCATTAAGCTTGAATCTCTATAATGACAGTCACAATGTCACTTTGATTTCAAGAATTGATTTTTTTTCTATACAAACATCAAATTTCTTAATAATAATGTAGGAAGATAAAATGAATTCTCAATTTCTTTTGGAAAAAAAACACCAAGTTCTCATCCCAATTCATTTTCTTCCTTTGCAAGGGACCACGGGTTACATCAGCCATGGCTCGAAAAATCCCTACCATTTCAACCGCTATCAGGGGGACATCAAAGAGGAAATGAAGGAATGCAAAACCTATAGATAATATATTATAATTTCTATGAGCCTCCCCTTTCAGTCATTCTATTGTTGTCGTTATCATCCATAGGAACTGTCTTAGTGACTGAGATATCCATGGAATACTTTTTCACCCACAAAGAAATGAGGATACTCGCTAAGATACCTATTAAAAGAAATGTATTAGATCCAGAGTCGGATGATACATCAGCACCGACTAGACTGCTAATAGATGTGTTCTATAGGATCATTGGCAGGAAGCCAATTGCAGTTGGAAGTAGGAAATCCAGGAAGAACCTAACATTGGTTGCTGCTAAGGCATAGTTAATTACAAGAAAGGTAAATACTAATGAAAGAAACATCTTGTGGGAGTTATAGAGTTTCATTTTACGTCATAGTCAACAATCTTGTCTGCTTGTCGTTTCTATTGATTTTTGCATTGGTTTTCTCAACTCCATTATAGTGCCTTAGTACCAAACTTCATCATTGGGAACTCATTAGTATGTGCTATAATGGGACTGTGCGCGTTATTCTCTGGATACTTTGTTTCTAAGAATGAGATACCAAATTGATGTATTGTGATGCATTATGTATCACTTTTTAAGTACCTTTTTGAAGGATTCTTGATTGCGATGCATTATGTTATATTAATTATGCATTTTGATATTAGTGTGCTAGTGTGTGTTCTGTGGTATTGATATGTTTTATTTTTCTCCATGAATGTATTATTCATGAGCTGCTTTTGATTTTTATAGGTTCTGTTACACTTGTTCAACTAAAAAGGAGCATGTTGATATATTGCCAAGAATTGCAAATATTGATACGTTGAAGAAGAGTGTGTTGGATCAAAGGACTGTTCTTGTTATACCATTTAGTGAGTTCAGTTGTGTTCTTCACTGCGTCCAGCCTTGCCATGGTGAAAAAAAAATGTTTAATATGTTAATTTGGAAGTTTTATTATTGTCATATATACAAACAAATGTAGTATTGTTTTGTGGTTTTCCACTTAATATCCTATTGTATTTTTACTTATATTGTGTAATTATTGCTACTTAATATCGTGTTGTATTGCTTTTTAACATCTTGTTGAATTATTTCTTAATATCATGTTGTATTTGTACTTGCTACTTAATATTGTGTTGTAGTACTTCAAGATTTTGCTTAAGATTAAGCGGGTCAAATAGGGCGAGTCATAACACAACTCAAATTTTAGCTCATTTGAGCCCAAAATTAATTTGGACAGGTTATAACCCAACCTACTTTCTGATGCAGTCCACTTTAACATTTTAAATTTCAATTCAACCCGCCAATTTGACACCCTTAAGCACAACAGTAGCCGATAACTGCTTATTGCTTCTGATTGATCAGGTATTGCGAGAAATTTGAAGAAATTGAAACTCCCCACTTGCTTCCGGTAGAAGAGCTCATGCTGAAGGTCAATCTTCGATTGATAAATTTTACTTGAGTTTTCTTTTTATGGCTATGGATTTTTATTTTTGAGTACAAAGGTAATATTGATATCGTTAGAAATCAATTGGCAGTGGGTTGTTTCTTTGTCTTAAGCACTAGTTTGGTATACTTATCGATAAGGAATGAGATGAACAAATTTTAAGTACATTGAAATTTCCAAGTACATTAACTTTTTGATTTATTCATAGCATTAATATATATGATTTGATGAATGAAGAGTTAATCATAATAACTTGAGGGTTGTGTATTCCACATTTATAATGAATTAGCTTTTAAACGAGATTTTAACATGAGACTGATATGATGTGATTATAGATTAACAAATGAAATTCATATGTATTACTAGAGTGACGAGCCTGGTATTTTGGCATGACTACTATAAGCAATAATCTCACCACAACTAGTATTTTCATAAATTTCATGAGTTTTACATGGTTTATAAAGTAAATGTGTTACTGAATGTTATGAACTTGCATGTGGGACAAGTGTTTTAGTTGATATGAAACTGAAATGATTATTTCAGATGATCTCATTTTTACATGGTATGATTACTATTACAGAAAAATTTTACACTTACTTGAGAAATATTATTTTGACAGGTGTGTGTTAAACATTGAAATGATATGATTTGATAAGATTTACATGAGTTGTTCGATTTTGAAATGCTTCAAAGATCACGAGAAAAGTGTAAATAAGAGTAGACCTTGATGAATTCTGTAGCTAACGACGCGTTCGTTCGACCTGGTGCACCTTGTAGTTACAGATTACCGATAAATTTCTTGACAATGGGAAGCTAGAACTAGTATACTATTACTGATATCCCTCAACTAGGGATCTTCTAATATAAATATTTAATTCCTTTATGAGGAGTTTAATGTTATTTTTTAATTTCTTAAAGAGAAGGGCACACTTAAAAAGGATACCTCCTAGCTATACTATTTGATATGAAAATATTTTTCTGAGTTTACTATCAAGTATTAACATTTATTTTGCTTATATGATGCACATAACATTGAATATTATTATTGTTTCTGAAAAGCTTTATTTCATCATTATGATTATTATACTAGCATATTTTTGATTTGTCCCTCATTAAAATGGTTGTGCTTAAGTATTAATACTTGCATCTCACTTCCCCCTAATTGGTTTTACAGAGAACTCAGATGGTATTGAGAAGCATTTCGTTAATTAGAGAGTGTAATTTGGTGTCATCTTGTGATCCCCACATTGCCTCGAGTGGCAAGAGATCTATTGATTTGTCATGTATTTTTAAACTGTTAGAGTCGCTCCATTCATCATTCCTTTTATTTGAGTCATGATTAATATTTCGTATTGTAGCAAAGTGACTAGTTTAGAGCTTTTTTTTATATATATATATATTTGGAGATGAATTGATTTTATCGCGTACCAATCTAATCATTGGTGAATATTATGTCGTGGCATATAGTTGCTATCAGTTGTGTTGTGATATTCTAAACACAGAAAATTAAGAATAGGCCTAGAAATAAAGGAAACTCTGCCCAACTTTCTGTACAATTTTGGTAAGTCTTGCTTTGAGATTCTCCCTTTTAGAGTTGGTCATGTTATTAACTTGGGTAGTGACAATAAGGGTGGTCTGTTGATATGTTGTTCTTGACCATGTCCAATAGGAAGTGTATAATTTATAGTGATCTTTTCTTGAGATTTTAGACTCTTGATTAAGATAACGTTGTTGTGATGTCATTTGTTGAAATTATGACCTTTATAATTGTACTAAGGAAGATTTACTAACTATATGTTCCTTGATTATATAGTAATTTGAAGTAAATAAGTGTGCAAGTCAATAACACAAGAATTCAAAACTTTCCTTTTATTAATGAGAACTTCAAATTAGACAACGATTACACAACTTTGTAATCTAGGAAATTATTAATTTTAGTTCCTATACCCAAGACGCAAGCCAAGGTTTAAATCTTTTATAGTCAACAAGTTGCACCAACTTGTTATACCCACTTACACTTAGAACTCACTTGGAATTGATATAATTAACTAAAACATCCAATGAATAATTATACTATCAATATATCTTACGCTGCACTCCAAGACAAATCTAATCATGTTTTGCTTGTTAGTCACATTCTAAGTGCACAAGTCATTTTACAGAAGACCCTTCTCTTTATATAGATTGACAAACCTTTCCTTCTTTGCCTTGAACTTGATATGTTTGAAATGTTTCCTACTCCTTGTAGGACTTAGAAGCACTTCAAACTACTTCACATGGTTGCCCATATATACGATCATATTCACCTTTTCCTAATCATATTAGGTTCACGCAAGTTCATGTAGAATCAACTTGTTCCACGCATATTGTCTGTCTCCAAAATTCTAATTTATGTGAATCTAACAAATAAACTGACAAATTGAGCAGTTTATTAACTTCATGTCCTAATTAGGATATTTAAATTATTATAATCACTTTTATTGATATATACTCAACACTCACCCCATTTGATCATCCGTTTTCATTAACATAAATTTCTCCTTGCAATCACTTGGTGTTAATATACATTAAGCATCACTCCCTCGATTGTTAATTTTCATTGCATAGTAAATATTTATTCGTTTGAAATGTTTTTTGAAAACTTAATTTGCTACCATCACTAATATTTGTATATATTTAACATTCACACACTTTAATTCTTTATTTTTATATAGTAGCATATATTTCTCCGCTTGAAATATATTTGTAAAAAAGTCTTGCAATTAATGTTGCAGTCAACGCTACAACCACCTAATTACTACATATTAAATACTACCCCTTCAACTGTTTTCATTATTCACAACATAAAAAATTTCTTCATTACTACACTCTTGTAAAAATGGTGAGTTATTTTTTATGTTCTTGTTTCACTTTTGAAATGAGAATAAGCGTTTTAGACTGAATATATGTATGGATTAGTCTTGGTTTGTAATTATAGTTATTTGTGACACTAGCTTTTATTAGAGAAATAATGCCTCTGAGCATGTCGTAGATCTTCGTTCGTAAATTCAGTTATTTGTGCGATCATATACTTTTTTTTTAGAGAAATCATGTCTATCTGGCCATGTCCTTTGATCCATGACAATTATTCTTGTCTTTATGTTTTGCTGTTTGATTGAGTCATTGGTCAATTTGTTCCTTTTAAAAAAATAAAATAAAATTGTGTACTTGCTTATTCAAACCAAGATTATTAAGTTTTAATTTGTGCTTCTAAATTCACACAAGTCTTTCTCTCAAAGAGGCAAATTTCATGGTTGAGATTCAAAATTTTATGTTATGATTTTTGCGTTTTTTTTTTAAATTAGGACATTTTTGTTTATTCCAGAATTAATGGTGTATCTTGCCTTCGTTTTGTTATCTCATAAAAATTGTAGACTCAATTATATAACTAATTTACTAGAGACTAATGTTTCTCGTCTTTATTCTTGCTGTAGACAAGTGATATTGACAAGACTCTTTGATTTTCAGATTTTTCAAAGTGACAAAGGCGTAGAGTGATTTGTAGTATATTCAGTCTTACCTTATTAAAATTGTTCAACTAGAGTTCACCATTTTATGAAATATTTTGTTGAGGTAAACTTTGTTCAGTGTCCCTATATGAAGGTTTTGAAACAATCATTATAAATGAAAAATTACAATTTATTTGGCAACTGATTTTCTTGTGAACATTTTCATCGATCGTGTTTTATAATTTTCATAAATTCAATTTAAGTTTAAAGTGTATTTTAGTATTATAAATGATTATTTCTCTAGTTAATAGTCAATGACTCTATGGACTTGTCATTTTAACTTTTTTAATTATAATTAGTTAATTTTTTTATTTTAATTTCTGATTTTATGGTGAAACAGGGGTGGGTGCAAGGGGAATCTGACCTAAATAAGAAAATAAATCTCCGTGTATTTTGAGTTAACCAGAAAAAATGTGTTACTAATGCTTTAAAAAGGATCTTTGATGAAAAGTTCTATCGTTTAGAAAATGGACAGTCTCACTGCAAACCTTAAATCTTTTCTTAGATTTATATCTAAGATGAATTATATAAAAGAGAAATTTATTTATTTTTCTTCACATAGATTTCGGGATTTAGCTTTTAGTGGTTTAATTTTCTTTCCTAGTTAATTTAGTTGGAGTAAATAATGTCAAAAGAATTTTGTTTTTCCATATTTTAAAATCTAGAATTTTCTCAATTCACATGACATTTGATTTAGTTAAGAAATTGTTTTCTATATAATAAAAAAAAAACTAACTACAAACACAACAATATATTTCTGCTAAATTTTCAGAATTTTATTATTCTTGTGAAGCCAATTTCATGCGAATTTTTTTTCTAAAGTTTGAAGGTTATGTTCTACTGAAAACTTTTACTAGAGAAGGTGTTCATTAGAAAGTTATACTCATTTTTAACACATATAGCACTTCTAAAAAATATATATATTTAATGGAAATAGATTTTTATTCTGGAGAAAAAATATTAAGTAAGTAAATTAAATTAATGTCGCTGTATTTAAAGTCACTAAAGACTTTAACTACATTTCTGAAGTGTTGGTTACAAATATTATCATATTTATTATAGCTGCTAAATATGATATAGTTAATTATATTATTGTAGCAAAATATTTTTTTCTAAGTGATTGTTTATAGTAGTGTATTAAAATTTTAAAGAATAATATATAATTTTTGGTTGTATCACATAAAATTTGGAACATCTTGAGTTTACTCTAAAATGTTAGTGACTGTCAGTTTTCATCAAACTTATTCTTACATGTATGACATGTGTAAAGAGAAAGTTTACTCATAAATGTCACATGCATTAGACCACCTTATTTTTTCACCTATTTTATATTCTTGAAATTAAACTAGTATATGAAGAAGATGTGATTAATTTTATTTGTAAAGTGATGTTTGAACGCGTCTTTTTATAAATAATAGAACAATATTTTAAGGTGCTATTTCAGATTTGTTGGGCAATATTTTAAATTTAACTTTGATTGAATTGTTTAGCTGTTTCAGGAAATTATTATTTCTTATGGATTCAGAAATGGGAAAAATACAATTGTAATGAGAGAAACGGAGAAATATCAATTTAAACTTATCATATTTCCTGATTGCACCGAGGAAAAATCAATTGACTTAAATGAACCCAACAATTATGCCAGAGGAGGTACTGAAACTTGTCACCTCGTAAATAGTGTTAAAAATATTGATCTCATTTCATTAGAACGTCTGCTCTTCCGAAATTCATAATTATTACATGCTCTGACAAGTTCATTTTTTCAGAGTACACACTTTTGATGGAGCTTCTCACACACCGTAGTGAATTTACAAGTGGTGTGTCACAAATACTGACATCAAAGTCTTTCAAATAATGGTAGAAGCTCTCTTCAAACAGAAAACTTATGGCAATTTATTTTCTCAGAACACATACTTCCATGGAGCTTCAAGTATGGATTTTGTGGAAAATATAGTACACACCAAACGTTTTTTGAGCAACATACAAATTTTGGTGGTGCTAGTTCATCTACCTCAAGAAATCAGTCTAATGCTCTTATCCAGTGAGAAATTTAAGAGAACATGAATTAGGGGACACGTTAGTTTCTTGAGAAACAATATTGATCCTCAATCGAGTTCTCCTGTCGCGGTTAGTTTTCTATTATATCATGATTGTTGTCTGTGTTACTACTGTTTTCACTTATATTTTTCTTCGTATATATGAATCATATTCTTTATTTTCTTATAATTATGAGCTTCTTACCAATTTATTTGGATATGTAGGGTGACAATATCAGGGATGATCCAATTATTATTGAGGTAAGCATTCTATAATATCTATTATGAATTTAGTTGCCATTTTTATCTCTTCTCATTCTACTATCGACTTCTTTAATAGTAATATTGTATGATGACCATGTAAAACATGATATCCAATTGTTATTAAATGCATATTTTCAATTCATATTATACATGTATGAGTATTTTAAATTGTTAATTAGTCTAACTATATAAGATATATACATTCTCTTTGTTTTCATTTATTTTTATTTGTCAAAAGTAACCTTGACATGTTGAATATGTTATTTCATGACACACATACCTTTGATGCAATATGTGATAATGATACTAAGCAAAATAGGTCCATTACTATTCAAAATTTAAAATGAAGAAGATGAACACGATGATGCTAAAAATGATGAAATTATCATAGGGAAATGTCGTTGTAGACAATAAAATTCGTGTCGAGAAAACATAATCAAGAACGGAAATTATAGCACACTCGTTTTATTATTTCAAATGCATGTTACAATCTCGTATAATTCCTCTGAATTCGGCCTTTTTTCAAATATAAATTCACGGGCTTTAAGCTTGTTTCTTGAATCTATGATGACTTGAACTTTATCCTTGGATCTTGACTTTTATTTGAATTCAAGGGCTCGAGCTTGTTTCTTGAATTCGGTTGGTCTTGATCTTGATCGTCTTGAACTTGAATTCTTAAACTTGTCTCTTTGTAGAGAATTAAATAAATGACGTTTGTACGCACTGAGTTTCTCTAGCTTCTTATTTAGATTTCTGTCCTTTCTGAATTAATGAGGTACCTCCTATTTTAATATTTTAGATATAGGAATGCCGATTGGAATATGATTTTCCGTTAGCCAATCAAATTTTTAAGTGCAATTACATATGGGGTTTATGAGCGGGCTTGTCCATCTTTTGACAACATATTTTATGATTCCTTTTGGTTTTCTTATTTGACTTGGCATCCCATCATTTGCACACGTGGCGGCCAAGGAGGGCTCCTATAATGAGATGTGGATTGGGTTTTACAAATTGGGTTCATCTAATTATCCCGATCATTAATTTAGACTTCAGTTAAATCCGTATTTTATTGGACTTAATATTAAGTCAAATTATATCAATCCACAATTTTATTTGATTAATATTTTATGAATTGCAATATAATCCGAATCATTTACCAAATCCGCAAGCCATCTTATCAACTTTTGATCAATAATCATGATAGGTCGCAATCCATGCTTTTTACCTCATAACTTCCTAAGAGTTGTTAATCACCATCGCGAGTCACCAAATAACCTGTAATGTAATTGTTTCATGTCAACGTGCCATTATCAAGTCCAAGTAATCCGTGCTTGATATTCAGCGCCATTATTGGAAACATTGTTTTAGATAAAAGAAAATGGTGATTTCCTTCTTTTGTGAAGTGTGAACACCACACGCCAGCACCAGCTCCGCCGCGATGTGCCAGCCGCCGTCAAGTACATTTTCCCAAAGGAGGTGAACTTCAATTAACATCACATCTTCACATCAGGAAACTCATCAGTAACTCCCCAATCATTTGGTATAGGATGGTCTGCTAGAAATTCCCGGTAGTGCTTGTCCTTCACAAATTTTGAGAGATGTACCACAATCTCAAATGTGGAATGGGAGGTACCATCTTGCTATCGGTCACTAGGACAGGGTTTTGACATAACAAACTTGATGGGATTTCTCTAGAAATAGGCGGACACATGAGCTTGAAAATATTTTCATCTTTTTGAATTGAAAGGCCAGTGGCCAAGCATCCTTTTCAATTTGTACTAATTAGCTCATTTGGCATCAAATCATCGTTCTAACTTAAGGTAATAAATAACATTTTCTTTTTGGCCTTCACTATTCCTCTTGATCTAACATGGCTCCTACATACATTTCTTGTGCCGGCAATTAGAGTATCAATGTTTTCAGGTATAACGGGGTTGCCAAAACCGGAGGTTTCCGCTAGATACGATTTGTACTTTTAAGGCTTTCGCTACATGTTTGGTCCCAATAAAAGAGTACCTTTCTTCATGAGATGAACTGAAAGTGTTTTAACAATCCTCCCCGTAGATTGAGATGAACCTTCTCAAGTATGCTTTAACTTTCTTGGAGACTTTTTAACTCACTGAATCTCTCGAGGTTCAGCATCTTTGATATTTGTATCGACTTATCTTGATCATGTCCATTCCTCGATGTCTCACAATAAAGCCAGGAACTTGCCCGGAAGTAACTTCAAGGCACTTTCAATGGATTCATCCTTAGTTTCTATCCTTCGGAGTAACTCAAACACCATCCTTAAGTCTTTCAAATGAAATCAAACCCCTCTTCCTCGACTTTACTTTACTCCAATCATCACATAACAGTTCAACATTTTTATGGAGCAAGTCGTCAAAGATATTTTGCATAGTCCCCTTTGATATGTGGCGCCAACATTCTTTTAAAAAAACCCAAAATGACATCACTTTGTGAGCAATAAATACCTTTTGGCTGTGGAAAAATGTCATTAGTTTTTCCTTTCAATCTTTTAGTGACATGCTGATTTTCATTATATCCGAAGAACCATCATACCATTGCCTCATAACCCGTGGTGGCAATCAATCATCAAACTTCTGGAATGGTAGAGGAACTCAACTTTAGGGCCTGCATTATGAGATCTCTAAGTCACACGAGCAAAACTCACTTCGAATTTGACCATCTCTTCTCACAGGAACATACTTGAAATCCATGTAGGCCTATTTGACCTCACGAATAAGCCTGCCTCAATGATTTTGTTAACTTCATTTTCTATCACGGAATCAAGTCTGGGTCTAAATATCTTTGAGCTTGTTTAACTAGACGAGAACCATTTTTGACGTGCCAATGATGGGACCCGGCTACTCTAGGAATTCACTCCAAGCATTTATTTGTAACTCCAAGCTAATACAATCTCTATATTCTTTGAGTAATTCATGTAAGCAACTTCTTCATCATTCTAGAACGCACTAAGTAAGTTGGCTTCGGATCTCATCAGTGCCAAGGTTTACTTCCTTCCAACAGGATTCTATGTGATCTTTACTCCTTTGTCTTCAAGTTCTAATGGAGCATCTTTAGCATCTTCCTCTTCCACAGGATCACTGTCATTGACTGATATATGACAACACGATACAATATTTCTCCGTCTGCCACATCTTCTTTTGAGGCAAAGTCGTACTCATTTTTGGATTGTAACATGATTTGACGAACCTACACTTTCTTCATCTTCCTCGCGCTCTTTGGTGTAAACCACAGGATGAACCTTTTCCTTAAGTTCCTCTTCATGAACCATAATTTTCCACTCGTCACCTCATTCTAGAAGGAATCACACTTCTGCAATCCTTCGAATCAAATGTGAATAGCTTTGTAACTTTCGAATAATCTCAGGTTCTTGTTAGTCTTCTTCGAAACCCTAACCTCTTAACACACAGAAATTCTTGTGTCGCTTCACCAAGTCGATCAAAGACAGAAGACCTTTATTGGGATGCAGGACGTCATCTTCAAAAGTTTTCTATGATATTACTGGCCCTTCCTTATGAAAATGCGAATTGGCGGTGGTTTGCTATAACCTAGGCTTCCACGCGCTTTCCTAGTTGTTGTTCTGATGGGAGTTTCCGCGCTGATTGGCTCGCTAGGGAGTAATCCATCCTGGCCTTCACAAATATTTAGCATTGGGATCAGAAACTTCTTCTCTTATGCGCTTTGTAGGAGAGCCATATCTAACATTGATCTTGAGCGACTGACTTTCTGGCAACTTTTCAGACACTTTTTTATTGGCATCAATCCGTTTGATGTAAAGAGTAGCCCTCTTAATAATGCATCTTCTTCAAGGTTAGATGGTTGTCTTGTTTTTCTCTCTTTTGGAACATCGGCAAAGCTAGAAGTCTGCTTCTTTTCTTTGAAACAGGATCTCCCTTCATTAATAATGGGACCAAGAGTCTAGTGTCAATTTTCACTTTCGATAGCTGCATCACTTATTTTACTTATGAATATTATCATCTTGATGATTTACGTCATTGGATTCTACCCCGTTAACAACAGTACCTTCTTCTCAATAGAATTTCGCATCCCAAAGTGTGTCTCCACTTCGGTGAAAGGATTATCATCTGTCAAAACTATCTTTCGTTCAATTCCATCCACCTCAAGATATTTCAAACCTGAAGTAAAAGATGAGACAATTATATTGCTCATATACCCACGGCCTGCCAGTAATATGTTGTATGATGCTTTTGAGTCAATCCCATGCATCCATGCGCTTTAATTCCCCGCAAATCTCCCCATGTGGATCTCTAATGAATAGAGCCTTATGGACCTCTGCCCACCTTGATTAAATCCTTGGGGGGGGGGGGGGGTTTTTTTTAAAAAAAAATCCAAAACAACAACTTTCATTCACTAAGTTCCACAATCGTGATGCCAAGTTCCTTCAATGTGTGGATAGGCAAAATGTGACACTCCAATACTTCATCTATTAAGATTCTATTTAGCGTCTGTCTCTAGCACATGACCCACCAATATACAAGGATGATTGTGTATTGTTTCACCAAATAGGATCGTTATCCGTAATGTGAATTTCAATCACAACAGATGTGCTTCTTGGAAAAAGTTCCATAGATTTTTCAGAAGATGACAGAGACTCATTTCAATGGATTTCCCTTCTTTCTCTTTTTCTTTTTTCCCCAAGAGACCCTTTGGTGAGAAATTCACTCGTTGTTCTTCCTTTTACAGTAGGAGACACCTTCATTTTTGTCCTTTAATAGCCACATTGAAACAGGATGACCTCGACATTGCCTTGATAGACTTTGTACCGAACCGAGCTTGCAAGATTCTCTAGAGTCACAAGACGTCGAGGTTTTTGGTAGTTATGCACTTCAACAAACTTCACATCAACCTTTGACCTTTTGGGTGCCTTGATTGATTTTTTCTTCTTTGATGTCTTCACAACCATTTTTTTCCTCTAACCGTTGCCTCGGATAATTTTTCGTAAGCTTGGCTTGTTGCGTCTTCGCCTAGTCACAAAGAACCAATCCCTCATCACCATCTATGTCACGTCCTGATCTACTTGCTTTTCTTCATTGCTTTCAGAGATATCTTGGAATTGGATCCAATGACCAAACGTGATGAGATCGTTAGCAACTAGCCTTCTCACATCAAGGATAATTTTTATTTTCGTTTACCATCGCATCACACTCTATCCTTAACACAACATTTTCAAGGGTGATGACCTCACTAAGTCGGTGATACTTGCAAATAATTTGGTCAGACTTTTTCCAGCTTCATCGTGTCGCTTCATCTCTGGCAAGGTCATGAGCTTTAACTGAGCCATGCTCAAAAATTTCAGAAACGTCCAGAATCTAAGAAGGGATACTATTTTCCCTTGCATCTCCTTAGCGTCGACTTTTGATTTAAACGTGCTTGGAAAGTCCGTTCTCACTTTTGTTTTACGCCTCATTCGTGGTGAACTTTGCGGGTGATGCATTTACACTCCATGGATTCTTTTTGTCATTTATGGCGAACCTTGCTCATCTCTTGGTTTCCTGCTTGTCCTTGCCTTTGCGAGGATCATGGACAAAGTCCATATCTTTTCCGGCAGATGACATGCTCCAACTACTGCCCATATCATGAGCGCGATCGCTAAATCCTCAAAAGATTTTGGTTCTATTCCTGTAAGAATTAAAGAATCTCCCGTGCTTCCTTGAATACACCTTTTCGATTGCAAAAGCTTCCCTAAGCTGTCCTTGCAATTTAGGCTCGCGTTCCTCCATCGATTTATGAAATCCATGACGTTTCGTCCTTCCTTGGGCGAGTATTGTGAGTTTTACCATGCTCACCGTGCGCCTTGTGATATAGAAGCGATTGAGAAACTCAATGTTCCGTTGCTGCTCCCAACGATTCATAGATTTGGTTCGAGAATCCTGTAACCAAATCAAAGGCATTTCCTTTAAAGAGCGGAGCAAACGTTGACACGCATAGTCTCCATATGTTTCATCTCAGCCATTTTACAGTTCTCCACGAAGTGCGCGACATGTTGTTTCACATTGTTCCTTTTCCCTCAAATTGTTGACATTTGGGAGTTGATAACCAACCTACATTTTTAAGTTATCAATCATAGCACTCATGGGCTTAGCGTACATAATGAGAAGACTTGGTGGAGACTTCATACTTATCTTTGATAGTGCCTTCAACCAACGCTCCCTCAACAAGCGATCGAGTGGGATCATTCCTTCAGAATAAACTACTGGCATCTCTTTAACAACGGGGCTTTCTTAGCAGGATCTTCGATTTCTTGAACTTCAATGCCCTTTCCAGGTGCAATGGCCGCATCTCTATCTTAAAGTCCTTCTTCCTGTCCATCACTTGTCCAATCGGATTCTTGGTTTTGTACCTGTCTTCGTCAGCCTTCAACCAACTTTTGTCGATTGCGAGTTGTTCCTCATAAGGGACAGTGGATGCTAGAGGAAGCAAACATCCCCCATAGTTTGCATGATCATTGGAGCTGCAGAGAGTAACATGGATTGTCCGCGTAATTAATTTTCAGTGGACTCACATTACTGATTACATTGAATGATTCACAAGTTGAATCAAATTCTCCTTTGTTGTAGAGTGTTCTTTGTGAACCAGATTGCTCAAGTGAGCCAATGTCTTCTTGATCTTTTTTCAAGCAACACTACTTCCTCTTCTAGAGATTTGTGGCTGAACTGCTCCTTTTGAGTCTAAGACCTCCAAAAACATGAGTTGACCCAGACGACACTTGAAGCGTTTGTTGTCCTATGTAGGAGCCTTGCTTCTCGTAACAGCTCCAAACTTCCAAATGTAACACCAAGATGTCTTCAACTTCAGTACAACTTGGAGCTAGTGCCTTAGAGGCGGTTGAGCGAGAGTTTGTTGTTCATGTAAGTCACTTGATATTCTTTTGAACGTTTGAAAATTTGAGATGAGAGGTGAAGATTGTCCCACTTGGCGGCCAGAATTTGTATAAAATAAATTCGCAGTCGCGAAAAAACATCAAGAACGGAAAATTAGCAACATCGTTTTTCTTTCAAATGCGAGTGTTACAATCTTCTAATAATTCCTCTGAATCTCGCCTTTTTTCAAATATAAATTCAGGGCTTTAAATCGTGTTCTTTGAATCTATGATGAACTTGAACTTTCTTGGATCTGAACTTTTATTTGAAATTCAAGGCATCGAGCTTTGTTCTTTGAATTCGGTGGTCCTTGATCTTTGATCGTTCCTTGAACTTTGGACTCTTAACTTGTACTTTGTAGAGAATTAAATTGACGTTTGTCCACAGAGTTCTCTAGCTTCTGTTTTAGAATGGTCTTCTGTCCCTTTTCTGAATTATGAGGACCCCTATTTATAGTTTTAGAATAGAGGAGTTGCGATTGGAATAGGATTCCGTTCAGCCAATCAAATTTATGTGACATGGCATATGGGGGTTTATGGAGCGGGCTTGTCATCTTTGACACATATGATGATTCTATTGGTTTTCTTATTTGACTTGGCATGCCACATCATTTGCACACGTGGCGCCAAGATGGGCTCTAGAATGAGATGTGATTGGGTTCATCAAATGTAGCCCGAATCAATTAATTTAGACTTCAGTTAAATCTGTATTTATTGGACTTAAATGTTTAAGTCAATTATATCAATCCAAAATATTTATTTGGATTAATATATTTATGAATTCAATATAATTTGAATCATTTTATAAATTTATATTTAATAAATTTTAAATGATTACAGCTGTATCAGGTAATACACTGAGATACAATAAAAATTCATTTTCAATGCATCAGAAAGTGGCTGAAGAGAAACAATTCTTGTCCTGTTTGCAGAAAGATTGTTTTGACTCCATAGGATACGAGCCTTTGGTTCTCATTTAAAACAAAAGAAATTCTCAAGCCACATTTTCAGTTGATTAACTTGGTGGAGACACTACATGCTTCTGTGTCTTGTTTATTGATGGAGTAGAATTATTCAAATGATAAATCTATGGATATTTTAAGTTTGACATATTTTTTTGCTTTCAACATAGCCATCAATCAATCATTTTATCAACATTAGTCTGAAAAATATCATTTCTTACTTTTTCAGTGTGGTGTATTCACTACGAACCATTGTAGTAATTAATACTTTTTGAGATTTTTGATTTTACCAACGTACTAGTAACATTGTTACCCTATGAACTTTCTATTGTTTTAATTACTCTGTCAATTTTTTTGGCATATAAAAAAAATTGTGACGTTATTAATGTTGATAGTTGATGGAATTCTATAACTGTGACTGATCATTTTATTGATGGTTGAAAATGACGATGTGTCATGAGTCAAAATTATGAGGTACTTCTTTACATTTTAGTGAAGATTCTAATGATCAACTCTGCCAATTTCTAATTGTTATTCATCTCAACTGTCTTATTGAAAAGTAATTTTTTTTGTGGGCCTAATATAGAAGTGTTCGGTACAATGGTAGGACTTTAAAATTTGAATATAGACTATTCAACTTATCCATCATGTTTATTTATTGAACAATCTCATTAAAAGGGACAATCCTATGTACTAAGTGTACGCTATGTGTGGAGAAGAGTGAATCACAAAAATCAATTTTACGTAACTTGTTTTGCTTTGTTTTAAGAGAGTACTTTCACAGCTTGAATCTGTAATTTTTTAATCACATAGAAATAACTTTATCAATTATGTCAAGACTCCCTTAAATTGAGTCAACTTGACTTCTATACATTTTTTATTAATTAGTTTAGAGTGGGACGGACCATTACATTAAACAAAAGCTTTTCGCAAAACAAATTACTGAGTAATTTGTGTTATAAAACATGGTTTTCCCACCACTTTCCTTTATAAATCGATCACCAAAGAAATTCATGCGGAAAAAGATATTCTTAATGAAATATTGGTAACCTTGCTAATTTTTCATATAGAAATATTATTATATTTTATTTTCTCATTGTTTTAATTAAAATATGTGTGGAAATGTCGATCGAATATTTTTTAGTGAATCTTTTTTATGATAAAATAGTGATAATATAATAGTGGACACTTTTTTTTAAGTCTGCAATAGTTCTATTGTAGAGAAAATATTTGTTCATAAATTCGCATGATAATGATTTATTTCCATTTTAATATTTTAGGTACTTGATTGTATTTTTGAAAAACATTATTTAACAGTGAGTATAAACTTATGTTGGATTAGAAAAAAGCATACATTTTGTTTCTCATTTTAGATTAATTGGGGATAAAATACTTTAGCTCTTTTTAGGTCATCATTGCCCCTAAATTGTGAGGTAGATTGGTTGCTAAAAACTTAAATATATAAGTTATGATTTTTACCTATTATTCTTCATTATGCTATAGTCAAACTATATATATATATAATAATTTAAGCATGAACTTTTTTTTGTGCATCTTATCATGTTGATTTGAATCTAAAATTTATTTGCTATAATGTAAAAGAAAATGGTGATGGTATTGAGGCTCACTAGGCTCTTGAGCACAAGACATTCACTATTTCTACTAGAGTTGTAACACCTCAGAAATTGGAAAACTAAAGAAGGAAAAGGAAGGTCTCATTTTAGGCTACTTTTGTGTTTTATGAGACTGATCTACCGACCGTGGAAGTTCTTACGGGTCGTAGATGATTGTTGCTCTCCATATACACACATGTGTATATGGTCGCACAAGTAATATTAATTTTTAAAGAACAGAGTTATCTTTCCCAAGGGACTTATGATTAACTTATATCAGACACTCAATTCTACAAATAAAAATAAAAGTAACCTTTCCAAGAGTTGGTGATTAATTATTAACTACTACTAATTATGAACTTAATAAACGTAACTACATGTGAATGACTTTAAGATAGCGTTTCAAACAAGTAAAAGAGAATTCTAGGGATGCAACATATATTGAATCTCATTTATCATATTATAGGTTAAATGTATGAGTCGGGATATACACCTCTCTTCGCCTACTCTATATAGATATCTAACTATATCATTGAGCGGAGATAAATAGACTAACCGGTGAGCATTTATATTTCTTCCTATTTCCTAACCAAGCAAGTTGTATGTCTAGGCATCATTGCTGAACACTAATCACCTCAATCTAATGGGTGAACCAATCTCTCTATATTATCTGGTCTATCTAACTTCTCCTCTCTCAATTTTAAGATTAGACAATATATTTATCTCTAGATGACCAATCAAGAAATACTAAAATAAGAATATCAAATTAAATTACAATGAAAATCAAAACTAAATTCAGAATGCTTTTAATAATCAACATTCAATTCGTAGCTACAACCCCTATACAATAGTGTTTAGCCACTCATGCTATTAGAAAACCAAAAAATACAATTTTTCATGCAATTTCTGAAAAATACAAGAGTTTAGAAGATCAAAACCTATTACAAATGATGATACTTGCTCTCTTGCACACCAAATAAAAGTAAAACCTTAACAATGGAGACCAAAGGGTCTATTTATAAATAGTTAGAAACAATAGAGTCGCCGCGCTGCCAGTGTGCTGAAATGTGGCCTAAATTAATAGGAGCTTAGCGCGTCGCGCCCATGGTGCGCCAGTTATGCTGGGGCACCGTGCCTCGCCTTTGATTATGGCTTCACTTATCATCTTGAACTCCTTTTCTCCCTTGACTCGATCACTTCCCTTGACCAAAATATGCTATTTATATTAGTGAATGTCGTAAAACTTACGTTGAAGATGTGTAATTTGTAGTAATTAGGCATATAAATATGCTCAAGATCACCAGCCCACACTTAGACATTTGTTAGTCCTAGAACAAACTTTATCTTATCAATCGGCTAAACATATTTAATCATGAACTTGTGTCACAACAATTGGCCAGACATATTTAATCATGAACTTGTTGCACTCACTACATACAATAATTTCAACTCTTCCTTATAGTCTACCAATCAACAATCCACAACCTCGATGAATGACTCTTCTCAAATAATTTGGGGCTAATGCAATATCATAGAGACAAACCAAACAAGATTAAACATCCAACATGTTTAGTGAATGCCCTCACCAATTTAAGTATAGGATTTCTTTCACGCAAACAATAATATATTTCAATGACAAGGCTTTTTTTTTTTTTATAACATTCACCCTCACACTCACAAATGAAATTTTCACATACCCTAACATGCCATACGCTTGCCTTTGGTGTACTTTAATTTTCATAAAGTGTTATCATAGAATCAAGAGGACTTTCATTCGGTTATAATGTCGGCTTTAGGTACGGGATGATACATTTGGGTAAAATTTAGTGACTCCACCCTAATGACATGTTCTGTTTTTCTGCTAACATTCACAAATTTTTTCTTTCCCTATTATATGTTTTCCAATTGAATTTTACATCTAGCCTTCACTTTCACTTGAGCCCATCTTTTTGTACACACCCCTTTATTTATATAATTTTTTCGAATTAGCCACCTTTGACTTGGGATTTTTTAGCCTTAGTCGAAATGCACAATGTCCTAAGGGACCAGGGCTAATCACAAACTTTTAGGACTTATGGGTATCCATTGTTTATCTCTTCTTTTTCTTCTCCACAAAACCAAGCATTCTCACCCTATCCAATTTAACCAACACTAGCATTTTCTTCAACTCAACATAGTGCATTAATGATTACTTTTTTTTCAAACTAATGGTATCAATAAAAGGGATTCGGCTCAATTAAGTGGCTTTGAATAAAATCAAATCTACAAGGCTCAATGGGGATAAGCTAAAGATATTTTATTGGGTGGCACACAAGGAAAATCCAAACTTGGCTATTCAAAGAAACTCCTCAATCATATTCTATAATTCACACAATTCACTCCTTAATCACACTTGGGTCATGTTCTAGATGTTATTCAATACAAAAATTAAACAAATATCCTCCACACATGGCATCACAACACACATAAGGACCCAATACTTGTAGCATGCTCACATAAAATGCATTACGGTGTTTCCACACAATTACGACCAAATTCATTATTTTCCATTTAGAGTCAAGATAAAGAGATAATGTTTTTTTTCAAGGTTACGATCTTACTATTGCAAACAAAGTGTTATCACCCATGACGTCTAACCAACTATCTAGAAAAGGTGTCAAAGTGCCAAAAGGTAGGTTGAATACTTCTACTCCTAATAACTAATTTCCCTTAAGACGGGTGTCATCCACCCATCATCATGAAACGCCACTCCTAGACGACTCTAAAACTCGTTAACGTAATAAAACTAGTCCTAATCGTTCAATGGGACTATCATTGGGAAAATAACAAAAAACATAATGCGAGGAACCCTCCTAAAAAAAATAGACTCGATAAAACATTAAAGTATGTACAATGAAGTTCAACTTGCACCCCACACTTAAAGAAAATATTGTCCTTAGTGTGCACAATAAAAGAAAGTGCAAAGGTAAGAGAACTCCCTGTCGGCCTCTAGGTCACGCGCTTCAACACAATGGGTTTCCATATTAGTGGCAAAATCCATAGCCATCGAGGCTACATTCTCCATCACCTGCATCAGTATCATTATCTTCAAGTCCAGTAGCATCTGACTTATCCTCATACAATTCATCCTCCTCATCATCAGCAACATCATCACCATCAATGGATTCTTGGAAATCCGGGCCCATCCGACATATGTAAATTGCTATCCTTCAATAGGTAACGCCTCGCTAGTGTCGCCATTTCATCCTCAGTCACCGGACGACCACCTATCAACAATTATAACTCAGCCATTCCAAACATACACCCCATCCAACTATCATCACGAGCTTGACTATCAATAGTACTCAACATAGGCCCATGGGATGGATCGTGCGCTATAGTTCATGTCACATCAACCAAGTGGAACACTAGATTAGGGGCACCATCGGGGCTCATATTATGGACCTCCTCTTCAACCTGTAACTCCCACATGTACTTATTAATGATGCTCTCCTAATAGAAACACCATCTCTTGTTGGTCCTAAACTTAAGTATATTTTGTTTCAAAAATACCCCACTATTCACCGACAAGCCTTTCATCAAACGATATACTAGCACCACTCTGTCCCTAGTAACATCAGTTGTATGCTTACATGCATGGTATTAAGGTGCTACAAACATTTTTCAACCAAATGCGAGCCTCTAAATTGAAATGCCCATAGTGGATAGTCCACTGATGTCCCATATCTCTAACCTTATCCTTCCTCGCAATAGAAGTCACCCCACACTAGGTATTACTAATATCACAAAATCATTCAACGCTTCCACACTAAACCTTACCAAACTATCTCGAATAAAACCATTGTTTATCTCAACACAATATACATTCCAATTTGCATAAAATTCACGAACCAAGTTTAAATTGCACGCACCTTGATTCATGAAGACATATTGGAGTCCTAAGGCATTGATTTGGGCGTGAATGTTGGGAAGTTGTTGTCAGAATCGCCCTTATCAATATATTCATCATCGAGGTACTTGGATTCTTGTTGAAATCTGTACCAATCCTTTCTATAATACATCAAAGATTGGTCGTCAAATTTTTGGGGCGGTAGATTGGTGGTTTCACGACTAGAATTTGCGAAAGCCGCTCCGTTCCTACTCCTCTTGGTACCCGAACCACTAAAAAAACTCTTGACTTTAGAAGCCATATCAAACCCAACAATGGAAGATTCGAAGAAAAGATAAAAAAAAAATTGGGGGGGAAATGAAGGGGGGATTTTAGGGTCTTAGAGTTTAGGAAACGGGGAGGGATGGAGGTTTTCTTAAACTTCAATGGAGGAATGGATGATTTTGGGGAAGAAAGTAGGTAAAGAAAACGAAGAAAGACTAGTAATTTGGAGAGATTTTGGAGAGAGGGTCGGCGAGAGGGTCGGCTAGAGACATACTTAAAAAAGAATATGAAGTGGGTTTTGTGCTAGGTGAGGTATTTAAAAGCTGATTTTATTTTTATTTTTGTGTCGCGATAGGGGCGCAACGTGCTTGTATTACGGCAGAAAGCGCCTCCAGTGAAATTCCCCCTAGCGACATGCTAATCCTGCGCCAGTACCCCTAGCGCGATGCACCCTTCTTGCGCCAACATCGGTGTTTTTGCTGAGGCTTAGAGCGATGGTGGCGTGGTGAGTTGCCAATGTGCCAGAAACAAGACTCAGTACTTAGCCTCTGGTATGGTGCGCATGTCTTGCGTTCGAACTCTATTTTTCAGCTTATTTCTTCAATTCGGGTAGTATGTTCTCCTCGACCTGTGCATCAACCAAACAATATGACATTATAATTGTGTGTTTCCTCCCACCCAACACCTTAGTTTTGGTTGTGGTGCGACCCATCTTTTGTATTTTTATTTATGAATTTTAAGTTCTATCTAAAATTATGACAATAAAAAATCTACATTAAGGAATTTGAAACTATGATAAAATTTAAAAATTAAGCACAACTACTACCTATTACACTTGATTTAACATCATAGCACGACAAAACTTGGATCATTGATCATTTAGCTTTAGAGCCTCCCGATCACGATCTAAAACCTCATCGAAGTAGTGTTTAACCCTTTTCCCATCAACCAAGAACATAAGGCCAATCTTACCTTTAAGTTCCACACCCCATGTTGAGTCATTCTTACCACTTTGAAAGGGAAAATCCACTTCGACCTTATTTTTCCAAGGAATAACCTCAGTCCAGAGTTAAAGAGTATTACTTCATCACCTGGATTGAAAGTGCGTGCACTATTTACCTGTCGTGCCATCTCTTCGTCTTTTATTTTTAAAGCATGACTCTTTCATAAGCATGGAGCCTAAACTTCTCAAGTTCATGCAGCTGATTCACTATATTTTTACAAGCCAACTTGGGGTACAAGTTCAACCCCTTAATTGCCTAATAAACTTTATGATCCAATACCTCAGGAAGATGACATGCCTTCCCAAATACTATGTGACAGGGAGAAGTACCTATAGGTGTCTTGTATAGAGTCCTATAAAACCAGAATGCATCATCTAATTTTTCGGACAAATGTTTCCTTTGAGTATTCACCATTTTTTTTGAAAAATTTGCTTCACCTCTCTATTCGAAATATCCACTTGGCCACTCGTTTGAGGATGGTTAGAAAAAAGGTTCTTAACAACATAGTTAATAAAATACTTACCTCCATCACTTATTATTGCCCTTGGAGTGCCAAAGCGAGTGAAGATGTGCTTCCTTATGAACTTTATCACCACCCTTGAATCATTCAAAAGGAAGAGCGACAACCTCAACCCAGTACTAACATAATCCACAACCACAACAATATATTTGTTTCCACTAGATAGTGGGAAGGGACCCATAAAGTCAATAACCCACACATCAAAGATTTCCACATCTAAAATGTTACTTAGCACCATCTCCTGCCTTCTTGAAATAGTACCCAAACTTTGGCATTTATCACAACCCTTCACAAAAGCAATAGAATCTTTAAATAACGAGGTCCAAGAGAAACCATATTGTAGTACCTTATGGAAAGTGCACTCTCCTTCATAGTGGACTCCATATGGGCTATCATGAAAACTTTTGAGCACTTTGTGAACCTCTGAATTTCGAATGCATCTTCTCACTACCCTATCCACATTTTGCTTGAACAAGAATAGTTTATCCCAGATATAGAACTTAGCATCGTGATTGAGGTTTTTCTTTTGTTGGGTGGTTGCACCAGAAGGATAATCTCCGCTCACTTTCAAATTCACAATGTCTGCATGCCACGTCACTTGAGAGATATCTAGTGAAATCAATTGTTTATCCGGAAACTCTTCCCGTATTTGCTTATGCTCATTCACATGGGAAAGATCTTCCAACATGGACAAATAATTCATTATCTAACTTTCAATACCTTTTTTATCTTTGATTTCAAGGTCAAATTCTTAGAGGAGCAATATCTATCAAATCAACCTTGGTTTAGCATAATTTTATTGAAATTTTTGCATGGTTAGTAAAAAAAATCACGTTAGTTCCTACCAAATACTATCTGAACTTGTCGAAGGCGAATACTACAGCCAACATCTCCTTCTCAGCCGATGTGTAATTTTCTTGTGTAAAGTCAAAGATCTTGCTAGCATTATAAATTGAGTGGAACACTTTATTCTTTCTTTGTCCCAACATTGCACCCACGGCTACATCGCTTGCATCACACATGAGTTTATATGGTAATTACCAATCATGAGAAATTATGATGAGAGCTTCAATTAAGTTCCTCTTCGACATCTCAAAAGCTTTCAAACACATCGCATCAAAGTCAAACTTCACCTCCTTCTCTAAAAGGCTGCACATAGTTCATGCAATCTTGGAAAAAATCCTTGATTAATCTCCGGTAAAAGCCTACATGACCAAGAAAACTATGCATCCTTTTTATAGAAATGAGAGGGGGCAATTTTTCAATAACTTCTACTCTAGCCTTATCAACCTCTAAACCAGACTTAGTCACCTTGTGTCCCAACAGTATCCCCTGTAAACAAAAAAAAGACAATTTTCCCAGTTTAGAACTAAGTTAGTGACTTCAAATCTAGCAAGTACTTTATCAAGATTTTGGAGACATACCTCAAAAACTTCCCAAAGATTGAGAAATCATCCATGAACATTTATACAAAGTCTTCCACCATATCATAAATAATGACTATCATGTACCTTTGAAAAGTCACTGGTGCATTGCAAAGTCTGAAAGGCATGCGTTTGAATGCATAGGTACCATAAGGACAAGTGAACGTGGTCTTTTCCTAATCCTCGGGGGAAATTAATATCTGATTGTAATCGGAATAACCATTGAAAAAACAACAGTACTCTTGACCTTGTAGTCCGTCAAGAATATGATCAATGAAAGTAATATGATAGTGATCTTTCTGGATAGCATCATTTAGTTTACAGTAATCCATACAAATCCTCCACCCTCTTACTGTTCTAGTAAGAATTAACTCATTATTTTTGTTTCTCACCACTATAATACCTCCCTTCTTAAGAACACGTTGCATCGGACTTACCCACATACTATCAAGGTTGGGTACACAATTCCTTCATTGAACCACTGTATGACTTCCTCTCTTACCACTTCTTTCATCAATGGATTTAGCCGACGATGATGTTGTGACCTTGGTCAGTGATCCTATTCCATATCAATTATGTGCATACATAAAGGCGGACTAATCCCATAATTATCAACCATCTACATCCAATTACTTTGTTCCTGCATTTCAAGATCATCAATGACGCATTAACCTGTAAATCAGACAACTCTGCATAAACTATAAAATGCAAAATTTTATTAGTTCCCAAATAAGCATACCTCAAGTGTTCTGGTAGAGTTTTTAGTTCCTGCAAGGGAGCTTCTTTTATCGATATCGTTGGTGGGGGCCTAACTCGCAAGATTATGACTCCACTTGAGTCTAACGAGTGTCAACTAGTACTAGATTCAAACATGATTATATCTCTCGACCCTAAATATCTCCTTTCACATTATTACCTATTTAACACTCTATCTAAGGGATATTAATGAACAACTACTTGTGATTCTACTATTATATCAACTACAATATTAGTAGACAACTCTTTATTGATAGAAGACAATTTTAAAGCATGGTAAACATCAAATACATCGACCTCATCATGTGCCCTCGTAGTTAGTTGACCAGATGCTACATCAATCAATTCCCTCTACCAAGGGCCCTAATGGTAGTCCCAAAATGAATGAAACTTCTTAATCAGGTTCAAAATCTATTACCACAAAATCTACAGGAAAAATGAATGAATCTACTTGAACTAACACATATTCTACCATCCCTTAACCTAGCTACTGATCTATGAATGAGTTCAAGAATAATAGTGGTTATTTTTGGACAACCCAACCCAAGTTTTAAAACAATGATAAGGGCACCAAATTTATAGTTCCCCCCAAATCTCATAATTTGCGGGCATGAACATTTTTCCCAATTCTAATTTGTACAGTAAAACTTCCTAGTTCTTATAACTTTTAGGGAAGTCTATTTTGAAGCCTAGAGTTGCACTGCTGAGTAAGTTCTATGATTTCATATTCCGTGAGACTCCTCTTGTTATCCACAATTTCCTTCACGTATTTAGCATACTTGGAGATACCAAAATGTCAACCAAAGGAAGATTAATGTGAACTTATTTAATGAGAGAGAGAAACTTACCAAATCATTTATCTTCATTATGCTGTTTTAGTCTTTGTGGAAATGGAGGTGGTAATTTCTTTTGAGGAACATGTGCCTCAACATTAGAGATTTTTACTACCTGTACCACTTTATTTTCTTTGTTACTTACCTCATTGTCTCTCTTCTTTATATCTAGTTCCTCTAATTGTAACCGACTTCTAGTTTTTACCATATGCAATTGATTTCGATTGGGTTCGATATCACCGAACATCTCCCTTGGGGACGCAGGATCAAATAATTAGCTACTTGTGCAACTTGTTTCTCTAAACTCATTTCAGACATTTGGATGGTTTTGATGTTCTCATCTTGCTAATCTATCCTAGCATTTATTTTTGTCCCTACTTTAGTCATGAGATTTTGGAGTAGCTCTTCATTAGTCATCCCCCCTTTTGGTGCACTGGGATTTGCACCTTGGTTCAGATTTTGGTAATATTTCTCATCCCCTTGAGAATGGTATTGGTTTCATACCCTGAGACTACACCCCGAATGTGGCTGGCACTCGAAGACCATTGATGGCCTTGAGCAGACCCTTGGTCTGTCTCACTAACTCATCGGAAGACTCTATGCAATATTTTAATGATCAAATGAACTTATTCAAATAGCTTAAAAATAAAATGTGGAATGTTTAAAATTCGAACATTCAACTTGACCAATATTGCAACCCAAGTCTTTAATATATGAATGATAATGTAAAGACTGCTTAACTACTAACTGTCTATGAAGAATCTAAAATAAAGAAGGATATAAGGACAGGACCTCCGATCATCCTAACATTTGAAGCACTATAAAGCAAATAAAGGAGTCTTTCAGAAAGCAAGTAGGCTCACCAACTGACTTTGAGTGCTCAAACTAGATCAACGAGGCATTGGATGTTGATCCTGGTTACCTGCATCTACATCATAAGATGATGCAGGCCAACTGACATCAGTACATTGAATGTATGAGTATGTGAGTTGGAATGCTAAGACAAGATATATGGTTGAAAAGAATTACAATAAACACTTATCTTGGGTCTTCTCAATTTCTGAATAACTTCACTCAAATGTAAAGCAATAATGCACATACAATATATTTAAAAATTATAAAACAGCTGAAAACAACTAAGTTGTTAAGGATAAAATGATAACAAACTTAATTTATCATATAAGCAAATAATATAGTCATCATGGGAGATTATGTAACCGACAATCACCACTATGAGCCTAAGTGGTGATACATCATCTTTCCCACGCTTCCATAATTGTTCTATACTTTGCCGTCATATAGAAAGCTTAACTTAGGTGATGCACTAGCTTATCTTAAGGAGTCATCTAAAAAGTATGATCCTTTACAACCCATGATGACTACATGGTTTATGGAGACTTGAGTTAATATGAACTCCCATCCCCATATCGGTACTCAATACTACTCCAAAAGTATGCTTTACTCATGTGTTTGTAAAAATAAAATTCTTTCTTTGGTTTTAAATACTTACTCAAAACTTAGCTTAAAATGTCTCTTGGAATCGATTTTACCTTTCTTTCTCAAATGTGAAAACATCTTAAACATCTTGGGAATACTTAGTTCCCAAATGCTTATTTGAACAAAAGAACTTATAATCTTTACTCTTTTATTAAACTGAACTTTATTCTTAAAAAAGATCTAAAATGTTTGTGTCAAACTTTTGAAAACTTAAGACTTTATCTTGGCTTCACTCTTTGATATATTGACTCGACTCTTAATTTCTTGACTTGATTCTTAACTTTTATTGAATTAACTTATGGATTCAAGGATTAGGATTTATGATACGAAAGATCTCATGATGTTTAGGAATGGTTTTAGATAGCAAAAAATTAGAAAAGATCGATCTATCAAAATGTGAGGGTGGGTTTGTGACGTGGAGAGCCAATTAAATTTTGGTTTCAAAAATATTTTTCAGGCACAATACCCAGTGACGGATCTACGATAGGAAATGATCTTTCTAAAAACTGGGAAGCAGCTCCGCAACGTGCCACAACAGTCATATTTCAACCGACAAAATTTCTTCTTTGTTTTCCAGCCCCAATTCACCAAAACATAGTTTTTTTCTAATATTTCTTTTAGATACATATACCCAACAAATGTGCTGAAGAACATAACTAGAAATGACTCTATAATACGACGTAACAATCTTAGAAACATCCTAAAACAGTCGAATTTGAGAACAACATCAAAATCAAGAATAGGTATCAAGATAATCAACTTTCAAAATCTTTTAGGACGAATCCATTATGAAATAAATATATGTGGCACATGGGAGAATTATTCCAACTTTATGAACGCCTCACATACTTGGTAGGAATAAATCCTTGGCGAAAACCACAATTAGATTTATCAATCTTGATGAATGTAGCCCTTTCTTCTTCTTTCTCCCATTTTATCCTTTCTCCAAGCCCTAGCGTAAATTTGAAATTTCTAAAACTGACAAAAATATGATTTTACCCATATTAAACTCCAAAAAATGGATTAAAATAATAGGAAATGAAAAGACTTGAATACCATTTAAAAATCCGGATCGGATATTTCCTTATTTGAACAACCCAATGTACAAAGGGCATATCTCACTTATACGAACTCAGAATTTGCGCAAACTTGGTGGTTTTGGAAAGATCATTCCAAGAGCTTACCAAACATATATTGAAGTACACCTAAATCATTCTGAGATAGGAGTTATGACCGTTTGAAGTTTACCAAAACTCATTTTTCCTAACTTAAAACAAATTTCTAGATTTGTCATTACTTTCAAAAATGATTATTTCAAGCTCTTAGTTTCTTTCTAGGTATTTCAAATTGCGATATGTTACAATATCTCCCCCTTCGGAAAATTCATCCTCAAATGAGATTACTCCTACTAGTCTTAGTGTGGTAACATCAAGTTCAAATACCCAACAAGCAAAAACAAATAAACAACGTGCTCACTCATAATTTAAAGAGTACTAAGAAGATATTAGTACCTTGCTCTGCATTTTCTCCATATTCAAAGAGATGCGGAATATCTTCTTCATATCTTATTCATATTACCAAGTAGATTATTCAACAAATTGGTTCCTGTAAAGGACTTTGACTGATCCAACCTCTTTTGTCCTCCACTTGCAAACGTTGCTATCTAAAATCTGAACTAAAATCTCTTCATAAGATAATCTATCCTTGATTCCAATATTCTTAATCAATGAAAGATTTCCCATCCACTTCTTCAGCATGGAGACATTAAATACAGGATGAACCATTGCTAAGTCTTGTGTTATCTCTAACTCGTAATCTATATTTCCAATCCTCTTGGAAATTCTACAAGGACAAACATACATGGGACTAAGCTTTCCCTTCTTACCAAACCTCATCACACCCTTTATGGGTGAAATTTTCAAGTATACCTAGTCATCTTCTTCAAAATCTTACTCCCTTCTCCTAACATCAGTGAATGATCTTTGACGACTCTGTGCCATTTTCAACCTCTCCTTCATAACTTTCAAATTCTCCATAGATTGATGAACTAAACTTGGTCGTATCAATCCTGCTTCACCAACGTCAAACCATCTGATAAGATATCTACCTCTTCTCCCATAAAGTGCTTCATATGGAGCAATTTGGATGCTATAGTTGTAACTATATTATAAGTGAATTCAATAAAGGGTAGGTGATCATCCCAATTATCTTTAAAATCAATCACACAGACCCTCAAGTTCTTAAGTACTTAAGTTCACCTTTGAACCCAAGCGTTTCTTAAAAGATTTTCATAATTGTGCAGTAAATTGTGCACCTCTATATGAAATAATAGAGATTGGGAATCCATGAAGTCTTACCACCTCCTGAATATATTACCTAGCACAATATTTTGTTGAATGGGTATTCTTCACCTACAGAAAATGGGTTGATCTTTTTATTCTATCGACAGTCACCCAATAGAATCATGTTGTCTGTGAGACCTTGTCAATCCTATGACGAAATCCATATTAATCATATCCCACTTCAATTTTGGAAGTTCTGTACTCTAAGCCAAACCATCGGGCCTTTGGTTCTCTACATTCACTTGTTGGCAATTTGGACACTTAGCAATAAATTTTGCAATGCCCTTCTTCATACAATTCAACCAATACACCTCTTTCAAATCACGATACATCTTTGTGGAACCCGGATGAGTGGAATATCTGGATATATGATCTTCCTCCATGATCCTCTCTTGGAGTCCATCCACCATTGGTACACAGAACCTACTTTGATATCTCCATACATTATCTCCCCTTTGTTCAAAAGTTAATATTTTTTGCTTATGAACATTTGCATTCAATTCAAGAAAAATAAGGTCTTAGTATTGCTTTCCTTTTACTTCTGACATTAATGATGACTCATCCCCATTCATTCACCACTATTCCTCATTCTATGAAATCCACAAGTCTGACTCCAAAACGTGCAAGACTGTGCATATCTTTTGCTAACTCTGTCTTTTTTCCTCAAAATAGGCGGTACTAACCATAGACAACTTGCCTAAAGAATTAGAAACAACATTAGCCTTAACTAGTGGTAAAGAATACTCATGTCATAATCCTTGAGTAACTCTAACCACCTTCTTTTTCTGAGATTAAGCTCTTTCTAAGTGAATACATATAGCAAACTCTTGTGATCGATCAACACATACACATGAAAAAAAATACAAATAATGGCACTATATAGTCAAGGTGAAAACTACAACAACCAACTCTATATCATGGGTTTGATAATTCTTTTTGTGAACTTTCAAGTGTCTGGAGCCATAAGTTATAACTTTGTCATTTTGCATTGATACACAACCTAAGACAACTCTGGATGCATCACAATACACTAAAAAACCTTGAGTACCTTATGGTAAGGTCAAAATTGGGGCAATAGTCAACCTCTTTTTCAATTCCTGAAAGCTTTTCTCACAAGATTCAGAATATTGAAACTTAATTATCTTCTGGGTCAACTTGGTCAAAGGACAAAAGATAGATGAGAATCCCTCTAAAAACCTTCTATAATAGCCAGATAAACACAAGAAATTCCTAATTTCAGTTGAAGATGTGGGTCTAGGCCAGTTCTACACTACCTCAATTTTCTGAGTATCAACTTTAATTCCCCCACCAGAAACAATGGCCTATGAATTCCACAGACTCCATCCAAAACTCACACTTACAGAACTTGTCATACAACTCCTTATATTTTAATGTTTGAAGATCTATTCTGAGATGGCTAGAATGATCTTTGTCATTCCGTGAATATATCAGTATGACATCAATGAAGACGATGACAAATATATCGAGATAATATTTGAACACTCTATTCATAAGGTCCATGAATGTTGTTGGTTCATTTGTTAAACTAAAAAATTTGACTAGAAACTCATAATGACCATAATGCATCATGAATTCTGTTTTTGGAATACCACATTTCCTAACTTTCAATTGATGGTAGCCTGATATGAGGTAAATTATCCAGAAACATAAAGCACCGTGAATATGATCAAAAATATCAAATCTATACGCATCCTAAGGGAGCCATCCTTCTTCCTTACAAAAAAGACCAAAGCGCCTTTAGGTGAGACTGGTCGAATAAAACTTTTATCCAGGAGATCCTTTAACTGTTCTTTCAACTCTTTCAAATCTTCTAGTGCTATCGTTTATGGCGTAATAAAGATAATATGAGTATCTGGAATGATGTCTATGCCGAAGTCTATTTCTTTCTCAGTAGGGACTCCGGTAGATCATCAGGGAAAACTTATAGAAACTTTCTCATTATAGGAACTGACTGAATGGATGGTATCTCAACACTGGAGTCATAAACTCAGACTAAGTCATAGATACAATATTTTGAAAATAAATTTCTTTCCTTAAGGTACGAATTATAGAAAAACTTAGGCACTGCTGAACTACTACTCTACTCTATAGATGGATCATTAGGAATTTGGAACTTGATAACTCGAGTTCTACAATCTATTGATGCATAACAAGCATAAAGCCAGTCCATACCTAAAACAACATCAAAATATACCATGTCTAACTTAACTAAATCAGCCATGTTGCTCTTGTTATTGATTGAAATGGGACAACCATGATAGACTCTTTCTTCTAGAATAGACTCCCCAATAGGTTGTCGAAACAAAAAAGGGTTCACAAAGTTTCTTAGGATGAACATCAAATTTATTTGCAACATAAGGGGTTGCAAAATATAAACTTGATCCTAGTGCTAGTTAAAAATGGTGAGCATGTTAAACATCAAAAGTAAAGCACTTTGATCATCTATACTAGCAACAAATTTGGGAGAGCGGTCTCGGTCTACTGGGGCGACTAGTGATCACATAGAGGCAATTCGTTCCTCCACCAATACTGGAAGTAGCTCCTCTAGGTGTAGCTATTTTTAGGGGAGAAACTTATGAAGATTGGGATCTATGTCCATGATTTTCACTACCTTGCATGTTCTAAGGACACTCTTTCATGAAGTGACCCTCTTGACCACAATTGAAACAACCTGTCTAGCCATCACGATACTTACCAGGGTGGATATTACCACACTTAGTACATACAGGAGGCAAGTTACCTCCTTATGACACACTACCTTGAGGCAATGCAGTTATAGCTCTAAAATTCTGTGAATTCTAGCCATTGTACTCATCTTTGTTTAGGGGTGCGATGCTTTTGGAGATGATTAAACAGGTTCCTTTTGCTTTTACTGAAAGGCCAAACAATTCACATTACCTTTCTTCTGCCCAGACTCATTCCTTGTCTTCAATTTCTTACTTCTAAAATCTTCCCTATCCCTCAACTTCTCTTCCTCAACTTCTCTTCCTCATAAATCATCAACCTTGATATGTCCATATCACCTATTAGCATCGCTGTCTCGCCCTCTTTGCTGGCTTGATGGGCCAACCCAACAAAAAACAAGTGCATTCTACTCCTCTTGTCCTTAACCATTCCCAGAGTATAACGAGATAGTTGAGTGAAATGCAACCCATACTCATGCACACTTAGATAATCCTTCTTAAGTGTAAGAAATTCTCGTACCTTAGCCTATCAATTCTTGGGGAAAGAAATGCCCCAAAAAAGCATCTTCAAAACAGTCCAACCACATAGTTGGTGCATCCTCAACTTTACATTCTTTCCATTGATCAAACCATGTTCTAGAAACATTCTTTAGTTGATATGAAGCTAGGTCAACTCTCCCAATATCAGCAACATGCATCACATTGAATACCTTTTTCAGTTCCTCAATGAAGTTCTCTGGATCCTCAGTAGTTCTTAAATTAGTGAAACTTGGAGGATCATCCTTAAGAACTCAAGAATCCTTGAAGTGTCATCCTTTTTTTGTCGATCTCCTCTTTGATACCGAACCTAGTTAGTCACAACTTGGCTCAACATTCGTATAGCCTCACGAAACTTAGCATTGGTGACTTCTCCTTGAGGTTGCACTTCAGGTGCATTTAGCTCTTGTTCCTCGACATTACATCTAGAAGGACGACCTCTGACAACTCTTCGCGAAGACATGATTATCTGAAAACACAAGAAAGCATGTATTAGAAGAAACTTTTTAGAGATCAAACTCTAACACACGAAAAGAGTGTGAAATAAGAAAGATAATTTACTAAGTGTAAGAAATTCTCGTACCTTAGCCTATCAATTCTTGGGGAAAGAAATGCCCCAAAAAAGCATCTTCAAAACAGTCCAACCTCATAGTTGGTGCATCCTCAACTTTACCTCTTTCCAATTGATCAACCAGTCTAGAAACACTTGTCTTTAGGTTGATATATGGAGCTTAGGTACAACTCGTCCAGATATCAGCAACATGACTTCCAAGATTGATGAATACCTTTTTCAGCTTCCTCAATGAACGATTCTTTCTGGTGATCCTCAGTATTCTTGATTAGGAAACTTGGAGGATCATCCTTAAGAACTCACGAATCCTTGAAGTGTCATCCTTTTGTCGATCTCCTCTTTGATACCGAACCTAGTTAGTCACAACTTGGCTCAACATTCGTATAGCCTCACGAAACTCAGCATTGGCGACTTCTCCTTAAGGTTGCACTTCAGGTGCATTTAGCTCTTGTTCCTCGACATTACATCTAGAAGGACGACCTCTGACAACTCTTCGCGAAGACATGATTATCTGAAAACACAAGCAAGCATGTATTAGAAGAAACCTTTTAGAGATCAAACTCTAACACACGAAAAGAGTGTGAAATAAGAAAGATAATTTACTAAGTTTTTCTTCCTCCTAATTATAGATGTGGCACACTTCACTTCGATAACTAGAAAATACAAACACGGATTCATGGACTCCCTAGAAATCTTGAACTCTATGTTCTGTACCAAGTTTGTCTAGACTCCATAGATATGGATGGCACTCGAAGACCATTACAGACCTCGATCGGACTGTTGGCCTGACTTCCTAACTCAGTAAAAAAATCTATGCATTATCACAATGATCAAATGAACTTACTCAAATAGCTTAAGAATATAATTTGGAATGTTTAACATTCAAAAATTCAAATTGGCCAAAATGGAAACCCAAGTCTTCGACATATGAATGATAATGTAAAGACTATTGCACTACTGACTGTCTATGAAATTTATAAAACAAAGAGAGATGTCAGGACATGACCTCTAATTATCCTAACATCTAAAGGACTAGAGAGAAAATAAATGAGTCATTTAGAAAGAAAGGAGGCTCACCCACAGACTCTGTGTGCTCAAGTTAGATGAATGAGGCACTGGATGCTGATATTGGTTACCTGCATCTGCATCATAAGACGATGCAGGACAAATGGCATCAGTACATTGAATATACGCGTATGCGAGGTGGAATCATATATATTATATATATATATTATATATATATTTTAATATATATAAGCGTATAACAGTTGAACACAACTTAGTTTATAAAGATAGAGTAATAACAAAATTTTACTCATAACCGTAATGACCACTATAAGCCTAAGTAGTGATATAAAATCTTGCCTACACTTCCATAAATGTCCTATATTTTGTACTAATATTGAACGCTTAACTTAGTGGATCTACTAGCTTATCTTAAGGAGTCATCTAAAAAGAATGATACTTTACTATCCATGATGACTACATGGTTTATGGAGACTGACAGAATATGAATTATGGTGGAGTCATTTTAGTCCGCCCCAGAGTAAAGTGGCTTATACTACTTAAATATGCTAGATCAGGTATTGTAAGGAACAAAACTCTTTCTTTCGTTTGAGATAATTACTCAAAACTTAGATTAAAAGATCTCTTGGAATCAACGTTCCCTTTCTTTCTCAAATATGAAAACGTTTTAAACTTTTTGCGAACACTTAATTCCCATATACTTCTCTAAAGAAAATAACTTTAAATCTTCTCTGTTTTCTTAACTCAAACTTAAGTCTTAAAAAAAAATTAAATTGTTTGTGAAATACTTTTGAAAACTTTAAGAACTTATCTTGGATTAACTCTTTGACTTCGCGACTCGACTCTCAAATTCTTGACTTGACTCTTAACTTTTCTTGAATTTAATTATGGATTCAAGGATTAGGATTTGTAATACAAAATATCTCATGATGTTTAGGAATGATTTTAGATAGTTAAACATGAGAAAAGACCGAACTATCTAAAATAACCGATGAAATTTCTTCTTTGGTTTCCAACCGCGTTTCACCCAAACTCATTTCTTCTTCTCAAGTTTATTTTAGATACAGATACCCAAAAAATGTACATAAGAACCTAACTTTAAAATACTCTATAATACGACGTAAGGATCTTAGTCAAAATAAAGAATAGGTATGATGATTATCAATTTTCAAACTCTTTTAGGACGAATCCATGCTAAAATAAATATGTTCGGCTCGTGGGAGAACGATCCCAATGTTATGAAAGCCTTACATACCTTGTAGGAACAAATATTTGGTGTATGTCACAACAGATTGATCGATCTTGATGAATACTGCCCTTTCTTCTTCCTTCTGCCATTCTCTCCTTTCTCCAGGCCCTAGCATATATTCCAAATTTATAAAACTAACAAAAATCTGAATTTATCAATATTAAACTCCTAAACATGGATTAAAATAATAGTGCAATGAATAGACTAGAATACCACTTAAAATTCCGGATTGGACATTTTTTTATTTGAACAACTCAACTTCCAAAGGGCATATCTCACTCATACGAACTCAGAATTGCTCAAACTCGGTGGCGTTGGGAATATCATTCCAAGAGCTTTCCAACCATATCTGGAAAAACATCTAACTCATCTTATATAAGAGGTATGACTGTTTGAAGTTGACAAAAAACTAATTTTTTGAACTTAAATAAATTTCCAGATTTGTCATTATTTCCAAAAAAGACTATTTCAAGTTCTTATGTTCTTTCAAGATATTTGAAATTGTGAGATTTACAATTTGTTAAACCCTTGCGCATGATTTTTGTTCCCATGAGAAGTTAGGATGGTTCTTCTCACCAGGGTTGTAAGTGTTATGATAATTTTGTTGCAACTCCACCCTTTGAGCAATACCCACATAGTTTACAGAATCCGAGTTCACCTTACATTATTCAGTT